>BRXU01000005.1:1957500-2275000 GCA_030267565.1 Pleodorina starrii | reverse complement strand
GCATGCATACGGCTTTCGTTCCTCCTCTCGTGCCCTGACCCAGCAGGGTCACATAACCTACTCGCCGGGCAACGTAACGTCGCGCAAGGCAAGGCGTGAAGGACGATGCTATGCTGTGGGGGTTTGAGCCTCGTTCGTTCGTGATCAGCAGCGCCGGCGCGCGTGATGCCCCCAGCCATCCCCTGCCCCAGCCCTACCTGCACCCAGCTGCCATCCGCAGGCAGCGCCACCACATCGCCAGTGACCGACAGAAACACCACCGCCTTGCCCTCGGTCTGATCCGGACTCAGAGCCCTCCGCGCCACTGCGCCCAGCTCCTGACCGTCCGCCACCGACCAGGCTGCGCAGGCCTGCGGCTTCGCGATTCCGATGCCCGGATACAGCAGCGTCACATTTCGCCACTGCACCTGCCCTCCCGCCCCCGGGCTGCCATCCGGGCCTGGCGCCGTGGAAGTGAAGTTGGCGATGCGAATGGCGCCGTCGCCGATGACCACATCGGGGGTGTAGGGCCAGGTGTCGGGGTCTTGGCAGAGCTCCTGCAACATGGACTTAATATGTTCACGGGCCAGCACCGCGGTGATGTCCTCCAGGACCAAGCGGGCGCCCGGGTCGACCTGCTCGATGGCAAGAAATTAAGAAATGGACAAGAAAGCGGAAACAAGGGGAAATAATGTTATGACCGTGATAGATCATCGCGCAAATGTTTAGTAATTGTATTGGGGAAATTTGCAAAAATAAAGTATTTCCCTGGGGGCTGCTGTGTGTTAAGCGGGGGCGATGAAGGCAAGTAACGAAGGGCAGCGGGGGCGACGGGCGGGGGTTATCCACGTATAGGCCGGAGCCCGGTAACGCTAATGGAGCAGGAAAAGATCATGCCCGCCTGCAAAAGAACAGCGAGGTAAACAGCGGGGGGCGGGCGGGCAGTAATTGGGAGCGAGGACGATGGCGACTCGGACATCTATCTAGCCGGCGTGGCGGCAGGGGGCCAGCCTAGCAACAGTGGCGAGGCGGTTGCCCGACTCCGTCCTCAAAACAATTCCGCCTTCCCTCCAGGGACGGAGAATTTGGAACATTACCGGTATTATCAACAAAGTTTTAGGGCTGCGCGACGATTGACCGCATGCAGGTACGTACGGCAAACCTATTGCTTGCTTATTGGTTGACTGATAGCTGCTCGACCCACCCACCTGAATGAGCCCGAACGCCGGCTGTCGCAGCACACCACCACAGGTCACCGCCCCTTCCACGTATTCCACATTAAACGCCATCGAAGCCATCGTCAGGCTCTGACCTGTGTGTGCCGTACATACGGATAACGGGTTTCACAATCGATGAATGATGAAGCGGGTGGAACGATTACGCACACATACACACATTACAGCAAGGTCAGAGCCCGACTACGTGTCGTTAGCGAGTGCGGCGAGCTCGAGCGGCTGCATGCGTGCCTTTTCACCCTCGTCCTGCTGCTCCAGCTCTGCGTGCCCCGCTCTGCTGCTGTAGTCTACGTCTCGTTTCCTGGCCAGCTGACAGCGGCGCTCGCTCGCTCGCGTTTCGCACTTTCGCTCCTTGCCCCGCCGCTTTGTCCCCTTGACATGGTCCGTCGTCGCTCGGTCATGCTGCTGGTCATGCTGCCTCACACGCACACGGTAACAGCGGCTGGATGGTGTGGGCAGGTATAGATGCAGCTCCGCCGCCGGTGTGACCCGATTCGGTGCGAGAATGCCGGCCGGTCGGTCGGTCGGTCGGGGCGGCGGCAGTTGGTTGATTGAGCAGCTATTGGTGGCCGCTGGTGGGGAAGGAGAGTACCGTAGTGCGGCCACCTACCTGCAACGGCTTGCAGGTCGGTCGGTGGCGTGCGTACGCACGGCTACGCAATCGGCAATCGTCAAATCGCAGCAGCGAGCAGCGCTCCGTAGCCCGCTGCTGCGAGCTAGCCGGAAGGAAGATGCCCTAGAAGTGCCGTAAGTCATGTATGTGGGCGGCCGGGCGATCGAGCCGTGTGTGTGTGTGCGTGTGCGTTTGCATGCGTAGCAAAGCCGTGCGACTAAAGTTGGACACACCGTTGTGGAGGCGAATCGCGGGTCTCGGCGCGTCGCGCCATTCGCGCCAGTCGATTATCGTGTAGGGAGGCTCTTCCGACGGGCCGCGAGGGGGCCGGGGCGGGGCGGGCGGCGGGCTGGGCGGCGGCGGCAGCGGAGATGGAGGAGGCGAGGGGGACGGCGGCGATGGTGGCGACTGCACTACTGGTGGTACGGAAGGCAGGTCCTCAGTTTGCTCTATCCACACGCCGTCGAACATGCCACCAAAGCCTGCTGTATCATTAAAAATGTTGAACGGGGTATCCCACGAGACGTTCAGCCACTTGGGGGGCATGGCACTGCCCACTCCGCGCAGGATGAGGGGGGAGGACGACGGCTCGGCGGCCGTGGGGCTCTGCGGCGGCGCCGGCTTCAACCGAATAACGTCCCAGGGGAGGTCGTACTGGCTCGCTAGCAGGTCCGTGATGAGCATCGGGTTGTACGGCACCTGCGTACGAACGTATGTATGGGCGCGGCGGCATTTCACCTACCTACGTATGTGTTTACATGTAGACATACATGCAGGCAGGCGCATACACTGCTGTATACACCAACAACAGATAACGATTTACTCGCGTGTACGAACCAAAAGTCGTGGATTGACGTACTATCTACGTACATACAGTGAAACAGTCTGGTACGCGCCCAAATCGGCATGCACGGCAAATTGCATTGTTGTTGTGCATGCAGGCCCTCCCCTGCCTTCCCTTGCTGTTGCTCGCTCTTGTTGCTGGCACCTCCGTGTGCACCGCCCCTAAGGGCAGGGTAAGTGCTAAGTGGGTAACGGGCCGATGTAATCACCCGCCCGCCTGCCCACCCGCCCACCCAGCGCCGAGTAATAATACGACCGCAGACGACCAACGGACACGCGGCAACAGGTCCACCTGAATTTGTGACGGCACATAATATACCCCACAGCAGGGATGGGTGGCCGCCGAGAGCAAGGCGAGCGACAGCAGCCGTTCCCAGCGACGAGGGTGGCGGTGGAGGCTGCGGGTGCTCCTCCTCGCTCCATCTGCAGACAGACAGACATGTAAGCATGTGAGCGTGTGAGCTAGAGGGTATGTGTATGTATGCATGCGAGTAATGTACCATCCAGCTTGTCAACGAACGGACAGAGCAGCACCCCGTCTGGCCGGGTCCCCTATGATTCATGTCATGTGCTCATGTCCCCGCAAGTCGCGCGTGTACGGGCCGGCGAGACCCGGATATGGGTAGTACTAGGCGGCAGTGTATGTGATGTGATGTGGCCGGGCGGTCGTGTGTTGCATTGGGGAGGCGAGCGAGCCCCCTTGCTTCCTTCCCCGGCCGCGGAGTGCACGCCCTGCTGCTGCGCTGCCGGGAAATTGCTGTTTCCGTACTTATGCAGAAAGTAACCAGCGCGGATGGCTGCGCGGGGCGAGAGGGCTTACAAGCCCGAGTCTGAGAACGATAACAAGCACAGGCGCATGCCTGCAGCGCCCGCTGAGTCAACGAGATAAGAGCGTACGCGCGCAGGCGGTCGGCACGCCCACCATGTCCCTCTCGGCTGCTTGACAGCTTCGGCGCTACAAAGCTCCTCATTCTGTTTATTTATTTATTATTATTTGTCCTAACGAGGTAAAGCAAATAGCAATGCAGCCGTGTACGATAGTCAAAGCGTTTCGTTCGTTGTTATGAGCCTTTATAAATATTACCCAGATAAGTATACTCGATAATGGTAATGATAAAAGATAAAGATAGGCTGCTGTCCAACTGCGTCCGGTTGAGCAGCTACACAGTTCATTGCAGAGCTCTGGTTTCAGGACCTGAGCCGGCCAAGGAAAAGGGCTTGCCGGATGGCAGGTTGTTGAATGTAAGTTACGTGACTGCCTCTGAAGACTCTGAAAAATGGTTCGCATCTCACCGTACTACTCCCACCGTGAATCGCAGAAACGTTGTACTGGGATGAGAGCTCGTCATTGCTGAAACAGACGCACCGTACAAACTTCCCTCACCTCGTTCTTAGATTCCTTTTAGTTGAGCTGCAGAGTTTCGGAACCAACCATGGCCTTCTGAGGCTTGAGGCTTACACAAGAAGGGCCTGCGGCGATCCCGGAATTTGGTTGCGCCGAGTTGTGGAAAGCGTGTACCCGGAAATTGGTCTCAGATCAATTGTTGAAGGGTTAAGCACCAGAGGAGTTGTGATCTCAATATGCGAGCCCGCAGTACACACGTGGCCGGTAACCGAGCGGTACAATCGCATTGTCAGCGGCACCGAAGCACGCTGATAACAGGAGAAGATGCAGAGAATGGCAAGGGCGGCAGTATGTGAGTCGGACGCAAGGATCGGCGAGACGAAACGGAGTCAAATAAGGGAAAGCGCCTTGAGGACGCCAGTGCAGGACACACTGCGCTCGTGCGCTGTGTGTCTGCGAGGGCCCGTACAAGTGCATGTGAAAGGCGACATGCTTTTGAATTGAAGTCGCCCATCGTTTGCCCGAACGGACCACAATAGGAAACGCGGTGACGCATGCGTAATCAGCAGGAAGGAGAACCAAGCGCCTGAAGGACGCAAACGTTGCGTATAAACACATGCGAGAAGAATGGCAGAAAAGGGCAGAAACAATGGAATCCATTTGTGCGAGGCAAAGCACGGGAGCGCGAACAGCGGGAAGGAGAAGGCCGAAACCGGGAAGCGGACGAAAGCGGACAATGACAAAGGCAGCGCAAAGGAGTATCACAAAGGATAGCGAGGGAAGGCAACACGACGTAAAGACAGATGGCGAGCTGTGACGGTTACGCGAAAAGTGACTTCCGGAACTAAGTAAACAACGAACAGTACGACAGAGAATTGTACTACTTCGTCCAAGAACCCGCCTTCTCGTACCGAGAAGCCAACGCTTCATTGGTCAGCGGCATCTGCGCGAACGGTTGACGCAACGCGCGGAGACCTCTGGACGCGGCGGTGTCGCGTCTATCAATGGGTCGCGGCCTGAGCAGGAATGGCTTATGGGGCAGGGTGGCCCCACCTGGGCGAGACCGTTGAGGAGTGAGAACGCGCGGCAAGCCCTGAAAAGCCACTATGTGCTCGAGCGAGCTGTGCACGAGGCCCGGCAGAGGGTAGCAGTCCGCTCGTTGGTTGACGGGACAGCCCAGCAGAGCCACAACTCCAACATGTTGTGCGCGCGGCGGGCTGTGCTGGATGCTCAGGAGCGAGTCGCAGCCCGGTTGTTGGAGGCAAGGAGTGCGTGGGAGGGCCGGCCGGCCTAGCACGAACAGCTGAACGCCCGGAAGCCACAGCTGTGACAGCGATCGGCGCAACAGCATGAGCAGCGGCCGCGACCGACCGCGGGCGCGTCGTGCATAGGGACGGGATGCACGCGGCAGTACAGGGAAGAAGGGGCAATGCTGCCTCGAGCAGGCTGTGCACAGTGCCCGGTATGGAACACTCCCGCCGAGACCGTCAGGGGGGGCCGGGAGGGGAGACAGAGTCCGACAAGCCGGTCGAGGAGCACTGCCGCGTAGCACTTTGCAAGCGCCCCTGCCTCCTACTGCTATTCCCCTATAATTCGCCGGTACCAACGGATCGCCTTTCTTGGGCAGAGGCGTGACCACTGTCTTTGTGAACTGCTGTGGGAAATCGCCCGACGCCCTGGTATGCTCCATACATCAAGAAGCACCGGGTCGACCTGGTTGAGAAGCCATGTGTAGACGAGCGAGTCGGCCTGTGCGTGGGCCACGGGGAGTGCCGGAGTGCGTGGGAGGTGTATCGCAGCCGGCCAGAGGTGAAAGGATTGGGGGAGGGGGTTTGGGCCTAAGGGGCAGGCCCATGCATCACCGCGCAGGCAGGTGTATTGTAGGGCCGCACAATGCTCGCCCGTCACCACGTGTCCGTGTGTCGGCTGTCCATCTGCGTCCCGCCCCGCGGGGGCATGGCATGCGCTCGCACGGCGGTGGTGATGGCGTGCCGCTCTGCGCCGCCTGGGGGGCCGCACAGGTACCGGTAGGAGCTGCAGGAGCTGCACGGCCTCCACGAGCGCCTCGCCATGTCGCCAATCAAGCACGTCTCGTCGGCGGCCGCGGCGGCCGCGGACGGCCAACAGCAGCGCGGCATGCTCTTGGCGCGCTTGCTTGGAGGCGCTCCAGCGCCTCCGCACCGTGCGCGCTCGAGGACCTCGCCCAGCCAGCAGGAGCTGCAGGAGGTTGCGTGCCTCTTGTCACTGTACGACAACAGCCCGCCGCCAGCAGCAGCAGCAGCAGAGCCGCCGGAGCCGCCATCCCCCTTTGCCGGCCCCCCGCCGGCCGCCGAGGCCGAGCTGCTGGTCTATCTAGGGCGCCATCGACCCCCCGGGCTACCTACCTGGCGGAGCTGAATGCGCAGCGGGAGCTGTGGCTGGCCCGCGTGGGGGGGCCCGTGCAGAGCTCCGCAGGCCGGTCTGCACGTCGGCACCGAGGACGCTGGACGCTCACGCGGACGGACCGCTGGACGACCTGGCACCGTCGTGGCGTTCGTGGAGCAGCTATGCGCCGCGGCCGTGCGGCTTCAAAAAACAGCAAACCGGGAGGTGTTTACTCGGACCAGCTGCGGACCAGCATCAGGATACGGTACGCTTGGATGCGTACCTGCCCCCACGCACGCCCCTTCTGTTCTGCCTCTTCTATTTAAGCTTTGCCATTCGTCAGCCATGAATACAGTGTGTGTCCTTCCGTGTGGAGATGCACGGCCTTGGAGCTGCAGGGATTGCCGCCGGGCGCACTGGGGGCGGCGCACTGCCCGTGGATTAGCAGTTGAGGAAGCGTCAAGTCAGAGAGAATGCACAGAGGGTGTTACAAGCGCCTGCTGCGTGCCTGACGGCGGGCGCCGCGGGCGCCAGGCGCGCATTCTGTCGCATTCCTTGTGGACCCGCCTGGTCTTGGAACTGACTGTTCCCAATAACAACACGGGCAATACTGGTACCCCACATGTCGATTATTGACACATCGCATGCATTTAAGGATGGGAACCGGCCGCAGTCCTGTAACCTCCACGCACACGATGAGCGCCGAAGAACTAGACCCCTAGCCGCTGCTGCCGCCCCAAACCCGCCTGCCCAACTCACAGCCCGCCACCCCGGCCCCAGCATGCGTGCATTCCCTGGCTACAGCCTGCGCACGCTGCGCATTCTGGAGTGGTGCTGGCGTGGCGTGTGCAGCAGGTGCGGGGGGCGGCAAACTGGCGCAACGCGGCGCCGCACAGCAGCACCGGCGGCACTGAACGGGTAGTGCACTCGCAGGTGGTGAGTCGGCGCCGGACTGCAGGCCGCCTGCTGGCTACTGATGGTGTGGCGGCCGGTGCCCACCGCGCTGTTGGGCCCCGCCACCCCGCCGCCTCCACTGCCCGCGTCGGCATCCGTTGCCGCACCGCCGCCGGACTGCGGCTGACGTCCCAGCTTGGGGAGGTATTGCTGTGTCCGGGGTGCGTGGGCGAGGCGTAACGGGTGGATGGTGTGTTTCGGAAAATAGGTCAGCATCAGTAATGGTTTGCCGACGGTCAGGGTGCGTGCATGGGCCTGGTACGCACGCCTGCACACGCTGTGTTACATACCCTACCGGTACACCCGTAGCAAGCTCAACCCGTAGCAAGCAAGCAAAAGCCCATTCGAGCGTAAAGGCACGCACATCCCCGCATAGCACCTGTCCGCGTCGCCGCGTGCTGTCGTCCACCGGCCACCGGCCGCAGCTGTCGTGCACCATGCAGTAGCCACCGTGCTCGCCAGTGGGCAGCAGCGGCGCAATGCCGCACTCCTCCATGCGGACCGCGCAGGCCGCCGCCTCGGCCTGGTTGTCCGCCCAGCCGTCCGCCGCCATGAGGAAGACCTCCAGCGGCTTGATCAGGCCCGTGGCAGGGTCCCGCAGCATGCGCGTGTTGGGCGCGCCGGTCGCCACGAGCTGCCTGCGCGGGCGTCGTGCGTGTTGGTGCATGGTGGAGCGGAGCGGGTGTGCAGGTGGTCAGCAGGTGGCTGGAGGCGCACCCGCACAGTGATGGGCTTGGGAGCACGGCCTGAACGCTGCGGCA
Source organism: Pleodorina starrii (assembly GCA_030267565.1). Classification (NCBI taxonomy): domain Eukaryota; kingdom Viridiplantae; phylum Chlorophyta; class Chlorophyceae; order Chlamydomonadales; family Volvocaceae; genus Pleodorina; species Pleodorina starrii. The sequence goes on along the minus strand of BRXU01000005.1, from coordinate 2,266,906 downwards.
ACCGCCCCCGGCTGCCATGTACGCACAGCAAAATGCCTATACGGTAGCACATGCGCGCGCACACACATACATATACGCCGAGCCTTCCATGGGCTTACTCGAGCATCTGCATCTTGAACTTCAGCGAGTCCACATGCACCAGGGCGATGCGCGGCTTGCGCTCTACCAGGACCACACGTCGCTCGGAGTAGGCCATGCCGTCGATCTCGATCTGGACTTGGCAGCCCTCTACAAGTACCTCGATCGCCTTGAAGCACCAGCGTCGGGCACCTGACGGCATCCCACAAACCGTGGGACACGGCATTGCAATTCAGGCCTGCCTGTTGATGTCCGGCGTCCCGCGTCCGATCAGCCAACTAGGGGATATAAAGAGAAATCCGCAGCGGAGAAGGATACGGCGTTAGCGAACGGACCCAGAAGACGGGTGGGTGCAACACCATGCAGTGGCACGTGGTCGTACATTCGTCAGTGCTGGTTGAGGAACGCAACTCACCTACGTGCACATAGGGTACTGCAGTAGTAGTAAGCCCTAGCACAGATGCCATACGGTTAACAGAATTGAGTGCCAGTCAAGTAACGAGCCAGCCCAACGCGGGGACAGACAGCACGGCATGCAGCCACATTACGCTAGTTTTGAGCCCTTGTTGGCGCCCTCTTTCCAGCCAGTGCCAGGCAGTGCCAGTGTCAACCACGCTCAAAAATACCAATCCCGGAGCGGGTTGCCGACCCAGCGCGCGACCGGAGGCGGTGCGGTCCGTGGGCGCCGGCGGCGCACCGCCTGCGGCACGCAGCGGCGGCGGCGGCAGGGACTCTGCGGTCCAGGGCGGCACAGCTGAGTTGCGGGTATCCTCACCCTCACGCTGAGTTGCGGGTATCCTCACCCTCATCGCCGGCGAGGTGGGCCGTGGCCCATTCCGCAGACTGGTACTCGTCCGCAGCGTTTCCCAGGCCCTCCTTCCAGCCCTGAATCGTCGTCTCCTGGAGCAGGCATGGGGCAGGGCAGGGCAGGGCAGGACACCAGCATGATGCGGTCAAGGCACGCGCGCTCAGCATGTATTCTTACCGTAACTGCAAGCCTGACCGGCCTGAACCGGTAAATGGCCTTCGACAGCGGATGGAAGTCACGTCACGGAGCCCCGCGCCACATGCTGCACGCACGTCAACAACATACCGTAAATGGAGTAGTAGACAGGCCAGTCATATCAGGTGCGTGTTGGTGCAAAGTGAACCAACTTTCAACTAACCTTCTGCTCGAGCCAGTTGCTCGCGTCCTCCGCACCAACCACCACGGCCAGCCGCATGTTGTCCTGCAGCTGCACGTCGTCGACGTCCACAGCTTTGTCGGTGCAGTCGTCCACCGCCAGGATTTGGGACGGCTGCTCGTCCACGGGTACGACCCGTACGCAGCCCTCGCGTTGCATCTTTTGGAGAAACTGGGTCTGCGTGAGCTTGACATAGTCCCGCTTCACATAGCCGTAACGACCGCGCACGAACACGGTGATATTGTTGAACAGCTTTTGGCCTGCTGCATGTGAAAAGCGGGGGGCCGACGCGTCAGCGCCCCGTTCCTGCCATATCAAGGCCAAATATCCACCCGCTGCGCCGTTACGGTTCCGCGCATCCGGCGGCCTATGTCGCAATTGGCGCAATTTGCGCGAGCACCAACTCCCCCGCTTTTCGGGCCGGGGCCAACCGCAGCGGCTGCGTGCCAACGGCGACTGGGAGTAGGGCGGCTTCCCGCGGGCTGCGTAACACCCCTGCTTGCTACATGCTTGCATTTCAAAAGGGAGTTGCCGTAGGCCCTACGGTGCGACGTGCGAGGTCTATGCGGGCGAGCAGGGGTCAGGCGCCCAACTGGGACCAACGTGAGCGCACGTCGTGCAGGTTTGAAGGTGCCGCAGCAAACTGAGGCGCAGCTACCGGTACTCTAAACGCAACGGATGCAGTCCTGGTGCTCCCTGGTGCTCCCTGTGAATGTTGCCCCTGCCCGTCTGCTTGGCTGCTTGCGGCCACGGAAGGTTAGTGCTGCTGCGCGTGACTTGGAACCGAGTCCTCCCATGTAATTTTCGCTTCGTGCTACGTTGGCGCGAGCAATCAGGCGGGCAGCGCACCTAGCAGTTTGTCCTCAAGGTTCTTTCGGCGAGCGTTGAGGTCCGCAAGGGCCTGGACCAGCCGGTCGTGGCGTGCGCGAAGGATTTGGTCCTCGGGGTTCTCACGGAGATCCTTCTCCGCTTCCTCCAGCTTCGTGTCCTTATCCTTGACCTCATTGTTCAGTTGCTGCAGCTGCGCCTCCATCGCTTCCATGGCTGCTGCGGAGTGACCGAACCGCTTGCGCTTTGGTGCTTGCAATTGCCCTGGCTACACTCTATACTCTACTCTACTAGTATACATTAGAACCCACAAATGGGGTCCAAATGCCCACTTCAGTCGCGGAGTTCTCCGAGCCTCCAAGCCTCTCAAGTAGCAGAAGCTTCGTTTTTCCGCAGCACGAGCTCCTTCTCGCTGTAAAACCGCCCAAGCTCGGCATCCTTGGCTGACTCCGCTTCCCAAGCAAGTTTCACCCGCCTCGCCGCCTGACCTTGTGGACAATGGATCCCAGGATCCGGTGCAATGACCGTACGTTGTATACGAACGAGCCCAGCACGGTTCGAAACTGGAATTCGCCTTGTGGGCAGTGGCCTTGTGGGCAAAGAAGTTGGCCGACAAGCCACCAATTTCAAAAGCAACGCTTATTAGTGTTGCTTTTGAAATTGGTGGTTTGTCTTAATAAGACATCAGATGGCGCTGGATGGCGCGCTCCTAAGGGTCCCGACACTATTAAAAATGCACATGTGATAAGGTTATGCATACTTGATACATTGGAATGAAGTAAAGCTTGCAAGCATAATGGCGACAGTTGTCGGTGGCGTGATGACAGGATACAGACCAGCACATCAAGTGAAACTGAAGAGAGCGTCCGTCTGCCTCTGCCTCACGTGACTGGCCCCGAAAGCAGCGAAACCGATGGACCAGCACTGCCCCTCCCCTGTCCCATCTCGCCCCGCCCGACGCCCCCTTCCGGTTCTACTTGTAGACTGCGGAACCGATCCGATCCATAAGACTGCTGCTGTAAAGTTCAACCTTCACCCCCCCCGAACAAGCGAGCAACTGTGAGCAACACGCAACGTGCGTACGGTGGCGTCAACCCGCAGCGTCAACCAGGCCAATTATCACGCAACCAAGCAATCACCGCTGCTCAACTTTCGAACACAGTTTGGTACATACACACCCACACAGACACACCCACACACAGATACACGTGCTATCGCGGGCTCGTTAGCAGAGCACTCTTGGGTGCGTTGTGTCCGTGCCGAATACAATTCTTAGGACAGCCCAACTGGCACAGGTAGGCAGGCAAGTCCCAGATGTGCGTCAGGTGGCAGGAGGCAGCCGCAGCAGCCGCCTCGGATAAAGCCGCAAGTAGGTTAAGAAAGGAACAGCCGCCAGCCAGCCAGCCAGCCAAGCCAGCTAAGCTAGCCAGCTGAGCCAACGTCCCAACCAACCAAGATTCACACCGTGTCCGCACCCCAACCTCCAACCTCCAACCTCCAACGACCCAGTGGCCAACCGCACGCCGCCCGTGGGCCCCACTGCCCCTACCCGATCCTCCGGACCGCAATTCCGCACCCACCCATCCACGCAAAGCAAGCAAGCGAGCCATTGGCGCTCGACAGCCATTGGCTCTAAATACCGTTAGCCAGGCGACTGACAATCACAGCCCCGCCCCACCACCACGCTGCCACCCCTGCGTGGCAACGTGTGTGCACACCACAATCAACTCCACACGAGTCGGAGGGACCCTTGTCGCCCACCTTCATCCCCCCGCCCCCGCCCCCGCCCCCACTCCGTCTCCGCTGCGGTATCTTTTTTTTGCCCCCACTCCCCCTGTACTGGACTAGAGCGACATCCCCCCCTTAACTGCGGTAGCAAGCGAACAAACTGAACCATCCCCCTCCGAAATCCCCCGCACACACACACGGTACACCCAAAGGCAACACTTCAAGGCCCGCTCAAGTAAATAGGCGCCGAGCTGGTCAGCGGTATGCGGGTCACCGAAAGACAAAACCCTGGCCGTCGGATCAGAGGCGAGGCATGGGGCAATGTGGGCGCGTTCCTTGGGAATTGAGGCGTAGGCGTAGGCGTAGGGGATACATATGATACATGTTGTCATCCCCTGCCCCTGCCTCCGGCCGCCCGCCCGCCCGTGTCTCGTCCCCTCGACCCAAACGACGCCACACGCTGCCCAAGGACGACGCGTTGCACGTCACGTCAAGTCCCCATCCTGCATGCTCCATCATCCTGCGCCACCATCCTGCGCCACCATCCTGCTCCATCATCCTTCTCCTCCTGCGACTGCTTCGTCCCTCCCGCAATCTAAACTTTCCGGCCATCCACCGCCACGCACGCGCCGCACCGTCCACAATCCCGCTGCAAACCCCGCCCCGCCCCGCCCCGCCTGCCGCGCCGACCAGCCGTAACAGCAAAAGCAGCGGTCAGCGGCCAGCAGCAGCATCGGCGAGAAACAGCAGCAGCAGCACCAGCACCAGCCGCCCTGCACATACCATCCATCTACATCGCACCCCGCCTGCTGCGCACACCCGGCATCGCGCGTCCCTCATCGCTCCGCAAGGCAACTAGGCAAGCGGGCAACCACCACCAGCACCACCAAACACTGCGGCTCAAGATGCGGTAGGCCCACACCGCCATCCAGCACGCCATCGGCGCCAGCAAATCTCCAACACCACGCACATCCGCGATATCCCTCAGCCGCCCCACCGCCGGATCAACAATCAAAGGGGTACATCCGGGCGAAGAAAGGGGACAAACACCACCAACACGCAGAGTCACGTCAAGTCAAGTCCAGGCTTATTAGCGCCAACCGCCGACGTTTGTTCTGTGCCAACGTTTATCAGCGCCGCGCCGGCGCCCAAAACGGCGAGTGGGCCTGTCCTCGGCAGCGCGCAGCAGTCGGCCGAGGCGCCGGCCAAAGTCGGCAGCGCCTCCGATAGAGGCGCTGGCGGCTGACCTGCCCTCCCTCCCCCCCGGGTGGGCACAATGGGGCCCACAAGGCCCACAAAACTTGCAAGGCCCATGAAACCCGCAACAAAGGCCCACAAAACCCCCACACAGGCCCCTCCAGACGGACCACACGCACGGCGCGTCCTTCGTCCAGGGGGGGTTATTCCGTCCAGGGGTGGTGGCGGCTGGCGGGAGTCCGGGATCCCGGGATTCCGGCGCGGCAACAGCCGCACACATCCCTAATTATACTACACACGCAGGCGCGCAGGTCGTGGTCGGCCCCCGCAGCCGCCCTGCTCCCAACCATACACGCACACACGCAAGCGCCCTCGCCTTTCAGCCCCCTGGCAATGGAATGGAACTAGTTAACAATCTCAGGTCTCGCAGGATCCCTGGATCCTGGATCCTGTAGGACGACCCGGATGTGGCCGATTAGTGGATCATTCAGTTGTCGTCGTCGCTGTAATCGGACATGGGCGCCGCGTTGCGGCGGGCGTCGTGATACCAGGTGGGGGCGTTGGGTGGCCCCTGGGCGGAGGGCGGCTGGGACTGCTGCTCGGGCGTGTCGGGCCCGCCCTTGGGGTTGCCTGTGTGGAGACAGGGCGGGGGGATCGGGGGGGGGGTCAGGGAGTGATATGCTCCATTATATACGGTAACATGAGTCACTGCGGACGTTGTTGAGCAAGCTGGGGGGGGGGGGGGGCGGGGAGGCAGCGAGGACGGAGAGTGGAGGTGCGGCATCGGTGTGCCGTACACCTGTCTAGTGCGGTTGCAAGCAAAGCCGGCGGGGGAGGTGGGAAGGTGGGGAGGTGGGGAGTTGAGAGGGGCAGGGGAGGGAGGTGGCGAGCCGGGGAAGCGGATGTCAGCTTTGGGTGGACGGAGAGGCGGGGACCGCCGCGCACCTACACGACACCCGCAGTGCCATTCGCGCGCGCATGTGTACACATGTCAACAATCCACAATCCACAACACACAATATCAAATATCCACACATACACATGTATACACATACACACATACGCACAATCGCACAGCAACACGCGCACGACAACCGCCTCAGCCTCACGTCCACGACGCGACGGGCACACTACTGCCGTACCACGTACTGATTGCCGTACCTCCAGACGACGGCACGATCGCGCTACATTGGCTCGCCACCTGGCCCTTGGTCTGCGGTGTGCTGGTGCTGATGCTGATGCTGCTGGTGGGGAGGGGCATCTCAAGCTCCAGGACGCCGGCTCCGGGGCCAAACGCCGTGTAGGCCTGGGCGAAGCCTTGCTGCGCGACGTGGGATTCGAACCGGGGTGGGTGGGGTTAGCGTAGTTGGGAAGGGGAGGGGGCTGGGCGCGTGGGCGGGCGGGCGAGATGCTGGCGGCGCGGGGAGGGACATACCGTGTTGGTCCAGGGGGGGACGAGACTGGTCTACAGATCTCGACACAGCCGCTCCCAACCATTCCGCTCCTAACCATTCCGCTCCCAAACACAACACACAACTCAGCCCGCCCGCCCTGGCTACCGCATTAACGCAGAAACGATTTCTCTCTGCGGTCCTTGGCTGCTGTTCGTACAGCCCTCCCCCGCCCTCACCCCCTCTCCTCCCCCGCCCTCACCCCCTCTCCTCCCCCGCCCTCACCCTCCCTCCCGCCCCCACCCCCACTCCCCACCCTCCCTCCCGCCCCCACCCCCACTCCCCACCCTCCCTCCTCCCCCGCCCTCCCCCGCCCTCCCCACTCCTCCCCCGCCCTCCCCACTCCTCACCCGCCCCCACTCCTCACCCGCCCCCACCCCCACTCCTCCCCCTCCCTCCTCCCCCGCCCCCATTTCCCCCCCACTCTCCCCCCGCCCCCACTCCTCCCCCACCTGGAACACCACCAGCGCCGTTGCCGCGTACTGCTTGAGCACCTTTGTGTCGTTGATGAGGGTCAGCAGTGCCGTGTATACCTCCTCCTCCACCGTCTGGTAGCGCTGGGTCAGGCCTGTGACGTGGGTGGGTGGACGTGGGTGGGTGGGTGGCTGTAACGAGAAAGTCGTAGTCGGCTGGTCGTAGATCGTTTGGTCGCTCATTACAGTTTGTAGGTGGGGGGTTATCCACGTATAAGCCGCGAAGGCAGGGAGGCAGGGAAGCAGGGAGGGGTAAAGCCAGTACCCCACTCCCCCCAAGGGAGCGGGGGACCAAAGGAGTGGGGGACGGCAGTGGGGGAAAACCCACAACCCGAGAAACCCTGAAAAGCCCTAAAAGCCGTAGCCCCAGGCAGGCCGACCCATGGGTCGCACGGGTCCCACGGGTCGCTCGGGTCGCTCGGGTCGCTCGCGCCGCCATGCCACTCACGCGCCACCTTGTCCTCCTCCTTCTGCAGCTTGAACTCCGCATCCTCGAACTTGTTGGTGGCGCCCGTGGGACCCGCGGCCACCGCCCCCGCCGCCTCGCCGCCCGACTTGTCGCCCTCCGCCGCCGCTGCGAGCAACACCTTGCTCTTGAGCTTGTCCAGGCTGACTGCGACCGATGTAAGGGGGGATGTAAAACGAAGAGACCGCAGCGGAGACGGAGACGGCGTTAGCGAACGGATCCGGGGAGGTTAAGAGCCGAAGAAAGGTGAGCGACCGAAGGGATTCCGGGAGTGGGGTGCGGGGCAAGACCCACGGCAACCGGCACGACTCCGCCGAGGCCCGTGCGTGTGTGTACGTGTGCGTACGTGTGTGTACGTGTGTGTGCGTGTGCGTGTGTGTGTGTGTGTGTGTGTGTGTTTGGCACTTGCTGTGCTCTACTCCTCCCCCTCTCTCCCCTTTTCCCCATCCACTGCCCCGTCCGCTGCGTTGCTCCATCTCCCCACATCTCCAGGGCCCAGCGGCAGATGTCATCCAGCCACCCAGCCAGCCAGCCACCCAATCACCCAGCCACCCAGCCACCCAATCACCCATCCAGCCACCCAGCCACCCAGCCACCCACCCAATCACCCAGCCACCCATCCAGCCACCCAGCCACCCAGCCACCCACCCAATCACCCAGCCACCCAGCCACCCATCCAGCCACCCAGCCACCCATCCGTCCGTCCGTCCGTCTGGGTTGGTCTGGCGGCGACGCGGTCGCAGCGTATTTTCAGCTCGGTAAGGTTACAGGTATGTTCGGTAAGTATTACTGGGTCCTGGGTCCGTTCGCTAACGCCGTCTCCGTCTCCGCTGCGGTATCATTTTTTACCACCCATCCAGCCACCCACCCACCCAGCCACCCAGCCAGCCAGCCACCCACCCAGCCACCCACCCGCCATGGCCGCTGTCTCGCGCCGCTTCGCGTCCAGTTCCAGACGCAACTCCTCACACTTGACATTGCGGCTCTGTCTCCAGGGAGGGTGATAAAAAGAAGATACCGCAGCGAAGATGGAGACGGCGTTAGAGAACGGACCCGGAACCGGAGGGGGACAGGGGACAGGGGAGGTGACAAAGATGAAACCGCAAGGGGCAAGAGGCGCACATGGCAGCAGCAAAAGAGTCGGGGGCGGGGGGGGGGGGGTATCCACGTATATAAAGAGTCCGGGCCCACGCACCCTCCCGGGTCGCCCTCAGCCACGCACCCGTCCGCTGCCCGCCGCCCACTCGCCTCCCACCGCCTCGCCCCCCACCCGCCTTTACCAAGCGCGCGCGCGTGCGCACACGACAGCACACGACACAACCCGACAGTCCCGACCCGTCCCGACCCCGACCCGACACGACACAACACAACACACGTCCCCCATTGCAACCCCGCGGATGCGTCAGTGGACCCATCCATCCATCCATCCATCCATCCATCCATCCATCCATCCATCCATCCATCCATCCATCCATCCACGGGCCCGGAAACGTATCAAAACAAGCAGAAGGCCCCCAGGGGGGGGGGCAGCCTGGGCAGGCCAGATGATGCCTCTTGGCGGATGTACGGCCCTACCCTACCTTGATCATGCGGTACGCCGCCTGCCACTGATCCAGCGGGTGGAGTACCTGACCGGGGGGGGAGGGGAGGGGTGGGGGTGGGGGCGGGGGTGGGGGGGGAGGGGGTGGGGGGGGGGGGGTAAAGGCAAAACAACCGACCACCACCCTCGCCACCACCGCCTCATCGGGACAAACCCCACCACCACCACCACCACCATCAAACCACCACGACCACCAAACCACCACCCTCCCCCACCCCTGCGGTCTCATCTCTGCTTCTTTTTGTACTTTTTGTAACCCCCCCACTGGGTACCACCGCCATCGGTTCCCCCGCTGCGCCTCCTAACCCTTCCCCCTCCTCCCCGCCCCCCTTCACCCCTCCTCCCCGCCCCCCTAACCCCGCCCCTCTCCCCCCACCATTTTTATATACCGTAAAGGAGCATATCACTCCCTCTCCCCTCTCCCCCCCCTCACCTCCTGTTGCAGCTTGGCCTTCAGCTCCGACCCGGTGGCCGTCAGCAGATCAAACGCCACCCCACTTCCCACGATGGACGCCTCCCGCTCCACCGGCACCGCGCCCTTGTCGCTCATCTCGTACACCCGGGGCAGCGGCGAGTTGAGCACGGACTTGAGCAGCCCCAGATTGCCTGGGGGAGCGGGATGTGGGAGCGGGGATAGGGATGTGGAGCGGGATGCGGATCGGGGATAGGGTCACAGGTGGGATGGGTACATGGGGGGTGTTGGGTCATACACGGTACTCCTGGCCATCCACCCCCGGTTTCGGAGCTCACAGCGCATACCGCCCGATGCCCCTCCCCTTCCCGCCCCCTATCCTCCATGCACGCCTCCTCGAAGCCCGCCCCCCGGCTCCCCGCCTTCCCGCCCCCAGCTCCCCGGGGTCCCGCTCCGCTCCGCCCCCCGTAATCAACAACAACACACACACGCTGGCGTAGTCGCCATTCCCGTCGAGTCCCGCTAGAGCCACCCCCTCACCCTCAATCCTGGCCTGCAGCTCCCGCCACCCCCTCACCCTCAATCCTTCCGCTACCCCCTCACCCTCAATCCTTCCGCTACCCCCTCACCCTCAATCCTGGCCTGCAGCTCTCGCTAAAACCCTAAAACCATAAAACCACAAAACCCTAAAAACCCTCACCATCAATCCTGGCCTGCAGGTCCCGCAGCTCCCGGTGCAGCGACTTGATCTGTTTGGAGCAGCGGCGCACCTCCTCGATCATGGCCAGATTGCGGGCATTGGAAGTGGGCCGCCAGTCCACAGTGCTGGCAGCCTTGAGGCCGACCGCCTGCTTGGTCTGTGGGGTGTGTGTGGGGGGAGGGGGCGGGGGCGGAGGCGGGTGTGTGTGTGTGGGGGGGGGGGTTTATCCACGTATAGGCCGGAGCCCGTGAACGGTAACGTAACAGAAGAATTCCGTCTCACCTACGGCATGAAAAGAGACGGACACAGAGCAAGGAAAGGGTGCGTGAAGGAACGGCAAGAACAGCGGGGCAAGCGTTACCGGCGAGACCCCATGCGAGTGTGGGGGGGGGGGTAGGAAGTGTGTGTGTGTGTTTGGGATGGGTGTAGACGAGGAGTACAATATGAATCGAAGAAAGGCGAGGGTCAGAGGATTTCCGGTTCGGCTGAATGAGTAAGGAGAAAGAGGGGGTGGAGGGGGGGTAGAGGGAGGCTGTAAGCGCGGGAGGGGGAGGGGGAGGAGAGTCATCGGCCGGGGCTGGAGGCGGAGCACGCGAGGGGAGAAGGGGACGGAGGAACTGCGGATGTGGGTTGGGCGCAAAAGGCTTCCAACCGTAAGGGAGACGAACACAGGGCTGGCGCCCGGGCTTGAGGCAGGACAAAAAGGGAAAAGATACGGATTTGAAGAAGGATGGGCGGCTCTGGGAAAGAGCCGTAAGGGATAACGGAAAGGAGAGAGGATGCAAATCAGCTTTGCGGGGCGAGCGGCTGTGGAGTGACGAACGGTTTGGGAGAGGAGCCCGGGAGGAGGGGCCCGGGAGCAGGCAGGTGCCGGAGCTGGGGCGTGGGGTTGGGAATGGGAGCGCGAAATGTGGCTGGCGTGGGGCCAGCCGAGTGGTATGGTTTGGGAGGTGGAGGGCCGCTGCGGAAGTGCGGTGCCGCCCACCGCGCGCCGTGCATGCATTATCGAGTGGGGGCGAGTAGGGCCAGGGCGAAGGGACGCGGCCGCAGAGAGCGGTGCAGATTTGCCGTCTTGCTGAGACATCGATGCAATGCATCAATTATCATCCATATGGCGCGCTAGGCAGCTGTCTTCTCGGCAAATGAGGACTACTTTCCACCAACTCTGCCAGTATGGTGGGCGCTCTGGCACTCGGAGCACGAACGAAACACAAGCTATATTAAGCAGGGGCTCACTGTACGAAATTGCAGGTTGACTCGATCGCAGCGAAACGGTGCAAGTGAATGACGACACAGCAAGCTAGAAGCGCTCAACGGGCTCGCCGGCATGCTCGTTGCCAACTAAGAGCCAGACTAGGCGCTCATAGTTCAAAGATTGGGAAGAAGTGAGCGAAGTGTCCAAGCCCTCGAGGCTGTCACCCGTCGTTTCCAAAGCTTTGCCCCTTGCACTTACCTTCTCGGAAACACGCTTCCATAACCCCATGTTGGTGTAGTAGGCCTTAGGCCTTGAATACGCCCGGTGACGCAAACGTGCGGTTGCTTGGCGGAAGCAGGGAACGAAAGAGTGGAGTTTACCAAACGGAAGTGAGTATCGAGGTCTGCGATTTTATATATTAGAACGTTATTGCCTCTATCTGAAGAGCTTCAGGTTATTTGTCGAAAGGAAGTTTCGGCCGTGCATGTTGTGATATGTCGGTTAACGGGCAAACGAACACCATGTCGCAAGCAAACCAGCACTCGCGTACAACTACGACTATGTAGATATTAAAACATATTTTCTTAAAGAGTATTGTGCACACGTGCAACTGCTAATTTGCGCTGTCGGCTCGGGGCCCCGGGCTTCCTTTGAAAGCAAAATAGAGGACGCATCCCTTCCAGCGCCGATTAACCGGGGGTGTAATCTCTTTTTGTGATTGATGTCAGCTTTTGCGGGAATGTCCAAGTTTGAGAATTAGGAGGGACATTCCACTGATCAGTTCGCGACCAAAAGGACCCGCTTTGACTGTTTCAGTCTGAGCTCAAGATGAAGGTGGACTTCAGCCTGAAGCGGTTCCCCATAAACGGTGCGTCGTCTATCCATATTCCCTGCGTCCGATCTCCATTTCATCGTGCGGAAGCCCGACACGCATCGGTGCATCAATTTCCCGCTACGAGGCTTCCTGTTGCAATCAAGACGTCCGTGAACGCTTGCCTGTCCCTCAGGGGCCTCTTGTGCTAGTCCCGCTGCTACAGCTGCAGCAGCGGGTCTTGTTTCGCCGTTGCCCTTGACCACGAGCGTACAGCGCTCAGCCCCCCCCCTACAATCCATGCATCTGGCCTCCCAAAGCCTAAACCCCTGCCACCCAACCCACTTGCGCTGGCCCGCCTGTCCGCCTCTCCCACCACCACAACCCACTTCCAGCCCTCCCACCGGCCCCTCGCCCCCTTTCCCCTCAAAACCCAACCCCCTTCCTTCCTGCCCGCTTTCTTCCACCACCACCCCTCTGTCAGGCCGCCTGAAGGAGCAGAGCGGCCTGCCCTTCAGCTGCGTGCTGCAGCCCTTCCACCGCCTGACCGACAAGGAGGCGGCAGCGGGGGACGCGTCGGCCGCGCGCAGCGACGCCATTGCGAGATGCGCGCAGTGCTACTCGTGAGTCCGGGGGGGGGAGCGGCGCTCGGACGGATTGGAGGCGGAGGGGCAAGAAAAACGATACCGCAGGGGAAAGACGTAGGCGGAGGCGGAGGGGGTCGCTGGGAGGGGCCGTGCGGAGGGTTATGAAGGCGAGGAGGGCGCTTGCGGAGCCCCGGAGGTCGGAGGGGAGGCATTGGAGGGGTGAGAAGGCGCAGGAGGGGGGTGAGGAAGGCCGGCAGGCAGGCGGCAAGGAGGCATGCGACAGGAAATGGCTGGAGGCGGACGTGTGTGTGAGGCGTGGCGGACGGAGGCAGCATCTGTACCCCCCCGGCCCCGGTATCTCCTCTGTACCCCCCCGGCCCCGGCCTATACGTGGATAACCCCCCGGGGGGGCTACGGCAGCCGCAGCAGCAGCAGCAGCGGAGGTGGGCCAACAGCAGCAGCGGAGGCAGCGGCAGCAGTGGAGGCAGCAGCAGCAGCAGCAGCAGCGGAGCACAGCGGCGCAGTGCGCTGACTGGCTCGGACAGGGCCGGACGGCTCTGCCGCCCGAGCCAAGGCACCCTCCCCCGCCCGCAGGGCAGCCGTGCGCCCCTGCCTCCCTCCCTCCTTTCCTGCCTCCATTTGGAGAGGCCGGGACAGGCTAGGACAGGACCGGGCCGCGCACAGGACGGGACGCCGCCCCGCTGCGGCCCAGCGACCTCCATAGGAGGCCTGCGCTGCCGGGGACACCGTCCTACGGACGTGGCCCCGCGGTCGCGACGGCGGCGCTGGCGGCGCGTGCCGGTAGTTTTTTGGCGGGAGCAGACCCGCGGGTCGGTTGGCGGTGTTGTGCGCGGGGCCGGCTGCGGCTGTCGCTCGGGTGGTGCTGTGCCATCAGCCAAACCGCCATCAGCCGGAAGGCCGCAGCCGGAAAGCGCCAGTCAGCCAGTCTACTCAGCCAGGATGGGGTCGCAGCAGGGCGGGCAGGCCGGCTCTTGAGCCAGTGCGTTGCGCGTGGGCATGATCCACCGATCCTGCAAAGCCGGTCGTCGGACTGCGGACCCGGGCGGGCGGGCTGCTGCCGAGCCGTGGCTCGCCCCTGCTGCCGAGCCGGCTGGTCGTTGCGGCACCGGCCGTTGGTTGCCGTTGCCGCCGGCGCTGGCGCGGCGCGGATCCAGAACAGAAGTCTTCGGCCGCCGCTGCTTTGGGCTGTCGCCAAACGTGCCTGGAGCAAGCAGCGGCTAGTGCGTGGTCGCCACGGCTGGGGGCAGTCCGCTCTGGCGGCGCCAACTCGCCGCAGCGCCGTCCGCGTGGCTGGCGCGTTGCTGGCGCAACACAGCGCAGCGCAGTCCATGTAAAAAAACAGCGCGGCGGCTGGCTGCGTTGATGGCGGGGAGCACGGAAGCGGCCGCGCGGTTGCCGCGGGGTTGGGCACGCGGCGAGCCGGGGAGAAAGAGAAAGAGAGAGTGGAGACAGAAGTTGTGCTTTTCCGTCTGTTGGACTGCGCTGCGCGCTCGTGTCATTAATGGCACAAGGAGTGGCGGGGGTTCGGGGTCTCGGCGAGGAGGGAGCCCCTGGCACGGCAGGGGAGGGGAAGGGAAGGAGGGAGGGAAGAGTGGTGGGCAGCTGGGCCGTAAGGGGAGGGGGAGGGGCGTGCGGCTGTGGGATGGGTCTGGGGCGGGGGTGCGGGTGCCGGTGCGGGTGCGGGGGGGGGGGGGCAGGGCAGCGGCGGAGGCCGTCCTAGCTAGCTTGACCCCACCCCGGCGCGCGTTAGGGCCAGGCGAGTCAAGGACGGATATCTTGAACTTGGATATGAGCCAGGGCAGACCTGACCATCAGGGTGGAGTATTGGTGGTGGCAGTGGTGGTGGTGGTGATGATCGCTGCTACCATTGCGTGCAAAGTGTGAAGCGGCCCGGGTGCCTTGCCCTCTGACTGCCGTCTCGCGCCGCTTTCCGCCGCCGCTGCTGCTGCTGCCGCCGCAATCACTGCCGGCTTGCCCACTCCGCCCATTCCCAGGGGAAGGGAGGGGGCAAAACCAGGGAGGGAAACCTCTCACACATGCCCGCTCGAGTAGCAATTAATTTTCCCGTGTTTTGCTGTTAAAATTGTTACTACTAAAGCAAAGAAAGGAATGGCTCTTTCGTTATGACCTATCTGAACTAAATTATCTACTCTGCATAAATCCTCAATTATTGTATTATTCATCGAACCTCGATCAACGCTCACCCGCTCCTCCTGGGTCACTGCTCGCCGCTTCATTTCCTGCGACCCAAATCATTCCCTTCCCTGTCCCTTTCCTTGCCCCCAGCTACATCAATTGCTACTGCGTGTTCGATGCGGCCGGGTGGGTCTGCTCGCTGTGCAACCGCCACAACGCCCTCAAGCCGCAGCAGCAGAAGAGGTGAGGGCGGGGAGGGAAGAAGAGAGGGGGGCGGGGAGGGTTGAGTCTGTCCAGGTGACGAGGTGAGGGCGGGGCGTGGGGAGTTGCTCCGGAGAGCGGCCAGCGGGCTCGAGGCAGCACCCACCCACCATCAACCCATCATCATCATCATCACCATCCAGCACCTCACCCATCAGTGGTGCGCCCGCCCGTCCGCCCGACGGGCCCCTCCCGGGGCCGCTGCTGCTACTGCTGCTGCCGCCGCCGCTGCTTCTGCTGCTACTGCTGCTACTGCCGCCGTGTGCCGCCTCCGCAACTGCACTCTCTCTCTCTCTCGCTCGCCCCTTCCGCTCACCAACGCCTCCTTCCGTCCCTCGTCTCCCTCTCCGCTGCCGGTCTCTCTCTCCTTCACACCCTCCCGGGCTCTCCCCCTCAGGTACCGCCTGGATCCCTCCGTGCTGCAGTCGTTGCCTGAGGTCCGGTCGGAGGTGTTTGAGACGCTGGCGGAGGAGCCCGTGCCGGTGCCGCTGCCGCCGACGGAAGGCTCGCCGGCGGCGCAGCACGACCCGGTGCGGAGAAGGGGGTGCTGGGGGGTGGGTGGCTGGGGGTGGGTGGTTGGAGGGGGGGTAAGGGGACGAAGGTACCGCAGCGGAGGGAGCTGGGCGACCGAGTGCGCGGAGGGGGGGCAGAGAGCGGAGAGGGGACGAGGGAGAGGGAGGCGGGGGAGGACGGAGGGGAAATGGGCCTACCCGGGGAGGGGAGGGGTGCCAAGAGATGAGGGGGACGCTTTCCGTTCCACCCTCGTTGCGTGGGTTGTGCGTGCGGCAGTGTGAGGAAGGGGAGTGCCAAGGAAGGACTCCGGCTGCGCGTTTGCGTTCATCCACTCCGAGCCTGGGGTCCAGTCCTGCCAGCCTGGGCCAAGCTCCCCTCCCCTTCCCTCCCCTCCCCTTCCCTCCCCTCCCCTCCCCTCCCCTCGCCTCGCCTCCCCTCCCCTCCCCTCCCCTCCCCTCCCCTCCCCTCCCCTCCCCTCCCCTCCCCTCCCCTCCCCTCCCCTCCCCTCCCCTCCCCTCTTCCCCTCGCCTCGCCTCCCCTCCCCTCCCCAGGGCTGCGTGTCCGGCCCCGCGCCCGTGGTTGTTGCGCTGGTTGACACCGCCGCCGGGGAGGTGTTCCGGGAGCTGGTGCGCAGCAGCCTGGAGGCGGCCCTGGAGGCGCTGCCGCCCGTCACCCGCTTCGCGCTCATCACCATGTCGCACAGGGTAGGGGGAGGGGAGGGGAGGAGGGGGAGGGGAGGGGAGGGGGGGGGAGGGGAGGGGAGGGGAGGGGAGGGGAGGGGAGGGGAGGGGAGGGGAGGGGAGGGGAGGGGAGGGGAGGGGAGGGGAGGGGAAGGCCCGGCGGGGGGTTGGGGGAGGTGGTAAAGATAAAACCCTTCAAAGCCCTTCAAAACCCCAACACCCCTCCTGTAAACCCTCCGGACCCCCCGTCCCGTCCCATCACGCTCCGAAACCCGCAGCTGGGCCTGCACGACGTGCGCTCCCCGGAGCCCTGCGTGCGCTTCGTGCCCCTCCTGGAGCCGCAGCTGGTGCCCGGCGCCTCCGCCGCCGCCGCCGCCGCCGCGAGCCCCGCGGTGGCGGCGCCGCTGAGCGACGTGATGCCGCTGTCCAGTCTGCTGGCGCCGGTGGGCGGGTGGAAGGGGGCCATCACGCGGGCGCTGGAGGAGAACATGGTTCCGGAGCAGGTGGGGGCTGGGGCCCTTAGGGGTAGTGCACTGAGGATGGGGGCCGAGGAGGGGCGAAGCTGGGGGTAGGTGGCTTGGTTTCGGAGCGGGGTCGGCGTGAAGAGGGTTGGAGGAGGAGAAAGGTGGTGGAGGAGGAGGAGAAGGGTACGGTGGGTTGGCGAGGGTGGGTGGGAGGGGCAGGGGGTAGTGCGGGGAGAACGCGGGGGAGGTGGGAGGTGGTTTCGAAGCAGGCGCGCAGCGGGAGAGGATTGGTGGGCAGGGCAGGGCACGGCAGGGCCGGCACTCGGTAATGCCAACCGCACTTCTGGCGCACAATACGGTACTCGCTCCCGACTGCCTCCCCTGTCTCGCTTGCCGCGTCGCCTCCCTCCTCCTCCCCCTTTTTGTCGACGACCGCGAAAGGGCTTTGGCGACGAGTTCGCCGACGGTGGCGGTGCCGCCGCCCCGGGCACCTCGGGCGCCCCGGGCCAGGAGGCCGCCATGAGCCGTGGCGCGGCGGCAGCAGGCGCAGCCCCCGGCGGTGGTGGTGGCGGTGGCGGCGGCCGGCCGCCGCTGGCTGCCCGGGGGCTGGGCCCGGCACTGGTGGCAGTGCTGGACTACCTCAAGGTGGGGTAGGGGGCTGGGAATGTAGAGGTGGGTGGCCCTCCTGCGCCCGCCCCCATGCGCGCTGTGATGTGTGACGTCTGACACCGGCGTTGACACTGCCCTCCTAACACCCCCCCTCCCCCCCACCCTGCGTAGGTAACTCAACTGCAGTTCCCCCCACCTCACTACTCCTCCCCCTCTTTGCTCTGCTCTGTGGGCTGCCTAGTCTTCGAGCCCTCTTTGTCCTCTTAATCCTCCAACCCACCAACCCTCTTCCCCCCCACCCCCCGCAGGTCCTCCAATCGCCGCCCTTCCTGTCGGTGCACACGCCCGGGGGCGGGGGTGGAGGCGGGGCCGGGGGCAGCGGCGCGACCGCAGCGGCGGTGGCGGGCGCGGACCACCTGTCTCAGAACCCCAGCCCCGTCAAGCTGCTGCTGTTCCTGGCAGGTGGGTGGGTGGCGGGGTAGGGTAGGGTAGGGTAGCAGGTGACATGCGCCCACGGAAAGCCGACAGCAAACTGGTGAGCTGACTGACTTAATGAGGCTGACGTAGTGTGCATCCAGTGTATGGCGTAGTGGAGTAGTGGGCTTACCCTCCTCTTCCAAATAGGGTACCCTCGCCCCTCTCCCCCCCAAGTCCCAACGCCCCCCAAAGCCCCCCAAAGTCCCAACGCCCGGGCACCTCTTACCCTGCTGGCTTTGCGCACGCACTCTCCTCTCTCCTCCCCCGGCTTCGAAGCTCCCTGTTCCCGGCACTTTGCTCCCCTCCCTCCCTCGCTCCGCGCCCCCGCCGCGTACGCTCCCTCGCTACGACTCGTACCTCTTGCCATGCCGCGCCTCAAAACTACCAACCAACCACCAACAGGCGTGCCGGACTTTGGCGTGGGCCGTCTCGTCAACCCGCGCCGTCGCCGCCAAGCCGCAGCCGCCGCAGCGGCGGCCGCCGCCGCTGCCGCCGCTGGCGGCGGCGGCGCGGCCGGCGGCCCCGGCCCCGTGCCTCCCGATCCGGACGCCTGGTTGGAGGACGTGCCCTCCTCCTCAATCGACTTCTACGAGCAGGTGAGCCCTGTGGCAGTGTGGCTCGTCCTTTGACCCGTCTTGCCATCACGCCTGTGGCTCGTCCCGCGAAGTTGTAATCCGTCCGTCCGTCTGCGCGGCTGGGCCCCCCACCTCATTGTTATGTGAAGGAGCATATCACTCCCTGACCCCCCCGCCTCACCTCACCCCCCTTGTCCTAATGACCCCTTGCGCGCCGCGCCGCTCATTCCGCCTCGCCCTTCACCCTCCCCCCCCCTCCGGCCTCCGCCGGCCCTCTCCTCCCCTTCCCTTCCCCTCCCTTCCCTTCCCCACCCTTCACCCCTCCCTCCCCCCCCCGCTCCTGGCTCTCCACCCGCAGGCCGCCGCCGCTGCCGCCTCTCTGGGCGTGTGCGTGGACCTGTTCTCCGTGTCTGCTGGGGCTGTGGGGCTGCGCTTCCTGTCCCCCCTGTGCGCCTCCACCGGGGGGGCCATGTACCTGTACCCCTCCGTGGATGAGAGCGCCATGCCGCAGGTGGGGGGTGTAGGGGGGGGGACAGGACAGGGGAGGTGGTTGGGTGGGTGGACGTGGGTGGGTGGGTGGGTGGGTGGGTGGGTGGCTGGGTGGCTGGGTGGCTGGGTGGCTGGGTGGGTGGGTAGCAGGGTGGGTGGGTGGGTGGACGTGGGTGGGTAGGTGGGTGGGTGGGTGGGTGGACGTGGGTGGGTAGGTGGGTGGGCGGGTGCCTGGGTGGGTGCTTGCATCGCCCTCCCGCCCTCCCGTCATACACACGCACACACACTCGTTGGCCCAAACGCTCCCGCCGCCGTCCACCAATCGTTTTCCTCCCCTCGCCCTCCCCCGCCCTCCCCCCCATCGCATCGCACGCCGTGCGCGAGGACTGCTCGCCGCTTGGCCCCTTCCGCCTCCCCCACACCGCGATTCCCCCCTTCTCCTCACCCTCCCCACCACCACCACCACTTCCGCCTCCCTCCTATCTCGCTGCGGTTTCCCCCCTTACCTCACCTCCCCCCCCTCCCCCCTTTCCCCCCTCCCTCCCCCCTCCCCTCCCAAACACACACGCACACGCACACACGCGTACCTCAGGACGTGTACCTGCGCCTGAGCGCCTCCTCCGCCTCCTCCGGCATCCTCCGCCTGCGCACCTCCCCCCACTTCAAGCCCGTGCGCCACTACGGCCGCCTCTTCCCGGACCCCTCCATCCCCGACCTCCACCACATCATCGCGGCAGACCCCAGCGACGCAGTCGCGGGTGGGTGGGTTTGGGGGGCCTGGGGCCGGGTGGGTGCGGGAGCGGGTGGGTGGGCGGGGACGGGGGGCGGGTGGATGCGCTAGCGGGAGCGGGTGGGTGGGTGGTGCGGAAGAAGGGCTGTGTCTGCGCGCGTGCAGGCGTGTGTGGGGGGGGGTGCAGGCCGGTATTTGGGGGGAGGGGGAGGAAGGGCGGGGCGACAGGGGAGGCCTGTGGTGGGGGCTGGGCTGGACGGGGCTGCGGTGGGGTTGTGTTTGCGCGCTGCTTGTGGGCTGGGGAGCGGGGGACGGGGGGCAGTGGAGGCGCCGCCGCGCGCCGCCACACCCCTCTTGCTTCCTCCTGCCCGGACGGAGGAGGCCCCGGGGCTGCTGCCGTAGGGCTCGTGGGTCGTCCCGTTGGCGCCCTGAGGGCAACCGCCTGTAACCCCCAGGTGTCTTGAGGTGTCTGTCCCCTTCCCCCCCTAGGATAACCCCCCGCCCCATCGCTGCGGGGTTATCTTTTTTCCACCCCAAATCCCCCCCCCCTCCCACACACACACACACACACGCCTCGCGCCCCGTCCCCTCGCCCCCGCAGTCGACTTTGACTTTTCGTCGCCCTCGGGCTTCGCCGGTGTCGCCACCAGCCTGCCCCCCACCCTCCAAGTGGCCTTCCAATACACAGCCCTCGTGTGCGAGAAGACCACGCAGCCGCCGGCAGCGGGGGCGGGGGCGGGGGCGGGGGCGGCCAATGGCGGCGCGGCCGCCGACGGCGGCGCAGCGGATGGTGGCGCCGGCGGCGGCTTGGCGGGGGCGGGGGTCGGCGGCGGCGGCGGCGACGGGCGGCGGTACTGGCTGCAGCGGCGACTGCGCGTCGCGACGTATCGGGTAGGGAGGCGTGTGTGTTGGGGGGGTTGCTGACTGGAACCATTGCGTGTATGTGTGTGTTTGTGCTTTGTTATTTGGGGGGGACGTAAGGAAGAAGGTACCGCAGCGAAGGAACGGAGACGGCGGAGTGGGGAGGGGGTTCGGTGGGGGGGGGGAGGAGAAGTGGGTTCCGAGGGTCGCTGTCGTGGTGGCTTGATCGGGTCGCGTTGCGGCTGGCTGGCTGGCTGGGTGCCCCGCCCGGCCCAACCCGACCCGACCCGCCCCGCCCTCCAGCCCGCTGCCATGGTGTCTGGTTTAGTCAGATTGTTACCCCTCCTCCTCCTCCTCCTGCTGCTGCTGTCCGTAAGTGTTGCCTGGCCCCTGAACGGCCCGCTGCTGCAGCCACAGCACCGTTGACACATCTCACTATCGGCCCCTGCGCCGCCCGCCCTGCCGCCCCGCCCTGCCGCCCCGCCCCCGCTGCTTTGCACTCAACACCCCCTCCCCCCGCCCTGCCGCTCCCTCTCCCCGCCCTGCCGCCCTGCCTGCCCCGCCCTGCCTGCCCCGCCCGCCTGCCGCCCCTCAATACCCCCCCCCCGTCCAGGTGAACCTCGCTGCCACTGTGGGTGACGTGTACGCACACGCCAACCCGGATGCGGTGGTGACGCTGCTCATGCACAAGGTCATGCGCGTCGCGGAGGCGCAGGTGGGCGGGCGGCCCGGCTGGCGGGGGCTGGCCCGGGGGGGGGCTGGTGGCTCAATCCCGGGGAGGGAGAGGAGCTTTTAGGGTTTTTACGGGTCTTTTGTGGGGGTGGGGGTGAGGGGGAGGTAGTTGGGGGAATGGGAGGGAGGGCGGCAGGGAACTGGGCAGCGGCCGCACTGCGATGTCAAACGGACCACCGGACAGGAGCACGAGAGGGCGTCAAAACACACGTCGTTCCCACCTCGCACCCTCCTCCTCCCTGCCAGCCCTCCCACATTTCCCTTCACACCTATTCCCCCTCCTTTCCCCCCCCCCCTCCCGGAGGTTCAGCGGCGGTAGCAGCATGATCAACAACGTCCGCAGTGACTCATTTTTATATAAAGGAGCACATCACTCCCTGACCCCCTCCTCTCCCGCCTCTTCCTCTCCCTCCTCCTCACCCCCCCCCCCACCCCCCCCCCCCCCCCACTCAGGGTCTTCAGGAGGCTCGTCTGCTTCTGAGGGACTGGCTGGTCATACTGGCGCTGTGCTACCACAGGTGTGTGTTTGTGTGTGTGCCGTACAGTGGAGGGGAGGGGAAGGGGAGGGGAGGAGGAGGGGGTATACCCGGCCCCGTCCTGCACTAGGTTCCCTTTTTCCCCCCCACCTGGACCACTCGCCCACTCGCCCACCTCGTCCACTCGGGCATCTCTACTGCGGTTCGCATACGTCGTCGCCTGCCCGCCCGCCAGAACCTGATAACCAGATGACCCACCTATTCGGAATGTTCTCTCCACCTCTCTCCCCTCCCCCCTGCCTCCCCCGTCCAGGAACGTGCACGCCAGCCTGACCCAGCAGCAGCTGTCGACCGTGCCGGTGAGCAGGGCGGGAGGGAAAGGGGGGGGATGGCAGGCGGCAGGGGGCCAGAGGGCAGGGCGTTGCCCCACCATTCCATTCCATTCCCGCATTCCATTCTATCCCCATCTCCCCCCAAAGTACCGAATGCGCCACCCGGACCTCACATCACATCACATCACATCACTGGGTCTGTCAGCCTGTCAGCTAGCTTGCCTGTTTGGGACGGCTGGGACAGTCGTACTCTAACCCCGCCCCCGCCCCCGACTCTGCCCTCTCCCCCACTCCTCCCTCCCTCCGCCCCGGCCCCCCCCCCCACCCGCGCGCTCAATCTCATTACCCCCTCCTCTGCCTTACTCTCCGACCCCCCCTCCCCCGCCCCCCACATACACACACAGGTCGACCTTCACTTCAGCCAGGCCCCCTCCCTGGCCCCCCTCCCCCGCCTGGTGTATGCGCTGCTGCGCTCCCCCCTGCTGGCTCCCTCCGCCGAGGGGCAGCACCCCGACCTCACCGCCTTCCTGGCGCACCTGTGGACGGGACTGCCGCCGCACGAGCTGGTGCGGGCCGTGTACCCGGTCATGCAGGTGAGGGGGGAGGAGGGGAGGGGAGGGGAGGGGAGGGTGTAGGGCGTGTGTGTTTTCGATGTGTGTGTGTATGTGTTTTACATGTGTGTGTGTTTTACATGTGTGTGTTTTCGTGGTTTGTTGGGTTTGGGGGGGGTAGGGTTGTGTGTTGGGGGCCTGGTTCGGCGAGACGGGGGGTAATTAAGGGAGGGAGGGGAGGGGTGCTCTTTGAGAAATGGTTCCCACGGGGGAGGGCCGGCGGCTGTGTGGTTTGGGGGGGCGGCGGGGTGGGGGTGGGGGGGGGTGATGTAGCTGCGAGAAGATGAAGGGGGAGGGGGGCGGGTGTGCGTGCCTGCATGCGTGTGCGACCCATCCGGCCTTTGCTAACCCCCACCCCCACCCCCGCCGAACCCTCCTCCCCTCCTCCCCTGCTTCCGCCGTTGTCGTTGCCGTACTGCACCCTCTTGTACCGTACGACAGTCGTACACCCACCCCGACCAGCTGGCCTACCCGCGCCACTCGCTGAGTCGCGCTGCGCTGGCGGGTCCCGAAGCGCCGCCCATCTTCCTGTTGGATGCATACATACTCATCATGGTGCGTGAAGGGCAGGCCGGCCGGGCACGCGTGTGTGTTTGTACGACAGCGTGCGTGTGTATGTGTGTGTAATGTGTATGTGTGTGGGGGGGGGAAGGGAGGGCCTTTAGGGGAAAGGGGGTTATCCACGTATAGGCCGGAGCCCGTAAACGGTATCAAATCAGAAAAATCGGGGGGAAAGGGGGGGAAAGGGGGATGAATGGTGCCCCCCCCCCGGCGGCGAGGGGGTTGGGCCAGGTGGATGCAGCCCTACTATAGGATACCACACGACGTCTGTGTGACTGAATGGACGACTATATTCCCCACGTGAGGGCCCATCCGCCCGTCCCGCGCCTGTTCTTCATTCCCATTCCCCCCATTCCCCCCCTCTTCCCCCCCTCTTTCCCCCCCACCCCCCACCCCCCCCCCGAACGTGTAGGTGTACTACACCCGGCGCTGCCCCCCCGAGCTGCCCTTCCCGCCCCCCCAGCAGAGCGCCCTCAGAAAGGCGGTGGCGGCCATTCGCAGCGAGCGCCGCATCACACCGCAGGTGGGCGGGACACGAGGGGGGGGTTGTGTGGGGTTGGGCTGGGGGAAGAATTGGGGAGGAGGATGGGCGAGGATTGGGGAGGAGGGGGTTGGTCGGATGGATGGAGGGGGAGGACGGGGGATGGATGGAGACGGGCGGGTATCGATATCGATACCGATATCGGGGCTGTCCACTCTTGCGCCTCCCCTCGCCCTAGCCTGTCCCCTCCCCTTCCCCTGCGAGCCCCCACCCCGCCCCGCTCAAACCATGTTTCTCGCTCACCCTCCCCCCGTGCCGCTCCTCCACGCACGTCCGCCAACGCGCAGCCGTAATGTCCCGATCCCGATTTCTCCTCCCTCCCTCCCCCCCCCCCGCCCCCCCCCGCTCCGCCCCCCCCATTCGCTGCTGCCCCTGTCAGGTCAAGATCCTGCGTGAGGGCGGTGAGGACTCTGAACTGTTTGAACAGCTGCTGCTGGATGAGCCGGACGGACACGACTCATCGGCAGCAGCAGCAGCAGCAGCAGCAGCAGCCGGGACCACCGCGGGGGAGGCCGGATCGGCGTCGGGCTCGGCCTCAGGTTCGGGCGGCGGCGCCGGTGGCGGTGGTGGTGGTGGTTTCGGTTTGGTTCAGTTTCTGGATCACGTGTCTCGCGAGTCGGCGCTGCAGCTGCAGCACGAGGCGCAGCAGGCGGCGGCGGCGGCGGCGGGGCAGCGCTAGGCAAGCGAGCGAGGAGGTCCCCCGCAGCAGCAGCAATGCAGCTGGGGGGGGGCGGCAAAGCAGCGGCGGTGGCGGCTGCGGGTGGCAGTGCTTCCCTGGCTGATGCTCATGCTCATGCTTGCTGTAAGGGCAGGATCCCTCCCTCCCTGCCCTCCCTCCCTCCCTCTGGCAGCTCCCCCCCTCCTCCTCTGCTCACGCTCGCACGCGGGCTCTCTTTCCCCCGTTTGTGTGTGTGTCCGTCAGTCAGTCTGTCCGTCTGTTTGGGGGGCCCTGCTGCCGGCTGATGCTGATCAGCAGGCGGGCGAGGCGCGGGGCGGCGGTGTGGGAGAGTGGGGAGCGGGGAGTGGTATGGACGCCGCCGCCGTAAGGAGGCTGGAGCTGGAGCCTAGTAGGGCAGCATGGAAAAGGCGTGTGTGTGGGGTGGGTGAGTGGTGGAGTAAGAAACACGATACCGCAGCGGAGGGACTTAGGCGACCGAGAACCCAGCGGACGGTGGGGGGTGGGACGACGATGGGGCAGTGCATGGCTTTGTTTGTTCGTTTGTTGGTTTGTGGCGCTCTGGGCGGCGGCTTGTGTGTGGTTGGCGCTCTCGAGGGGTTCTCCAGGGGTCCTGCCGCCCTGACGCTGAGGGCCCCTCGCGGGCGGTGGTAACGGGCGGTGTGCAGAAGTGCAGCGTCGTGAATACCATTGCGTTGGGCACAGAGAGTTTTCAGCGGGGGATGTGGGATGTGGGATGGGTCTCGGAGCAGGGAGGGGGGTGAAGGTAGAGCAAGGGGGGGTTGGCTGCGTGGGAGCGCACGGAGCATGACGGCGCAGCAGCGGCAGGGATGCGGCCTCGGTCGGTCGGGTCTCGGGTGGGAGCCATGCTGCCGGGGAGACTGGGCGACAGTCGTTGCGAACGCGGTGGGTGGAGCAGGCGGGTAGGTACTGGTAGGCGTTGGGATGGTGCCGTCGGTGATGGCACGACGATGCGTCAAAATGCGACGGAGAATGGGGGGAGGTGGGCGAAGAAGAAGAGGAGGAGGAGGAGGAGGAGGAGGAGGAGCCGGCTCACGCGACAAGCAAATGCGAGCCTCCGGGTTGGTGATGTGGCTTTTGCATTCTGGGGGTTATGGCAGATGGCACCGCACGGCACGTGAGCGACACAATTTGTGGTGGTTGGGATGCGGAGATTACAAGGGGGACCGGTTGTCACACCGGTCGCTAGCCGTACAGGCTAGACAGACTCTTCATCCTACCCCAGGGGCGCCCGCAAAGGGGTGCCAAAAGCAAAGCCACCAAGGCCCACCAACACCATGCCCGCACGACGCACGAAGCGTGACATGAAAGAGTCAAGAGACAAGGAGCGCCGACCATGCTCCTGGAAAACAACACGCAAGTAGCTCCCAACCGAGCACCTGGACAGGAAGCGCCGACCATGCTCCTGGAAAATAACACACAAGTAGCTCCCAACCGAGCACTTGGACAGGAAGCGCCGACCATGCTCCTGGACAACCGCAAGGGTGCAGCCAAATCAGCACCCCGAGTCGCAACATGACAGCGCGACCTGACAGAACAGTCGGACCCTTGTAAAGCCGATTCCTGTGGTGGTTGGGAGGCGGGGTGGGGGTATTGAGTGGACAGGAGTCAACCTGTTCAGCCGGACGTACATTCCGCGCCGCCTTTCGGCTACATCTCAAGTTCTCAACGTGTCAGACGGCCACTTTGTTCACGGGGCCCACTCCCCGGGGGTGGTTGGAATGCAAGGATTACAAGGGGAACCGATGTTCACATCGGTTGCTAGCCGTACATGCTAGACGGACTGTTCATCCTACCCCAGGGGCACCCACGGAGGGGTGCCGAAAGCCAAGCCTCCAAGGCCCACCAGCACCAAGCCCACACATCACGCAAAGTGGGAAAAAGCAGAAAAGAGAGCCCCAGAAGGGTGGTTGGGCCGTCAGGAGGTATGGGTGAACGGTACGGCAGCACGCTGGTGCATTTGACGCGTGGGATGCTTTGTGAGGGGTAACGGTGATGGTGTTGTGTTCATGGTTTTTATGTGAAATTGCTGCACGCAGCGATGCAGAGAATGGGGTTGAGACACGCGTGGAAGTCTTGTGTGGCCCGACCTGGATATTTGAAAGGTCGTTGGGTGCGCATTGAGAGGTCGTTGGATCGGAAGATGACTCACTATGTGTCATCTTTCCTTGCCTTGCCTTGCCTTGCCTTGCCTTGCCTTGCCTTGCCTTGCCTTGCCTTGCCTTGCCTTGCCTTGCCTTGCCTTGCCTTCCCTTCCCTTGCCTTGCCTTCCCTTGCCTTGCCTTCCCTTGCCTTGCCTT
Source organism: Pleodorina starrii (assembly GCA_030267565.1). NCBI lineage: Eukaryota > Viridiplantae > Chlorophyta > Chlorophyceae > Chlamydomonadales > Volvocaceae > Pleodorina > Pleodorina starrii. Next base: position 2,240,130 of record BRXU01000005.1, on the reverse strand, counting down.
GCCTTCCCTTCCCTTGCCCTGCCTTCCCTTGCCTTGCCTTCCCTTGCCTTGCCTTCCCTTGCCTTGCCTTCCCTTGCCTTGCCTTCCCTTGCCTTCCCTTGCCTTGCCTTCCCTTGCCTTGCCTTCCCTTGCCTTGCCTTCCCTTGCCTTCCCTTGCCTTGCCTTCCCTTGCCTTGCCTTCCCTTGCCTTGCCTTCCCTTGCCTTGCCTTGCCTTGCCTTGCCTTGCCTTGCCTTCCCTTGCCTTGCCTTCCCTTGCCTTCCCTTGCCTTGCCTTCCCTTGCCTTGCCTTCCCTTGCCTTGCCTTCCCTTGCCTTGCCTTCCCTTGCCTTGCCTTCCCTTGCCTTCCCTTGCCTTGCCTTCCCTTGCCTTGCCTTCCCTTGCCTTGCCTTCCCTTGCCTTGCCTTCCCTTGCCTTGCCTTCCCTTGCCTTCCCTTGCCTTGCCTTCCCTTGCCTTGCCTTCCCTTGCCTTGCCTTCCCTTGCCTTGCCTTCCCTTGCCTTGCCTTGCCTTCCCTTGCCTTCCCTTGCCTTGCCTTCCCTTGCCTTGCCTTCCCTTGCCTTGCCTTCCCTTGCCTACGGACACGTCTGACGGGCTCCAGGGGCTAAGTTGGGCTTTAGTATCCCGCGTTGTGTGTGACTGTGTGTGTGTGTGCTGGATGCTCTGGGGCCCAGCCAGGCGCGCCGCCCACCGTATCCCGCTAGGTGAGTGGGACAGGCAGTGTACGGCAGTGTCAGGTGCGGTGCACCCCGATGACCCTGTGGGTCCTCTACAAAACGATGTACGCCATTTCAATTTGGCGGTGATGGGAAATGAGCGACGCGATTTTGCGCCCGTGCGCCGCTGCGCACCGGGAACTGGTCCCGCGAACACACGGAAGGCCGACCTTTTGCACCGCATCGTGCTAAACGCTTCTGCAACGCGCCGCCCCGCAGATCGGTTCCTTCACAACGCCAGCCTTTGGCCCTACAAACGTCCAATTAACTGCCAGCGATGAAGGCCAGTGTCGTATAAAACCGCAAAAAAACTGACACCGTTGGGCAACAACGAACTGTTCTGAAAGCAATGAACCGCTTCACAGAATTTCAAGGTTTACAGGATAAGCTTGGGGCGGCAATTATGGCGTCCCCGCAAACGCTTGCTCCGAACGACTGGTTCGAGCATCCCGAATTGCTGCCGCCGCGGCCGCTCGGCCTCACGGAAATCAAATTCACGCGACGTTTCGCGGTTGACCTCCATGGAGCTCGCTGTCATGATCAGTACGTGTACATGGCGCCCAACGGCCTTGCCGTCATCGGCCTGGCGCCATCGCATCCGCTGGTCGCCGCGCATCGCCAGGCGACCGGCTACCAGCCGACTCAGCTCCGATACGTTCCGCCGCAAGTAGGTCACCTTAAAGCCGAGGACCTGGTCGCCGCGGTTCCGGAAGAGGAAGGGCAGGAGGACGGCGCCGAGGCGGGCGCTGCGCAGCCCCGCAATGGATCTGGGACCGCGGCGACCGCCACGGCTGGGGAAGCGGCGGCGGCGGCAGTTCCTGACGAGCAAGCAGACGGCGAGGGAGCGGCGGCACAACCCGGCGGGGAAGCAGGCGGCGGCGGCGGCGCTAGCGGCAGCGGCGGCGGCGGAGGAGGGGCAGCAGGCGGAGCATCCGGGGGCGCGGCGGCTTCGGTTTCGGGGCGGCCGGAAAAGCCACCCGTACCCGAGTGCGAGTAAGGCCGGGGCCCGTCCGCACATCTCCCCATCGTCTTTACCTTTCGTCGATTCGCAGCTTTCCTTTCCTCGTCCTGCTGTGCGCGTGCTGTGCTGTGCTGTGCTGAGCTGAGAGCTTTCACCCAATCACCCCTCCTCCTCCCTTTCCCGCCGGTAAATACACACACGCACGCTACCACCCGCCCTGTAGGCCCTTTCCCCCGGGGCAGTGCTCCCGAGTAAATTTTGAGGCGGGCGCGGCTCGCAACCTGGCGGGCACCAAGATCTCGGGCAAGAAGCGGGGGCGCGGAGCGCAGCAGCTGCGGGGCACGACGGTGCTTGCGCAAGTGGAGCGGCGGGGGGGAGGGGCCAGGTGAGGGTGGGTAAACAAGAAGATACCGCTGCGAAGGGACGGAGGGCGGTGGGGCGGTGGCGCCACAGGGTGTCCCCCTCCCCCCGCACTGACCACCACCCGCCGTCGCTGTTCACTCCCCCCCTTGTCCCCCGACTCCCCCAAAGGCGCGACAGACACGGCCTTGGAAGCCCCTTTCCCCCACCTTCCCCATCCCCATCCCCCACCCTCTCCCTCCCTCCCTCCCTGCCCCCGCCTGAAAACCCGCGGGGCCGCAACCCCGCCAGCTTCCCCATTTGGACGGTGCTGAAAGGACAGCTTTTGGAGGTCAACGAGCGGCTGGTCAAAGATCCCGGCCTGCTGTACGACAGGTATGTACGACGTATCGTACTACAGAGTCCGGCGGCAGGGGGAAAGGTGTGCTCTGGAGGGGGGCGGGGTGAGGCGAGACGGGCGTGCGTATGTGTGTATGTGTGTGTATGTGTATACCGGTGTGCGGCGGCCCTGCGAGAGGGTGTTGGCGAAGATCGGGGGTTGTGTGTGGAGGGGGGCCCGGGGGCGGCTTAGGGCGGCAACGTGCTGGGTTGCTGTATGCTGGCAACGCCCCTGAGATGCCGCATGTGTGGCCGTGCGCCCCTTTTCACTTTGCCGGTGTCGTCCCCATCGGCCCACCTGCCCATCTGCCCACCTGCCCCATCTTCGGTATTTTCTTTTTACCCCCCATCTGCCCACTTGGGTAACCATCCGATCCTTCCCGCGCCAACAAACCCACATCCTCCCTGCCCTCCCGCCCTCTCCCCCTTCCCGCGTGTGCCACGGCACGGCAACACACACACAAACACCCACACATACACATCCCGACCGGCGGCGGTGGCCACACCTGCTGCTCCCGCCGCGCGGTCCTGCACGCACGTATCGGACCGTACTTTTCCGGGCCGCCGTACAACCGTACATCAGGCCCTGCCGGGAGGGCTACGTAGCCATCCTGTCCCCGGCTCCGGAGGCGGTTCAGTTCTTTGAGAGCCGGCTGATGTCCGAGGGGGAGTATCTGCGATTGAGGGGGCTGAGCGCAGAGGACCTGTTGTGATGTGATGTGATGGGGCGATGATGGGGGCGATGGTGGGTGCTTGGGTGGTGGTGGCGGTTGTGCGGGTAAGGGGGGGGGAGAGTATCGGCAGAGCCAACGGGCTGGCTGGCTGGCTGTGCATTAGGTAATCGGAAATGAAGGTGTGCGTGTGGTCGGGACCGAGGACTGGGGACCGGGGCCGTCCGGGGACTTGTGAGCTTCCCTGGTCCTTCCGCACCGGCGGGGCTCGTAATCCCCGTTTTTCTTAAGGAAATACAAATGGGGGGGGGCTGTTCGGAGCCCCTGATGAGGGGACGGAGGAGGAGGAGGGAGGGAGGGAGGGATGGATTGTTGGTCGTCCGCTTTGGCGCCTGTGGGGCGGGAGGCTTGGGCGGCTGCTGCGCTACTCAGCAGGCTGGCCTGGGGCGCTGGTGCTACTCGGCAGTGTGTGTGTGTGGGGGGGCGCGGGGTTGCGATGCAGCGGGGGGCAGTGCTCCTGGGCGGCCTGGGAAAGACGCGGCCGGCGGGAGGAGCACTTGCGGGAAGACTGGTACGGGGCCGCGAACCCGACCTGCCAGGTCCAAATCCATCCGATGAGACTCAGAAGCGAGCGAAGTCTGGAGGACAGTGCTTCAGACGCGCGCGTGGACGCGCTCGCGTGAGCATGCGCGCAACCACAACCACCCCCTTCGCCATAGTCGCGCTCGAGCTTATTCCAGCCCCCTTTTTCGATTACGGGCCGGAAACTCAGGAAACCCACCACCACATCCCAACCACCACCCCCCGGAAGCGACCAAAGCGCGCCCCAACCTCCCCGGCCCGCGTGCCTTCCCCTCCCGCGGCGGAAGCACCTCAGGGGCACCCCCACCCGCTAGTGGCTCGCAGGCAGCCGCCGGCGTCATCGGACTACCCGCGCACATCGCGCACGATAACACCAACCCACACCACATGCCACTCTTGGGGTGAGCCAGGGGGGCACAGACACACACACGTGCAGCACACACACACTGACACATAGACACGCAGGAAAGCAGTTTTCCTTTTTTGATTGCGCACACTACATTTGCGCAGCAGCATGCAGACACAGAAAAAAGAATGGCGTGCGAATGAAACAATTGGTCAAGTACACACAGCATCAAGTGAAGAAACAGCAATATGTGAGTGTGTGTGTGTGTCTGTGTGTGCACGGACTGCACAACTGCGTGTACAGGTACCGTATCGTATCGTACAGTATCGTATGCATTGTATCGTACATGCATCAACCCTCGCCCGCATCATCCCTTCCCTTCCCTTCCCCATCATTCCCGCCCCTCACGGCGAGCCTCCCCGAAACGCCCGCAGCAGCCCCCCGCTTTCACCACCGCCGCCCTCACCGCCACCCCCGCCACCGCTTTCATCCCGGGAGGTCCGCAGCCGGAGCCGTACAGCTCCGCCGCAGCCTCCGTCGCCGCCGCCATCCTCCTCCTCATCGCCGCCGTTGCTCCGCCGCGCGCGGCCGCCGCCGCTGCTGCCGCCGCTGGCGCGGCATCCGACGGGGCTGACCGCGTCTCCTCCCCCTGCGCCTCCTGTCGGACTGGCGGGGCCGCTGCAGGAGCCGTTGCCCACCGAGATGGTTCCGGAGCCGAGGGACATTCGTCCGCTGCCGATCTTTTTGATGCTGCGGCTGACGCTGAGGGCCATCGTCTTGAGGGACGAGCGCCGCCTGAGACCAACCGACCAACCAACCAACCAACCAACCAATCAGACAGACCGACAGGCAGACAGACCAGTGCGCGGGGTGCGGTGACGGGTTTGCGGGGTCAGAAGAACGGCTGTGGGACTCTGTGGAAGGGCTGGGGGGTTGTGCGGACCCATGGGCATGTGGGGCTGTGTGCGTGTGTGTGTGTGGTGGTGGTGGGGGGGTAATGTGGGGCCTGAGGAGCTGTGGGGCGGTGGGGCTGTAGTCCAGGACATGGGAACAACTCGCACATGTACACACCCACACCCACACCCACACCCACACTCACACACCCCAACCCCCACCCTCCCACCCTCCCACCCTCCCACACTCACAACCCTCACCCTCAACCGCACCTGATTGAGTTGTAGTGTATGGGCGCAATGTAGGTGAGGAAGATCTCCCGGTCCAGTTTGCGGCTCTCCGGCTGGTAGGTGAGGTACCAGTGCTCCTGGTCACTGGTTACCACGTGGATGGTCAGACCGAACGAGTCGCACACGGCGCGCTGGGGGTGGGGGGCGCGATTTTGTTGCGGGAGGGAGGGGAGGGTTGGGGGAGGGGAGGGGGCGGGTTCGGGTGCGGAGGGTTGGGGGTGCTGGGGTTGGGGAGTAAAACCCTAAAGAAGATACGGTAGCGCTCTGCGAAGTTGGGACTGCTTGTTGCAGCAGCAGCAGCAGCCAGGGCCCCCCTAGAGGACCAAGGAGTCGTTGCAGGTCCTCCCTCCCTCCCTCCCTCCCTCCCTCCCATGTCCGAATCCGAATCCGAACCTGCGCGCTGAGCCCCCGCCCCGCGGCCCCTCCCCTGCCCCTCCCTCCCTCCCTCCCGGCCCCTCCCTCCCTCCCCGCCCCACCGGCCCCTCCCTCCCCCCCCTCCCTCCAGGCCCCTCCCACCCACCAGCGTCAGCTCGTCCCCCCAGGTGCCTCCACGCTCCATCTGCCGTACATACTGGTCAAAATCCTCCCCCAGGAACGCCTCAAAGGCCTCCCGCTGCGCCAGGATGTGGCCCACCGCCTGGCGCCGAATGGAGGCGTGGTGGTCCTGGGTGCCGTACAGCTCATTGCTGATGGAGCGAAACTGTACGACAGGATTGGGTTTGGGGGTTTTTAGGGTTGGTTTTAGGGGGGCATCCGGAGGAGGAGGACGGAGGACGGGAAGGGGGGAAAGGTTCGGGTGGGGGGTGGGGTCGGGGGTTGAGACTTGAGAGTGCACTGCGTCATTCGCACCAGTGGACGACCACCACAAATTCCCGTCCAGCCACCCACCATTGAATCCAGCCAGCCACCCACCCACAACCCTCAAACCCACCCACCCAGCCACCCACCCACCCAGCCACCCACCCACAACCCTCAAACCCAGCCAGCCAGCCAGCCACCCTCCAATCCACCTGGCAGTTTCCATCTCCCGCCACAATGAGCATCTCCAGATTCAGTCGCTCCAACCGCTCCCGCAGCCGCTGCTCGTGACTCAGATAGCCGCTGCCCCCTCGAGTGCCGCCTCCGCCGCCTCCGCCTCCGTTTCCCCGCTCCGCGGCGATGAGCACCTCCAGACACTTGCGGCTGTGGGTCCAGGACAGGCCTTGCCGAGGGAGGCGGCAGAGAGGGTGACATGAGGACCGGGTCAAGAAAGAGACCGTCCGACAAGAGGTGAGGTGTGGTGTGAGGTGAAAAGGGTTCTCGAGAGATCATGGCCGCCTCAAGAGAGAGAGTGGCTCGCCGGGTCGTCCGCCGAAAGGCCTTATGCGCGTTCCGGGGGCCCTTGCAGCCACAAGGGTGGGGGAGGGGCGGCAGTTGGTACCGTATTGCGGGATCGGGCGGGGTCGGGCGGGGACACAGGTGGGGGCCCGGATGGCGCGGCAAGAGGGGCAGCTGTGATCGGCGCCCGCGCCGGCGTGCCGGCGCGCCTCTCGTAGCGCTGTCGTATCCTCGTATGCCGTACCTTCCGGGGGTCGTACGCTCTTCACCCGGACGAACCCACGTGCGTGCGGCCCCTGGCCCTCCGCCCTGGGGCTCAGGGGCACGCCGGAAGAAGCAGCGGCGGCGGCAGCGGCAGCGCCGACGTCGAAGGAGGCCCTCGGCGGCGGAGTCCCCGCTGATGCTGCTGCCCCTGCGCCTTCCGCCGCCATCGCTGCCGCCGCTGCGGCGGCGTCAGCATCCGTGGCGAAGGGAGAGGCTGCCGCCGCCGTGGTGGCGGCTGCGCCGCCGGAACCGGCCTCCTCACCGCCGTCAGGCCCGGCGGGAGCGGCGGCGACGGCGGCGCCACCGCCGTCGGCCCAGGCGACGGAGGGGCGGGTTTGGCCTTGGGGGGCCTCTGGGAGAAGAGGCCGCCGGGGGCCCGGCGAAGGCGGCCCGTCCTGGGGGATGAGGTCATCAAAGTCGAAGTTGATGACAAGTTGGTCTCTCGGGACCAGTATGGGCTTGTTCATGTAGCTAATTTGGCCGTGAAGCTCCGCTGCGCGGCCGCGTTGGGCGGCGTCTTCGGGCACCACGGGGGGTGGGAGCGGGACATCATCGCCCGGTTTGACGACATCCACGGCCTTGCCCCGCAGGCAGAGGCTCAGGTTCATGGTGCCGCCGAGGAGCAGTCCGCCGCGCAGAGCGGGTTCTGGAGTGCGTCGCCAAGAGACGCCGGGCAGGGCGCTGGATGGTCCTCTTGGCGCGTTTCGCTATCCCGTCGAAAGGCACGTGTCTATCTTCGTCGATGTGCACATAGGAAATGCTCGAGTTGTTATTTTTGAAGCCACGGTGAGCCAGGGTGCAAACGCCGGGGTGACATGCAAACGATTACTACTCGTTAAGAAAGACCGTATCAAACTTCTTGCCCGACAAGTGCATAAACAGCTCATTAGGTTCACGGTTCAGAGCGTAAGGGTCGCTTCAGGCCCCCATAAAACCAGCGTCCCGTGGTCGACGTGACACATGGTTTCCGTACGACTGGACGGTTTATTTTTTGCCCCGCTAACGAATGTCTTTACACAGTTTCAACTGCATCGAGTCCCAACACAAAATTGGACATGGTGCATGACGACTCGTGGCGAGGCTTCGCCGTCTCGCCGACGGTTGCGATGCCGAACGCAATTGCCAACGCAGCTGAAGCGCTGCTCGCTGTGCTTGTGCCGCTGGCCGGAGGATTGCTGCCGATAGCTTCCATTACGCGTACCGTCGTGGGGGCGCCCACCAGCCAAACTCCGTCAACCGGTAGGTGGCCCCATGTCCGCCTGCGCGGAGCCGCCAGGCCATACCTCCCCGACTTGAACTGTGGCGAACTGACGAACGTCCGTCTTTGGCCTCATTCCGGCCCGAGGGGCGCCCACCGCACCCCGGAACTCAGCCCGCCGACTGCTGCTGCTGCTCCCGCCGCCGCTGCACTTTTTTCGACTTGTTCGTGTGTGCTTCAGTGCTGCCGTCCTTCCGGGGGTCCTGGTGCCGCCGACGGGCGACACCATAGCCCCACACGCCCTCCCCCCCGTCCCCTCCCCCGCCGGAATGCGGTATCGCCTTTCTTACCTCCCGGGCTGCAGGGCCCCGGGAACAGTCCTCGATGGCCCCGGGTCGACCGAGCTCCCTGGCGGAGGGCGGTGGGGCAGCTGGCGCGTACGGCGGCGGGAGGCGAGGCGCTGCGGACAAGAGCAACGTCCCGTGAGTACGGGCATTCAAGGCAGTACGGCATCCAAGGGAGTACGGCATTTAAGAACAGAGGACAGTGATGAAGGAGCTGCAGCACACGCGCATAATGCCCTCATTGGAAAGGGCCTGATTTCTCCGCCCCTATGAAGTGAAACGACTCCTTCGCCCAACTCTACCTAACACACATACACGCAACTACCACCCCTTCCGCTCAAGCCCTCCATAAGCCCTCTGCCGCCGCGCCCTTTCCACCCCCCAACCCCCCACCCCTTCCCTCCCCTTCCCACCCTATCCCCTCCCATCTCATCCCGGTGGAACGACGCAGGCCGCTCTGCGCCGGGTGCCACAAACACCTCACGGCAGCCGACCTACAGCCCATGCCCCCATCGCCTCAGCAACGGCGGCACCAGCACCAGCAGCAGCAGCAGCGAGAGGCCGGGGCCCCGCTGCCTGGCGCCCCTCCGGGTGGACCGCCCCTCCTGGAGTGCGCCGCCTGCCACCGCTGCTTCCACGCCCGCTGCCACAGCAAATGGGTCGAGCAACAAAGCAAACAGCAGCAGCAGCAGCGGAGGGGGCACTGGTGGCAACGGCCGCCTCGGGAGGGCGGCGGCGCGGGGCGGCGCGAGGCGACGGCGGGGGCAGCGGAGGAGGAGGGGCGGGCCGAGGGGAGGCAGAGGGAAGGCGCAACCGGCGCAAACGGGCGCGAGGGCGGAGGCGACGTTGCGGGGGAGTTGTGGTTCCACAGCGCCGAGTGCAGCCAGGTGGGGGTGCGCTCTCGTGTGTCACGCGTTGCCGTGTTGCCGCGTTGCCGCCGCCGCCGCCGGCTATGGCTAGCGACCGCTGACTCCCCGCCATCACACAGCACGTGCGTCGCGCTGTCATGACCGTGGAAATGACCGTTGCTGTTCGTTGAACGTTGGTGGTTAGGGTGGTTATGTCTGGCACACGGCGCAGGTGCACCGAGCGCTGCAGCGGCTGTGCCGCGCCGGCGACATCCCGATCTCAAGCGACCGACCCGCGGGTCGCTCTCCAGGCGGCGGCGCCGCTGCCGCTGTCGCCGCCGCCACCAGCGCTGCCTCCGGCGGCGGCGGCGGCTTCAACGCCACCAGCCCCGACCACGACGTAGAGGGCCAGCTTGCGGTACGGCTGTACGACTGTCGTAACCTTGGCCTGGCAACGGCGGCGGGGCTGCGGCGCGTGCACTCTGTGCTGCGGCAGGAGTTTGGCTACTCGCTGTCGGACCTGCGGCTCTTTGACTACGCAGCGCTGCTGACCCGGGTAGGTGGCCGTAGCCCGTAGGTGAAGAGACGCAGGTGGTCGTAGGTGGCCGTAGGTGAAGGTGAAGAGAGCGGCAACCGGTGCCTGCGTGCCGGGCTTGCCTTCGGTGTTAGTATCGGTGGGGATTGCAGGGACTGCTGCTTGCTGGGTGTCTCTTGTGTGTTGAAGCTTCGGGACGACGGTACGGTGCTGCGCCGTACAAAAGGCGGCTGCGTTACGAGCGCCAGGACTTGCGAGTGCTCGCCGGCTGTCCGTTGTCCCGTTTGCTGTCTGCAAGGTCGTGAGGCAGCGGAGGCGGGGCGTGTGTGTCAGTGTGTGTATGCGTATGCGTATGCACGTGTGTATGTGTGGGGTGTGTGAGGCCCTTTGTGTATGCGTGTGCCTATGCGCTGCGTACTCACTCCGCGCCCACACACGGCCCCCGCCAACGTATACATACGCTCCGCTGCGGTATCTTTTTTATACCCCCCCTCCCCTCTCCCCCCCCCACACACACGCACACACGCACACACGCACACACACAGGGCCCGCTTCCGGTGTCGGCCGCCATCGTGGACCTGTACGGCACCGACGCGGCGGAGTTGTACCTGGTCGCGACACGCTCCGCACTGCAGCGGAAGGGGTACGGCACCGCGCTTGTACGGCAACTGGGCGAGGAGCTCGGCGGCGCGGGTGGGTTGTTGGGTGTTGGGTGGGGGCGCGTGGCTGAGCGGTTGTTGGGTGCTTGCGTGTGTTGGCGTGTGTTGGCGTGTGTTGGGTGCGCCGGTGGGTGGGTGGGTGCGCGGGCGGGTGGGTGGGCGGGTGAATTCAGGGTTTCACGAATGCTGCCACGTGCGGGGTGCCGTGCCGCCGTACCGCCGTGCACGTGCTCGGCCTCCTCGGCGGACCCCAAGGGGGGGCCGGAGCTGCGGCGGCGACCGGCGGGAACCCATTACGGTAGCTTTGGGGCGAGTTACACGCACGCACGGCTGTAACGGCATTGGCGGCGTCTCGGTTCGTCTTCCCCCCAAGCTGCTAACCTCCCGCCGGCCGCTGGCTTCAGTGAAGGGGCGCAGCGTGTGCGCTTATTTATGCTGGGGGGGTGGGGGGGGGTGGATGGGGGGTGGGGAGTGGAGGCCGACGTGTTCGCGCTGCGTTGTGCGCCCTGTCCATCCCCCGGGGTTAAGGGGGACTCAAGCGGGCCGGCGCCTGGACTGGCCTGTTGAGAAAGGCCGGGCTCGAACGGGCAACCTCACCCTCGCAAGGAGCTGCTGGCTCTACCCCCGCGGGTTTGTAAAACGCCGTAGAGCTTCTATATTGCTGCTCGGGGAGCGCGGCCGAAACGTGGACAACTTCTCAAAGGCTGATGGCCTCGCCTCCCACGAACCCACCCCTCACCGCGCCAGGGGTACGGCGGCTGCTGGTGTCGGTGGATGACGACGACGAGGCGAACCAGGGGCTGTGGCGCGACAAGTTTGGATTCGAACGGATGTTGGATTCGGAGCTATCGGAACTGGGGCGGACGTTTGGCGCGTTCAGCGCGGCGGCGGCCGATGGGACAGTCTTCCTGGCCCGCCGGCTGTGCGGCCCCGCCGGGCGCTCGACGCAGGCGTGATGACCGGGCGACGCGTCGCACGCGCCGCGAGTGGTCGTGTCGCAGACGAATGAGATTACGCTGAAGCGGATGTGGTTTGACAACTGTCGGGATGACGATGCGTCTTTCGATTTAAGCTTTGGGCGCGCGCGAACGACTGGTCGAGGTTTCGCGTGACGCACCAGACGGGCGGCTGAGCCCATATGGCGCGCTGTCTTTTCAGGGAATCGTAATTCGGCGTGTGGCATTTGGTGCTGGCTCAGGCGCTTTGCTCAGTGCTACTCAAATTGAATTGTACGACGGTGACGCATAGTTACTAGGTAATAATGGGAATAATGGCCACAATTCGGTCGTCGCATTCATACTGTTTCCTAGGTTGCTCCCTACAATCCAAATCAATCGCTTTCGCCCGATACTTCAATTGAGGATTTGACAAATGGCGACCCCCAACCTGCTTTACGTTACCACCAAGGCGGAGTGGGATTCCCGTCTGGCGACTGCCAAGGCGGAGAACAAGGTGGTAAGTCTTGACAGTTCTTTGTGTAATAAAGAAAACCCTGACTGTGTGATGAAGAAGACCCCGACTGAGGATGACGATCTGCCCGCTTTGTGTGCATACTCTCTCTGGCGCGCTGGCAGTCCATTGTGGACTTCTTCGCTCAGGTAGGAGCTGGTTGTGGGACTGTATGACTTGTGGTAGCCGCTTGAAAGTTCTGGCGTGACTGAAGGAATGTTCCATGTCGCTCTGACTGCCTTGCAGTGGTGCGGCCCATGCAAAGTGATTGCCTCCGTCTATGAGAGCTTGGCGAAGGACCATCCGAACATCTACTTCCTCAAGGTGGACGTGGACTGCGCGGACATGGCGGTAGGTCCGGGTTCAAAAGTTGGGGCGTAAAGTGGCATACCGTTCAGACGGCGTCGATGGAATACAGCATGCCCACGTGCTCAGCGGGGTTATCACGCTGGCGCGCGGGTACGGCAGAGTGTAGAGGCGGTGGTCTTGTGACCGGACACCCATAACCACTACCTGAATTTCGCGACTCTTGCCTTTCACCTGAAGAACACCCCACCTGCAGGCTATCGCTGCGTGCATGGACCCCTCACAGCTGTTTTTCTAAACTCCTTGCAATTCCACCTGTTGTTTCGCCGATCTTCCTAACAGAGCGTCGCCGAGGCCTGCGGCATCACGGCGATGCCCACCTTCCAAGTGTTCATCGGTGGCGCCAAGGTCGATGAGCTCGTGGGCGCCTCCCAAGAGAAGCTCAAGGCCCTGGTGGCGAAGTACGCCTCTGGTGTGCCCGCTGACAAGCACTAAATCTGCGGTCAAGAACGTGGGTTGCTGATTCAGACTTTTGACCCTTGGACCGTTGAAAAGCAAGTCTCCGTTCCAGAATTCACTGAAAGACAGCGTCTTGGAGGGGTGAAACGGCTTGGTACATAGCGCAGCTGCGCAGGAGTTGAGGGACGGCGCTTTCGTAGGGTGTCGGAGACCAGTGCGGCGGGATACGCGCCCCCAGCTACCGCCGGATGCGGAACCTTGGATTTGTTTTTGGCCTTCTGGCTGACTCCGTATATCGCGCAACGGGCGGCAGGGCGGTGGAAATGCCCTTCGCCCGCCGTTAGCACGTGCTTACATTCGGTTTTTGGGCCCAGTACCGCAGAAGTTCGCCCCGCTGGACGTTTTCGGCGGGACGTTTTTGAAGAAAAAGTTTTATATGCCATGTTCTGCATGCGATATTGGGGATTGGATACGTTCTGAATGCATCATTGGCGCTCCGTCGGCGGCGGGGGGTTAGTGCAGCCATTTACTTGCACTGTAACCACAACTGTTGCACAACTGTTTCCTACTTGAAACCACCAGCTTGACCACCGCGTCGTAGCAGCATGCCAGCGTGTTTACCCCCCGCAGCTGCAAATATACTGCTGCAGACCTTTGTACCTGGCACGATATACGGGTAGAAAGGTACGACAGCCAGCTGGATTGTGCAAGGCGCTTGTCCGCCCTCACGCACCCATTCGGCCACCACTTCCCTTAGCCTCCCATAATCCCAACCCAATCCCGCATGCACTTCGGAAACGTCGTCAGACGCCCGCATGCGGCATGCGATGTCCACCAGGGGGTGGGGGTTTAACGGGGACGAAAATCCTCCACCAAATCAAGGTGGTTGGGGTGGATGTGGCGGTGCCTTGCCCCTCGGGACTGACGTGGAGAGGGTGTTTTCCTCTCGCCCTCATCAATCGCCGCAAAAACTTCCACCGTGCGCGTAATGGGGAGAGAAACGCACGTACGGTATTGGGCGTGGCGGACACTCACACACACACAAACACACGCGCACACACAGGCATAGACCAACGATGCCGTAAGTTAGGCGACGACAGCTTCCGCGGTTTGCCGCCGTTACTGCTGCTGCTTGCTGCGGCTGTTGTTGTTGTTGTTGTTGCCGCCTGACGCAACGAGGGCAAGGGCAACGATGGCAGCAGCGCGCATCCATCTTGAGCTTCAGGGCGAGGTGGCCGACGGCCCCACGCTGCGGAAGACGTCCTCCAGGGCCTCCACCGACGGCGACAACGCCAGGGAGGGGTAGCACAGCCCCAGCTGCTCCTCCAGCCGCTGGTACCTGTGCGGTCACCCACCGTCACACACACACACACACACACCCGTTGTTACTCGCCAGACAGACAGACAGACAGCGATGCAGCCAGGCAGGCAGTCAGGCGCAGGGGCAAAGGACAAGCGGCGACATGAAGCGGCCGGCGATTGCGGGCAGCAGCGCCGCAGGGCGGGCTGGGCACCACTACAGCCCGCCCGCCCCGGCACCCCCACCTGTCCATGAGCTGCTCGCAGATGCGCTCCCACACTCGGAACGACAGGTTGCTGTTTCCCAGGTGCTTCCTGACGCGCGCGTGAACCTTCTGAACCTTCTTGTCGACCTGCGCGCCGTGTGACGAACCGGGGTGTGTGTGCATGTCTGAGTGTGTGTTTGTGTGTGTGTGGAGAGAGCGACACGTGTGGGCGTGTGGGAGCAGGGCGGAAGGCGGCACAGTAAAAGAAATGAGTCCGGGGGACGCAAGCCGACCAACAGGCACACGAACAGGAATATGATCGCCGAGCCGCGGTTGCTGCTGCTGCTGCTGCTGTGTTGCCCTGGGGCTCCCCAGCGGCACCCACGAGCAGCTCAAGCCTATGTCCTCCACCCGACCGCCAAACCTCAGCCCCACGCCTCCCGCGGTCCCGCCGCCCGCCTCCGAAACCCCACCCGCCCGCCCGCCCGCCCGCCTTCGAAACCCCGCCCGCCCGCCCGCCCGCCCCGCCCGCCTCACGTCCTTCATGCTCGACGCGATGAGTCCCCGCACTTCCGCCGCCGAGAAGCCCGCCTGGTAGGCCACCTCCCCGGGCGTGACCACCTGCAGCAAGCCAAGCAAATTGAAATTGCAATTAATTGAAATTAATTTAATTAATATTGATAATAAATTCAATTGATAATTAATTCAATTGATAATTAACTAAATTAAATATATTAAATTAATTTAAACCAAAGCCAAGCTAGCTAAGCCAAACTCAAGGCAAACTCAAAGCAACAGCAAAACAGGGCCCAGCCTACGGTAACTGTGGGGCCACCCACGCACCCACCTAGCCACCGGCACATCCATCCACCCACCCACCCACCCACCCACCCAGCCACCCAGCCACCCACGTCCACCCACGTCCACCCACCCACCCAGCCTCCCAGCCTCCCACCCACCCAGTACCCACCAGCCACCGCATCTCCTCTCTCGTCAGCGACTCCTCCCCACCCCTCACGGGGTGTTCTCACGTCCTTCCCCCTTTCATGCTGGACTCCCGCTCCCTCCCTCTTCCCCCCCTCTTCCACCTGCAGCAGCTCCCGCGCCCTCCCGCCTTCCCTCCCTTCCCTCCTCCCCTCCTTCCCTCCTTCCCTCCTTCCCTCCTTCCCTCCTTCCCTCCTTCCCTCCTTCCCTCCTTCCCTCCTTCCCTCCTTCCCTCCTTCCTCCTTTCCTCCTTCCTCCTTTCCTCCTTCCTCCTTTCCTCCTTCCTCCTTCCCCCCCTTCTACCTGCAGCAACTGATCAATCCGTTCACTGGCTTCCAGCAGCTTCCACAGCGCCGTGTACTGCAACTGGGCCGCCACGTAGCGCTGAATAGACTCCTCCTGTAACCCGGGGGGGCAGGGAGGGAGGGAGGGGAAGAGCAGGGAGAGGGTGAAGAGGGGCCCGAGCGGGGAAGGATGGGAGGCAGCAAGTGGGGGGAGGGGGCCAGGAGGCGCAGAGGGCCAGGAAGGGCATGGCTCTACCGAAGGTTGAAGGGAAGGGCGGTGGCGAGCACTGGGGGTAGGAGATTCTTTGCCCTACAGGCGCCAGGGTGGGCGGGTGGGTGAGGTGCGTGCGGTGCGTGCTTGGGGGCCCGGGGGGGGAGGTACGGTAGTGTTGATGGGTGGAGGGGACTGGGGCCAGGCGGGGGAGGAGGGGAGGGGCGGAAGCCCCGAAGAGGGACACCTCCCGGGCACTGCGCTGCGCCATCCGCCGCGGCACCCATTCCCCTGCTCCCTCTTACGGTAACCCCTTCTTTCCCCCTTTCCTCCCCTCTGCCACCCCCACCCCCACCCCCGTCACCGTGCCTACTCCTAGACGCCTTCCTGTACCCCGCCCCCTCACCCCCCCCACCCCCACCCCCACCCCGCCCCGCGCCCCACACGCGTTGATCGCGCCGAAACCGTTCACAGTACGGTACCTGCTTGGCCTCCGCCTGCAGCATGTACGGCTCCAGCGACGCCACGTGCCGTACCAGCGGCCGTACCGCCTCGACAAAGTAGGCGTAATTCTCGGCGCGCAGTCGGTCGCCGTGCTTGGGGTCGGCCGCCGCGATCCGCTCCAGGGACGAGAACATAAGGCCCACCAGCCGGGCGTAGATGGCGTCAACCTCGGGACGGACCTGCGCGCGCGTGTGTGCGTGTGTGTATGTGTGTTTCATTGCCGTACCGTATTTCATTCCGGTGGGGTGAAGGTAGGGGTAAGGAAGGAGAACTGCAGCGAAGTGCAGCGAGGCATCCACAGGGAAAAGGGACCCAGCGCGGGGGTCGGGTGTGTGTTGGTTTGTGGGTTTGTGGGTGGGGGAAAAAAGAAGATGTGGGTGGGGAGGTGGGGCGGTGGGCGGGCGGGTGATCTGGGTGGGGAGCGGGGTAGTGGTGACTGGTGATGGAGGGCGGCTGACCACCTGCCTGCCTGCCAGCCAGGCCCCGCCCAATCGCCTTGTTATAGCTTGAAACCGGTTGCTGCAACCAGTACGAATGTCAGTAGGGTAGCACGCATTCCACTGGAACAACTTCCCTCCCCCCTTTATAGCCGCCGCCGCATCTACCTGCCAGCTTGCCGCCGCCTGCAGCAGATCCCGCCGCCGACACGACTCCTCGTCCTCCTCCTCCTCCTCACTGCCGCCGCCGCCGCCTTGCGACGGCGCTGCGCCTCCGCCTCCTCCGCCGCCGCCGGAGAGCTGGGTGAGGAGGTCGTCGATGCTGTACGACAGCATCACCTGGCAGCGCAGGGAAAAGGAAAGGAGGGTCGGAATGCGTGCTCCCAAACAAACGGCAGAGGCCCGGTCGCTTTGTGTGTCTTCCGTTCGCGGGGCCCCCCTTGACCGACCCATGGGTCGGTGAGCCGGGTGTGCCGCTCATTATCGGCCCGTGTAGGTTGTTAGGTTTGCAGATCATCGGCCCATTTGGCTCCCGTCTGCCCTCCCTCCACTCCCCCTCCACGGCGCCCAACCTCCCCTCCCCTCCACTCCTCTCCTTACCCGACACAACCTTGCCCACCGCCACCCTTTTGGCTGCCGTTGGGTTTCTCAATACCCCACCCCAACCCCCTAGCCGATCGCCCCGTAGCCCCGGAAGCCCCCTCAGGTACCGGTAGCGGTAGCTCCAGTTTCCCTTTGTGGCTGGCTTCCGGAGCCGCCAGCAGCGCTTACCAGCACTCCTGCGCGCCCACCATCACCATCACCGCCACCACCACCACCACCACCACCGCCAAAAAGCGCCAAAAAAAGCGCCAAAAGCGCCAAGACCGCCACCCGCCAGCCACTGCAACGCAAATACAGCGACTGGCACACCACCCGTCTGAACCCAACCACCCCCCAAAACAAACCCCGAACTGTCCCAACCCACGTCCACCCCTCCTCAGCCCCTCCGCTCCCCCGTCCCCCATCCCCCCATACACACCTCCATGTGGTGGGCCATGAGCGCAAACTGGGCGATGAAGTTGACCACGTGGTGCGACTTCACGTCTGGGGATTGGGGGGAGGTGGGGAGGGAGGGAGGGAGGGAGGGAGGGAGGGAGGGAGGGAGGGAGGGAGGGAGGGAGGGAGGGAGGGAGGGAGGGAGGGAGGGAGGGAGGGAGGGAGGGAGGGAGGGAGGGAGGGAGGGAGGGAGGGAGGGAGGGAGGGAGGGAGGGAGGGAGGGAGGGAGGGAGGGAGGGAGGGAGGGAGGGAGGGAGGGAGGGAGGGAGGGAGGGAGGGAGGGAGGGAGGGAGGGAGGGAGGGAGGGAGGGAGGGAGGGAGGGAGGGAGGGAGGGAGGGAGGGAGGGAGGGAGGGAGGGAGGGAGGGAGGGAGGGAGGGAGGGAGGGAGGGAGGGAGGGAGGGAGGGAGGGAGGGAGGGAGGGAGGGAGGGGCTTTGTCCAATCCGCGGATAGGCCTGAGGCCAAGAGCGGTAGATACGTAATGTGGAAAGGAGTTAAGTCTACGGACGGATGTAGACAAAAGGAAAAGGCGAGGGTAAGAGTCCCAACCCACCCTGAGCTGATCTCGCACTTCCCGCTCTTCCAGGCCCCGGCAGCTCCCGGCCCTTCCTTGTCTCCCTCTGCCTTCACCCCCCTTCAGAACCTTTGCTGGGTTCTGGGGTCCGTTCGCTAACGCCGTCTCCGTCCCCCTCCGCTGCGGCATCTTCTTTTTACCCCACCCCCCATCCCCCCATCCCGCGCATCCCTCATCACCCACTTCCCGACGCCGCCAGTCGGGCTCCGTAGCTCTCCACCGCCGCCTGCTGCGCATCCACGAAGCGGCCAAAGTGCGCCCGCAGCCGCGCATGTGCGGCCGCCAGCACCAGCCTCAGCGGCCCCGCCACCGACCCGCGGGTCGCTAGGGCGTTGATGCACTGGGTCGCCATCGACATCATGGGCAGACACAGCACCTGGTGCGACTTGGCGGTGAGGTCCACCAGGGCCTTATGGAGGGGCAGGGCAGAGGAGGCAAGGGGGGAGGGAGAGACAGAGGGGTGGGGGGGGGGTCAGAGAGTGATATGCTCCATTAGGAATGGGGGGAAGGCAGGAGGCAGGAGGCAGGAGGCAGGAGGCAGGAGGCAGGAGGCAGGAGGCAGGAGGCAGGAGGCAGGAGGCAGGAGGCAGGAGGCAGGAGGTGGTGGTGGTAGTGGGAATGGTGGTGGTGGTGGTGGTGGCGCAACGAAGGAAACATGACCGGCCTCCATGACCGTGACCGTGGCAATGTGCTGCCTTCCGGAACCTTCCGCAACCTTCCAAAGCTCCGGAACCAAACAGTACGTCCTGAAGAAGACTGCCCTCCGCCCTCTCCCCGGGCCCCCGGCTCCGCTACCTCACTCCTCACTCCTCACTCCTCACCATGAACTCGGCATCCACGCCCGCCAGGAGCGCCTCCTCCACCTGCGGGTACGACACGGGTACGGCACATGTACGGCATGTGTACGGCACAGATATGGCGCGGACGCGACGCAAGAAGGGGCGGGGCGGAGGGGAGGGGCATGTCCCCCTATATTCTCAAACCCGACAGCGCCATCGACGTCGCCGCAGGCCACAACATTGCTTCCCACACGCCGCAGCGCTCTCCGGACGGTACGGCATCTGGTTCACCTGTTCGAACCAGGTGTCCGTCGCGGCAGTGCCACAACATTTCATTTCAACATGTGATCCCAAGGTGCCGCAGCGCTCTCCGGACGGCACGGTACCTGGTTCGAGGCCGGTTTGGTGCATGCAGGGCACCGGAGCGTTAAGCTCTCTGGCAAATGACTCCTTGGCCACCGCCGCTGCCGGCGGCGGCGGCACCGACGGCGCTGTCCCCCCCCCCGGGGCGATGCTCCCAAAAGCCCTCTGCCGCATCGCACTCGCACCTCGCACCTCCCCCACCCCCTCCTCCCCCACCCCCTCCTCGTCCCCCCACCTGCCGCCCCTGCCGCGTCAGCGGCCGGTCCTGCGCCCCCGTCCCGCCGCCAAAGCCGTCCCGCGCCTCCGCCTCCGCTGCAGCTGCAGCGGCCGCCGCCGCCGCCGCCGCGGCGGCGGCTGCTCTCCGGCGGCTCTTCTTACGGCCGCCGCCCGCCTCCGCGGCCCCGCCCCCGCTGCTCCCGCCAGGGTCCCGGACCGCTGCCGCTGCTGCCCCTCCGACGGACTTCTCCAGAGCTGTGTGCGAGCAGGACGTGTGATTTGGATGTGCTTTGGATGTGATTGAGATATGCAGGAAGTGATTTGGATGGTGGGTGCGCGGGTGTGGGCACGGTGGCGGTATGTCCGTATCTGTGTGTGTGGTGTGTGTGTGTGCAGCGTGGCGGTAGCGGTTGTGGTGGTTGTGGCGGTTGTGGTAGCGTGCGGGACGATGATAACGGCGGCGGTGCAACGCGCAGCGCAGCGACGGAGCGGGGCGGGGCGGGGCGGGGCGGGGGGAGGAAGGGATCCGTAAGAGGGTGGAGAGACACCCTCACGCCATCACGCCCTCACCCGGCCCCCTCAACCCCTCCCCCCCCCCTCCTTACCCTCCACGTCTCCCCTCCTCAGCAGCAGCAGCTCCGCCGCCGCCGCCGCCTCGCCCATGAGGTGCGGCAGGTAGCCCTCCAGCAGCCCCTGCCAGGACTCATGTAGAGGGATGGCCATGTTGAAGGAGGCGGGGTCGGAGGCGCCGCCCCTGGGGAGGGAAGGGAGGGGAGGGAGGGAGGGAGGGAGGGAGGGAAGGGAGGGAGGGAAGGGAGGGAGGGAAGGGCGGGATGGGAGAAGGGAGGGAGGGAAGGGCGGGGGGGTGTTGCGAGTGAGATGTTGCGAGACTAGAACGTACTGGTAAGGGAGGGAGGGAGGAAGGGGCAGCGGCATCGGACACGGCAGCAGCAGCAGGGGCAGCAGCAGCAGGGCGACCCGGCAAGAGGCAGGGGACCCGGCCGAGGGCGCACGGATCGGCGAATGGCAAATGTCACGGACTATCGCACGCCAAAGCATGTCAAGACCGGTGGCGGGCCCCCGGCCCCCACCCTCTCCACATACACCAACACACACACGTGTACACACAGGTATACACACACCCGCATACCCGCATACCCCCACACCCCCCTACACACTCACCTGGATACGATGGACCGAAAGGTGGAGCGGCTGTGTCGGGAGCCCGCGGAGCTGAGCGGCCCAGCTCCGAAACCCAACCCGAACGCGTCCGAGGCGGCCACGCTGCCGCCGTCGTTGTCGCGCTCGTTGTCTTCACTGCTGCCCAGCTGGCGGGAGGGAGGGAGGGAGGGGTAGGTGGGGCAGGGTGGGGGAGGGGGGCGAGGGAGAGGGATCAAAGATGGTACCGCAGCGGGAGGGGTTAATAAAGACGGTACCGCAGCCAAGGGACGGAGGCGGAGGGGGGAAAGGGTGATGGTGATGGGAGGAGGGGATAGAGTGGGAAGTGCGACATGGGACCAGGGGAGCGGGCCCCCAACCCCCAAACCCCCACCCCACCCCACCCCAGCCCCCCCCTGCTCACCACGCTCCCCGCCGCCCCCCTCTCACCACGCTCCCCGCCGGTCCCCGGCTGCCCACCACGCTCCCCGCCGCCCCCGCAGTCCGGAGGGTGTTGCTGCTGGTCAGGTTGTAGTCGATGGGGTTAGCCTGGGGGGGAGGTGGGGAGAGGTGGGGTTGGGGGGGGAAGGGGTTGGGATCGGGTTGATGTGAACGATACCGCAGCGGAGGGACGGAGGTTCGGGGGGGGAGGGGCGGGTTCAGGGAGAGGAGCAGGGAGGGAGAGGGGAAAACCATCCGAACATGTACGGTATCCAAATAGGCCGTCTGGGGCTGTCCTGCCGTCTGGCTGGCTGGCTGGCTGGCTAACAGACGAGCATGAGAGGAGGAGAGAGGGAGCGAGCGGGGAGCTGTGGAGCGGCATGGAGGAATGGCCGCGGCGGTGGCGATGGCGGCTGAGGATGGTGGTTGCAGCAGCAGCGGGGGGTGGGTGGGTTGGAGGGTTGGGTGGGTGGGACAACACTTGAGGGGCTGCACCCTTGGTACCCATCACACGAGGCATGTACGGCAGGCTGTACGACAAGTAGTACGGCAGTACGTCATGGGGAGGAGATTCATACCGTACCTGCATGTCCAGGGAGGCCGCCTTCCTGAGCTCCGCCACACTGACCCGCAGCTCCTTACTGCGAAGGCAACCAACACAGGACAGGAGTCACAGGACAGGACGAACCAGAAGTAAGCGACCAAGAAGCAACCGACCAACACAATCCCCAGCCCCCCAACCCAAACCCCACCCCACCCCCCAATCCCCCAGCCCCCCCAAACCCCCACCCTCAACCCCCCTTTCCTAATAATACGCCGCCACGAACCAGAAACCACAGCGAACCAGAAGTAAGCAACCCCCAACCCCCCCTAAGCCCCCCCAACCCCCTACCGCAGCAGCATGTTGAATGCCTGCGCGTATGCTGCATGTGTTCGTGTCATTGCGGGTGGGTCCAGTGCCGCCACCACCCGCACCAACTCCCCGTGGAGAACGCAGGCGGCACGTAGGCGGTCGTGGGAGGGGGGAACCAGTCGGGAGGCCTCTGGGGAGCAGCGGGGAGGAGTTTGCGGGGGATTGGGGATAGGATGGATTGGGAATAGGAGGCGAGAAGAGGACGCACTCGTCTGCCAAAATCCTTTTCCATCCTCCCAGCCGCCCCGAAACGCGGGGCCCGAAACGGCATATCTCCCCGCACATATCTTCTCCGTCTTTATTACCCGCAGGCCCTGCCCTGCCCTGCCCTGCCCCGGCCCTCAAGACACACACAAAGCGCTACTGCTCGGCCCGCAGTCTCACTGTCCGTGTTTGCCGCCACCGCCGCCACCACCTCCTCCACCGCCGCATTAAACACCGCCCGCAGCTGGGCCAGACAGCGGGCCACGAAGCGGGAGGACAGAGCCTCCAGAGACTCACGAGCCTCCTGCGGGGGGGCGGGGGGGGGGGGGTAGGGGGTATCCACGGGGGTCAGGGAGTGATAAGCTCCTTTATATAAAAATGAGTCACTGCGGACGTTGTTGATCATGCTGCTACCACCGCTGAACCTCCACGGGGGTATAGACCGGCGCCCGTGAACGGTAAAGTAACAGAAGAAGGCCATCTCGTCAGGGGGGGGGTCCACGCGCGGTGTGGGACGAGGAGGGTGAGACGATGCCGCAGCGGAGGGGCGTAGGCGACCTAGGGACCCCCGTAAGGGAGGGAGGGAGGGAGGGAGGGTTGTGAAATGCGGACGGAGTGAAGGGGGGTCCGGGGGTCATCCCAAGTTCCCACCCTCCTCCCCACCCTCCCACCCTCCCTCCCACCCCCCCCCCACGGGCTCCGGTCTATACGTGGATACCCCCCCCCACACACACACTCCCCCTTACCCCCCTGCCCCCACCTGGCACACCCTCATCTGCAGCAGGTACATAGACAGGCAGCCGGGGGCGGAGGGATCCAGTCGACGAAGTTTGGACACCAGCTGCCAGGCGGCCCGAGTGATGGGGACCAGACGACTGGAGGAGACGTCGGAAGGTCCCACCCCGGGGGTGGGGAGGGAGAAGGGGGGTTTGTAGGGGGGAGAAGGGGGGAGAAATCCACGTATAGGCCGGGGAGGTGGGGGCGGGGGCGCGGGCGGTAGTTGTTTGGAGGAGTGGGTTAGAAGTGGGGAAGGACAGAAGGACAGAGGGAGGGAGAAGTAAACAGTTGCGCCGTCCTTTCCGCCGCATATCCGCCACATCCGGTGGCGGCGGCGAGGGCGGCGAAGGCGTCGGCGACGGCGAGCGGCCTCCGCCCCACCGCGCATCCACAGAACCGAACCGAACCCAACCGAACAAGATCAGAACCGAACGGAGCGGAGAGGTGGGTGGCAGCGGGGGGTTTACCTGTCCTTCCCGAACGGCGGCGACTCCAGAGCCGCCTCGGCATCTGGGGGCAGCCGCAGATCAGACAAGAGCTCCTGGGCGGGGAGGGGAGGCGGAGGGGGTATAAACGTGTAGGCCGGAACCCGTAAGCGGTAACGTAGTTCAGAAGAATTATTTCCGGGGGGTGAGAGAACGGAGCACCTCCTCTCCCTCCCTCCCTCCCTCCCTCCCTCTTCCGCCTTCCGCCTTCCACCTTCCACCTTCCGCCTTCCGCCTTCCGCCCTCCCCCCTCCCCCCCCCTCCCCTCCCCTCCCCTCCCCTCCCCTCCCCTCCCCTCCCCTCCCCCCCCCCCAAACCCACCAGCAACGTGTTGGGCCGTTTGTTGTTGTTCCTGCTGTTGAGCTCCAGACTGTTGTTGGAGGCCTCAATGGCGGCGATGTCCTCACGCATGTGCCGCAACTTGGTGTCGAATACGAGAAGGTACTCGTCCAGGTCCTCTGGGGGAGAGAGAAAGGGGGGGCGGGGGGGGAGGGGGCGGGGAAGGGGGGCGCGTAAGAAGATAAAGATACCGCAGGGGGGTCAGGGAGTGATATGCTCCTTTATATAAGAATGAGTCACTGCGGATGTTGTCACCGCAGGGGGGAAAAGATGCCGCAGATGCCGCCCGTTGGGGGAAAAGGGGGGGGGCGGGGCAGGTGCGTAGGGGGTTGGTAGTCCAGGCCCGCTGGGGACCGGCAGAGGTAAGCAGAGGTGAGCCGCAGCGGGTGTGTGTGTGCGGGGTGGGGTGGGGTTGAAAAGTGAATATGCAAGAATGAAAAAAGAAGACCTGCGGTGCTGCGGACGTTGTGTGTGTGTGGGGTAAGGACGGGGGTGATATAAAAGATATCGCGGGCAAGGGACGGAGATAGGTGTGTGTGTGTGGGAGGGAGGTTGCAGGGTTAGGGATTGAAAGCCGCGGTCAGGGTAGCGGGAGAGGTGGTGGGGAGGACGGTAGGTTAGGACGGAGTGGGGGCGATGCGGGGTGGGGGAGGGCCAGGCAGGCAGGCAGGCAGGCAGGCAGGCAGGCGCACAAACATGTCTGCCAAACACGTCCTGCCTGTCCTACGCCTCTTGTCGTACACTCACTCACCCAGCAGGCCCTGCGTCTTGCGGATCTGGCCCACCACCGCTTCGGCCGCCGGCACCGAAACCATGATGGAGTGCACGTTGGCAGCCTGGCGGGTGTGGATGTGGGTGTGGATATGTGTGTGTGTTTTATGTGTATGTGGGTGTGTGGATGTGTGGGTTTGTGGGTGTGTGGGTGTGTGGGTGTGTGCTTGTGTGTATGTGTGTAGGTGTAGGTGTGTGGGTGCGTGTGTTGGGACTGGGTCATCAAGGAAAAGGGAGCCCGGAGCAGCGAAGGGGGAGGCAGACGGCGTCAGCGAGCCGACCCAGAACCGCCATCGATACTTACCGAACGAGGGCAGGTGGAGAATAAAGTAAGCGGTCCAACAATGACAGGCGGACACACGGCTGAGAACGCATACAAAGGTAGGGGGTGTCCCACCCATCCCCCCACCCCCAAACCCCCCCTCCACACCCCCACCCCCCTTACCTCCAGCGCCTCGTGCTCTGCCGCCAGCCTCGCCTCAAACTCCCCCACATCCCCCACCCCCATCGCAAACATGTCCAGAAGCTCCTCCAGGTCCCGCTCCTCCTTGGCACTCAGCAGCACGCGAGCACCGCCGCCGCCGCCGGGGCCGCCGCCGCCGCCGGGGCCGCCGTCCTCGCCGTCGGCGCCGCCGCCTGCGGGCGGTTCGGGGGGAGGATCCCCAGGGACGAGATGAGGAGATAAGAGAAGATAAGAGAAGAGAAGATTCGTTCGGTAAGGGAGGAAGCAAAAGACCAGGCGCGGCCTTTTGGGTCCTGGCCGCCCGCCTTCCACCCCGCCGCCTCCTTCCTACCACCCAGCCCCCACCCTCCTAAGCCCCCCCCACACACACCCGACCACCCGCTCAGCCACCCACCCTGACCACCCAGCTACCCACCCACCCTACCCACCCACCCACCCTACCCACCCACCCCCACCCCCCCACCCACCCGGCATCAGAACCTCCCTCGCAAACGCCCCCAGTGCCTGCAGCACCGCCGCCGTGTGTCCCAGCCACCAGCTGTCCACCTCCCCCACCTCCAAACCAGTGAAGCGGGGCAGCTTGCTGCTGTACTGCCTGCGGGGGAGGGGCCAGGGAGTAGGGCAAGGGGGTAGCGCTTGTCAGCCTCTTCTTTGTAGCCCGCTTTCCTTGTTCATTACCACCAGCGTTACCACCCGCGTTACCATCTGATCCTTGCCAGTAGCGCTTGTCAGCCTCTTTTTTGTAGCCCGCTTTCCTTGTTCATTACCGTACCACCAGCGTTACCACCCGCGTTACCTGTCCACCTCCCCCACCTCCAAACCCGTTTCCTTGTTCATTACGTTACCTCAGCAGGTATCTTCATTGCGTTACCTGAGCAGATTGAGCAGCAGCGCCAGCACCAGCAGCAGCTCCTCATGGCTACGCAGCTTGAACTGGTTCACCACCTCCCCCCGCGTGCTGTAGCTGCCCGCGTCGCTGAAGCGCAGCTCCAGCAGGTGTACGGGATTGTGCTCGTACTTGTACGCCGGTACGACAATCTCCGTGATGCTCTTGAGCGGGTAGGACTTGCTGGCGGCGGCGGCGGCTGCCGCCGCCGCGGCGGCAGCGGAGCCGCTGCCGGAACCGCCGCCGCCGCCGCCGCCGGGCGGCGGCGGCGGCGGGGTTAGCGAGTTGTTGGTGTTCTCGCCGGGCGGCTTGCAGGTGTGGAGTGTGGGTTTGAAGCTGCGGGATTGCTTGCTGCGGCGGACGGTGAGGCACAGCAGCCGGGGCTGGGGGGCCTCTTTTGCGAGGAAGGTCTGTGGGGTTGGATGGGGGAAGAGGTGGGGAGAGAGAGGCGGGGACTTGGAGTGTGGAGTGCGAAAGGCGGGCGCGTGATGTGGGTTGGTTTGTAGGTGGGCGGGCGTGTGCGGGAGTGGGTGAGGCTAAGGAGCTGCGTCGATGATAAAACCTGGAAATGTGGGTGTGCAAAGGCAGGTGTGCAAAGGTAGGTGTGCATAATTAGTTTGGTGCAGACGTTCGTGGGGGAGGGAGGCTGTCCAGCAGGGATGGGCGAGCACGGCCCCCGGCGACAGCCAAGGGGCAGCCCCAGCTGTCGGTTCCGCTCCCGAGCGCACCTTGCCTCCGAGCGCCTTCAGAAGCTGCGATCCCGTGGATTCTCCTTGCTGTTTAACTTTCAGCACATGAAAAGCAGCTATGAGGATTTCATCCGTGTTTGCGAAAAGCGCCTCAGCCTCGCGGAGGAGCCCGGCATCAACCAACCCTTTTCCGCTCATGGCGGCCTAGGCGATAATTCAATGCGGTGTTCGAAGATCATGATTACAAAGTGCGTATTGGGATTACGTTGGACACGATCCAAAGAAAGGAAATGGGGTTCTCACGGGCGCGAAATTGTACGGTAGTTGGTACAAAGCGCAGACGCGAAACAGCAGGCTTTGCTTCTTTCAGCTTGCCTTAAGAAGCCCAGAGTCGAAAGGCGGTCAAGTCTGTTATTACCAACGGCGTGGTCTCAGCAGGAGGGTTTGGGACATTGGGAGGGCACAGAACGAACGCTTTGGTTTTCGTGTAATTGCACACCGTCAAGAAGGATGTTTGGTCATATCGCAAAGCTTGCGTCCCGCCCAGCCGCTGCTGCGGCTGCTGCTGCAACAGTTGCGAATGTCGCCCAAGGCCCCGCCCAGGCTCGGGCTCCGCCAGCGCCACAGGTGAGCCATGCCCAGCCTTCTTGTACAGCGTTAGCCATTACTACCTCTGCTCGCGGGTTGTCTTGATGCGCCTGGGCGAGGGCAACCGCGCAATAGGGTTCCGACGGAACCTGGCCAACGTGGCAGGGTACAGGCGGGCTGAACCGCAACTCTACACGTCGCTACGGTCCCTTTCTAGACAGGCATTCTTAAGCTTGCGCCCCTCGGCGCTGCTGCTTGTGTGCTGTCCGGCCGGTCGCGACGGTGCATGCTTGCAGGGCGCTCGCCAGGCGGTGCAGCTGCATGCCAACAGCAAGATTGTTGACCGCGACACGGAGGGCTGGGTGCTAGCTGAGATGAAGGACGAGCTGGTGGTCTTTCAGCCCTTCGACCGCAAGGACGTGGACGAGGCCGCCAGCACCGTCATGGCCCTGTGGGGCGGCAGGTGCGTGGGGCCAACCCCAGACCGATGATGGGCTCGCAGGCTCCAGGCTCGGGGTTGGGGGAGGATAACGTCTTGTTTTGTCTGGTGTGTGCGGGTCTGGTGTGTGCGGGGATTAGGGGGCTCGATTCTGGCAAAATTCCCCGACCGCACCGTGGGTAGGTACGTGCGTTGCGCTGGCGGGCGGGACGGCAGGTGCGCCACAGCAGCGCCCCACATTTTGCCACCCCGGGCAACTTCCCCTGCTGCCAACGCGTTTCCCGCTTCGCGAATGCACTACGCGCCCTCCCAGCGCCTTCCCAGGTCAGGAAACGCAAAACCCACATCGCAAACTTCGCGCTTTTTTCATCCCCCGCCCCTGCTTCCCCCATCTATACGCACAGCGCCTCTTCCTCCTCGGTGGGACCCATTGTGACGGAGCCCGGCGAGGACGCCGAGGACGCCTGCGGCGGCAGCGCCAGCAGCCGTGCCAGCAGCGACTTCGGCGACGACCGGCTGGCCAACGCCGTGATCGAGGCCGCTGCGGCCGCCAACGCTGACGCTTTGGCCCTGGGCCGCAAGCGGGACCGCGAGCAGCTGGAGGACCTCATGGCTATCACCACGCGCATGGTGGGTGGGTGGGGAGTCCTGACTCCCGAGGGGCGCCGGTCAGAGCGTGTGTGTGATCCCTTTCTGAATCAGGGGCTCCTTGTCTTGCCTTACCCTGCCTTTGCTGCTTTTGTGTCTCGTCTTTTGGTACTCCAGTGTGTCCTCGAGCATTTTCTGTGTGCATTGGCTGACACCGCCGCCCGACTCCCATGATGCCCTATGCCGTCCTCTTTTCGCTTCCCCGTTGACCGCCGGTGCCCGTTGACCACCGTCACCGACTGTTACCGACTTACTGCGCCTGCACTTGCGCCCGCAGCTGCGGCGGCCGGGCATGCAGCGGGAGGTGGTGATGTGCATGATGGAGGACCCCGAGGTCCGTGAGCTCATGCTGCGGCAGTGCGACGACCTGGTGGGTGGACGTGGGTGGGTGGGTGGGTGAGCGTGGGAGGAAGGAGAGGGGGAGAGAGGGCGCTACTGGACGTAGGGCCGGAGAAGGCCCGCGTATGGAGGGGGGGGGTTGGGAGGAGGTGGAAAGGAGAAACGGAGGGCCGGAACCGTGCCAAGCGGAGGGAGCCGGGGGTGGGAGTTGTAAGGATGCGGGCTGGAGGATGGTTGAAGGCAACCTTGTTTTGCCGGTAAGGGCACTGACTACGGGCAGGGAAGGCGGGGCTGGGTCCTGGGGTGCGTGCGCAGAAGCGTCGGCGCGCCGTCTGCTGGCTGCAGGCAGGGACAAGAAAAGGAAAATCGATCGGTCTTCGTGTTGTTATTGTGGAGCTGTCGTAGCCCAATTGCATCAAGCCAATCCATCGTGCGTCCTGTTCCTCACACACGTTCTCTCCCTTGCTCTTTCTCTCTCTCTCTCCTGCATCCCGTACTTCCCTTCTTTCTCTTCCCCAGGATCGCTACCTGCTGGCCGCCGGCATCCACGCCCCACACCTGCTGCCGGCTCCGGAGAATGTGGACATCTCCGTCAGCGACGGCAGTGGCGACTCCGCCGCCGCCTCGGCGGGCGCCGCGCCGCGCGCCGGCGGCCCCACCCTGGTGTCTCGTGTGGTGAATGCCGTGGCGGGCGCCCTCGAGCGCGCGGGCGATGCATTGGCGTCGCTGGGCGGCTGGCTGCGTGGGCGGCTGGCGGCGGTGATCCCCGGGGTTGGTGAGCCGCGGGCGGAGGACGGCGTCGGGGCGGCCGAGGGCAGCGACGGCGGCGCGCGGGGCCAGCGCGGTGTGAGCCAGGTGAGAGATGGAGAGGTGCGCCGGCGCGCACGTCGGCCGCGGCGATCTGGATTTGGAATGTGGGCCTTAAATGGACGGTGTGCTACGCGCCAGTCGGAAGGGTTGGGCGAGCGGTGGGGGCAGGGGGGCCAGGAGGAAAGGGCTGCTCGGCTGCGGAAAGCGGGCAGAACGGTGGCTCTCGCTGCTATGTGGGATAATGTCGTCGCTGCTTTGTTGCCCTTCTGTGTTTGGCGGACATGCGTTCCGGGGGCGTGGCAACACATCTCGTCATGTGTTGTCACTTTCACCGCTGTCCGCCTCCGCGTCTTCCGATAACCTCCGCGATTATTCCCCTCCACCGCTTTCCTTAAGAATCCTTCTTCTTCTTCTTCTTACGCTCGTCCTCCGCTGCTTGCCGCGTGTGTGTGGTGTTGGTGGGGATGCAGGTGCTGGGCGGCGTCATGGTGCTGGCAGTGGCGGTGTTCTGTGTGGCAATCATCCGCAAGCCGCTGGTGCTGCACGTGCTCAGAAGCCGCCCGGCAGCCGCCGCCGCGACCGCCACCGCCGCCGCCGCAACAACCGCCACCGCCGCAGCCCTCCGCCGCAAGCAGGGCAGCCGGAAGCAGGACGGGGACGAAGGCGAGGCTCGGCCCGTGGCCTAAGGTTTTGCTGGCGGACCATACCTGCCGGACGGCTCGCTTCGGCGACGGATGCTCTTAATATAAAAGCATTCGCGCGCGAGCAGGCGCTTGCACGGACGGCGGGAGCGGGCAGTCAAAAGCGCAAACAGTGCGCGCGCGCCTGGCTTCGCTGCGCTGCGAGGACCGCGGGTGCCATGAGCAGGCTTTGTACCACCTTTCCTTCGGCTGCTATGGTCTGAACGGCTTGTATGGCTTGTATGTTGTATCGCGAATCACCCATTTGGGAATGTATGATACGGTTGTTTTGTTTGAGGGGCCTCCACGCTGCACCGATGTGTACCGTTCTACCGTATCGAGAGGTGCGGCCGAGGGATGGATGCAGGCGCAAGAACAGCAACTTGCCCTGGGGCTTACTCACTGCTTTGTAAATTTTAGTTGTTGCCTTTAGACCGGGGCGAGACCGGGCAGCAGCAATCTGCCGGCGTCTGGTCACCTGGGCTCGGGTGCCGCTGTTGATGGGGCGGACGGGGTGGCTGCATGCGTTTCTGCAAGAATCCACGATGCGTTGCTCTCCTGCTCGGCGGCGCCCGGCCTTCGTTTTGGGTGGTCCGGTGCGTGGCTGCCGCTGCATGGCCTTCTCTACGCGTCGCAGTTATGACCAATTCTTACGTTCTTGTTCGGAGAGTGGAGGGGAGTGAGGGCCTGGGCCCCGGACGCCCCGTCTCATTTGGCAGTCGTTGGTTTGCGGGGCCTTGCCTTTCGCTTCAGCTTAAGAACACGAGTCCTGTGTTAGGGCCTAATACCCGGTATTGTGGAGATGAGGACCTGGATTTGTTCTGGAGGGCAAGGCGGACGGGCTCGAGTCATGAGACCTGCAGCTGTGTCGTATCGCGATAGCATAAGCGCCATGTCGGCCGTTGATTTCACGTGTTGCCTGTCTAACACGAATCCCTGCACATGGAATGGTCGTGCGGCATTTGAGTGGCGCCGGAGGTGCGCGTGTCACGCCCGATTACCGTACTCGCTGGGTTTCACACACTCTGGATACCAGAACTCGAAGGTTGTGGTGTTAAGGTAGAAAGAGAAGGAGGAAAGTGAAGCAATGGCAGCAGATAGGAATATTCCGCCTGCAGCACCAAAGCTGGAATAACGGAAAGCCGCCGAAGGAACGCCATCAGGTAGCACCATCAGGCTGACGAACTCGCTGCTCCGTAGCCCAATTCATAGACCGGCCAGTAGTCTGACTACGAAATATGTCAGGGTTCCGTTACAAACGAGCAGTGCTCCTCGGTACGCGATTTCCGGGTCTCATCGTTCCACGGGAGGCCTGGGCTACATTCGCCCAATGATCCTAATTCCTCACATGATACTCACTGTCGCGAATCAGGCTACGACTAAGCGTCGAGCAGTCAATCGTGACACGAGACGCTGGGACAGCGTCGAAATGACCCTTAAGAACCAACAGATCATGACTGCCGTACCAGAAACCAACCACAGGTAAGCAAACCACCAGACTGCCAGGAGATCGACGCAATGGAAATACTCCAACCATAAAACACATCTTCCAAACCAACCACATCTCAAATATGATACGCATCAGCGACCCACAGACCCATGCGACATTACACCGTAACCTCGCCTTCGATCTCAGACCAGCGCGCCTGTCCCACAAATCGAACGAATTCAGTAATCCGTCATGACACGCGAAGCAGTCAGAATGATTCCAGTGGCCATGGCGGTTAGTCAACCGTTGTTTTGTTAGCATGTGGGACTGTGTCACTACGATTAACTGTCCTCAGCAACGTGTCTGTCGTACTGCGTGTCGCCTACCGTGTACCAAAGGCTGGATGGGCGCACGCTTGCTACTTGAAAGCACAGTACGCGTTCGGAGCGGCCTGCTGCCTTCCCCTCCCAACACAGACTGCACTTCAGCCCCTCTTCCGACCTGCTTGCTTCAGCAGTCGACTGACGCCAACACGCCGCCACGCCCCTCAAGGCACACGATGCTCATCCAAACCGATACGGCCGCTGAAGCATGCGGCCGTCGTCGCGCAAAGCCCCGCACCGGAAGGAGAGAGAGCGATGTGGGAGAAAGATGGAAACAGAATGAGGCAAAAGCCGTCTTTTGGGCGCTAAAACCCTTTTAAGACCCACCACACACGCAACACACCAACATACACGGCACCGTGCACAATGACCAACCACACCGTTTCGGCGCGCTTCCCGGCGCTGTATGCAGCTACAGCCCGGTAGTTCAGGACCAGCCCCTTGCGGCCTGGTGCATCCGGATCGCGTCTCGGCGGCTCATGTCGCCGTTGTTGGCCATGACAAAGTAGGCGTTGCTGCCGTACAGCTCCTCCAGGGAGGCCGCGCTGCGGTGCGCGTCGCTGTACTGCGACAGGTTGACGTAGCCGCTGCCCGAACCGCCGGCGGCACCGGAGCCGGCGCCGGTGGCGGCGCCACCACCTAACGACGGAGGGTGGTGCAAAAGAAACCCCAATGACCAATATTTTTTCGAGGAGGGAATGAGGATGGCAGCAGGTGGTGAATGTAAACATTACATCATCACGTATGGCTGCGGCTGATCAGGTTGAAGACGAATGACCAATGCAAGAGGGTGGATGGAGGAGGAGGTAGGATGGATGGAGGGTAGGCGCAAGGCAGTTGCCCCCTCGGAGGGCGCAGCCACCGTTTGGTTGGCCGGTCGGTGAGACGGGACGGGTGGTGAGACGCGGCAGGCAGTGTTTGGCCCAGCCCCCCCGGGTCGCTCAGTCCCCACCCACCCATCCACCCACCCACCCACCGACCCGGGACAGCAGCCCCCAGCGTCCCCACGCACCCCCCCCGCACCCGCGGCGGTCTGCCAGGGCGCCCGGCAGTAGATGCACGTGACGGTCTGGCCGCCGGAGCGCTTGCTGCTGGCCCACCGGCTGTTTGGGGCGGCGGGGGGAAGGGCAAGAGGGGGGCAAGGTGGGTATGTGTGTGTGGGGGGGGTGTACAAGCGGGCGGAGGGGCGACCCCCACTCTCACCCCCACACCCCTCCTGCCCCTGGGCCGGCAACACACACATGGAGCCCCCCTCGGGACCTCCCCCCCAGCCTTACCACGTCGCTGCACACCCACCCTCCCCACCCCCCACCCGCACTCACTCGAAGCAGGCCTTGTGCATGTTGTTGCCGCACGACCTGCAG
Organism: Pleodorina starrii; assembly: GCA_030267565.1. Classification (NCBI taxonomy): domain Eukaryota; kingdom Viridiplantae; phylum Chlorophyta; class Chlorophyceae; order Chlamydomonadales; family Volvocaceae; genus Pleodorina; species Pleodorina starrii. Next base: position 2,206,855 of record BRXU01000005.1, on the reverse strand, counting down.
AACGTGATGGCCTCAGCCCCCCGCCCTCCGCCTCCAGGCACCATATCCTCGTAGCAGATGGGGCACTCGCCCTCCACCGGCCGCTGCACACCGCCGCCGCTGCCGCCGCCGGCTGCCCCTGGAGCGGTGGTATAAGGGAGGTGAGGCGGCGGAACAACGAGACCCTTTTTTTCCGGAGGAGGACGCCTTATGAAGGTAAGACACCGCGGCGGTGGGACGGACGCGACGGCGGCAGAGCAAGGGACTCTTCCTCCAGGGGCGGGAGGCCACCGCCCAAAGTGCTGTGGACCGGGCGCGTCGTCCGGCCCTTCCGCCCCGCTCACCGGCGGCCACTCCCTCCCTCCCTCCCTCGTCCCGGGCCGTTTTCTTTTACCTCACTCCCTCACTCACCAGCCGCCGCCGCCGCCGCTCCGCCAGTGATTGCTGCGTACCGCTGCCGTACCCGCTCCGCCGCCAGCACGGACTGATCGATGGCTCCGCCGCCGCCGCCGGCGGCGGCGGCGGCTCCGGAACCGTCCGCTGCCGCCAGTGGGCCCAGCACTGCCTCCACCTCGCTGGTCAGAAGGGCCCTCTGGGGAGCGGCGGGGAGGGTTGGGGAGGGAAGGGGGGTATGAGGGTGTCCTTGCGCATGGGCTTACCCAGGACGGGGGGTTATCCACGTATAGGCCGGAGCCCAAGGGGGTGTCATTGCGGCGTAGGCGTACCCGGGAGAGGGGGCCGGGTAATCAGCGAGGGAGGTGGGGATCTAAGATCATAATACCATCCGAATACGGTAGGCAAAAGGCGAAGGAGGAGGAGGAGGAGGTTCCCTCGTCGCGGTACCTGCGTACGGTACCTCCCTTTTCCCACCTGCCATATGAGTGGGTTGTCGGGGCTCTGTCGCAGCACCCTCAGCATCACGAACAGGATGTGCTTGCACAGGTGACCCTTGGCGTAGTCGGGGCAGGTGCAGGCGGGGCTGCGGCAGATGCGGACAGCGTACACTGCCGCGGGGGAGAGGGGGAGAGGGGGCAGGGAGTCGAGGGGAGCCGGAGGGGGGCAACTGTTCTAGCCCCGACCCAAATCAGCCCCGACCCAAATCAGCCCCGCAGCGACAGCGAGTTTTACCCCGGCCCCAACTCAAATCGGTGCCACGCCCCTTCAAACCCAACTCATCAGCTCGAGACCTCCTCTCGCACACATGCACAGACACTTACACACACGCATGTACACACGCACAGACACTCACACACATGCACGGACACGCGCATGTAACACACCGTTGCCGGTGGCGCCCAGCACGTGGAACTCCTGGGAGGGTCCTCCCGGGGATCCAGGGGGGGACAGCTGCCGGGTGTCCACCAGGAACATGCGATGCGAGGAGCCTGAGGAGGGCGGGAGATGCGGGGGGATAGGAGGGGGAAGGTGGGGGGATGTGTATGTGTATGTGAGGGTACGTGCGCGCGCGTGGTGTTGGTTGCGGGTGAGCGTCTAGGGTTAGCACTGGCGGGCCAACGATGGGGGGGATGCATTCCGATGGGAAGTGTGCGGATAGACGGGGTGGTGCGTGCAGGGGATGAAAAGGGCTTTGCTGTGGAGGGTCGCGTGGAGGGTCGCGTTGAATGAAGCTGTGCCTGCGGGCCCACGGGCTACCTAGTCCGATTGAACCGACGGCAACTCAAACGGTGACACACCAAGTGAGGATACAGACATGTCTAGCAAACTACTCAGCATTGAACTGGAAGCTGTCCGACAGCGTCGCGAGTCACCCGCGGTTGATGCGAACGCCGCCAAGTCGCGATGCGATGCTCACCCGGCATGGCTCGCTGTATCCGGGCGCGCACGTCCTGTGACGCCGTCGGCCGATACGAAACCTTTCGTCCCAAATCGTCGACGCGGACCTCCTTCTCCGGTTTCTCCGCTTTCGCTTTCGTCTTCCGTTTGCTGCCCTGGGATGGGGCAATTGCAGCTGCAGCGGCCTGCGACGACGGCCCCGCCTCTCCCCCGCTGGCACCAGACGGTGCATCCGGAGCTTGTGAAGCTGCTGCAGCGGGCCTCTGGCGCTTGCTGGCGTTGCGACGGCGCTTGGGCGCGGGCTCGGCGAGGCAACAGTCTTCCTCGTCGTCGTCGCCCGTTAGGTCCAGCGTCGCTGGAGCTTTTCGTTTCGGTGCCATGATGACGAACAGCCGCAAGGTCACAGCTTAATAAACACGCGACTTTTTCGTGGCGTCGTTGCTTTATAGTTTTTGTTGGTCAAGGTGAAGATTGAAGAGGCAGTGTCATGAAGTCATAATGTGTCAAGGTCCACGCTCCCCGAACGTCAACAGACTTAGCGGACAGCTGCGCGACAGTGCGGGGCTAGACTCTGACCTCCTCGGGACCTCGGCAGTTGAGCTGCTCGGCCATCTCGTACAACTCCGACAAAGACACATCAAACTCAGTCCGTTCGGGGCAATGTTCGTCTGTTGTTCCGTTGCAAGCTGTTGGTCCCATGGAGGCGCAAGCATTTAGCACACTTTTCTGACCGCCGGATGCACAGCTGCGTCTGCAGCAGCTTTCGCACAGACTAACTTTACCATGGAAGACCAACAGGGATTCCATGATGATCAGCAGTCCCGTGGGCGAGGGGCGGCGTTGTTCAAGCACGGCCTCGGCTTTGGCGGGTGCGACATTTCTCGGGCGGGCCTTGCCAAAGGCACGCGCGAACACTACTCCTGCAGCGAAGCGAACCGGGGGCCAGATCGAAGGTTTGCGTCGCTATCGCTGCGTCACGCTATCCGCGCCGGGGCTGCTGGGCCGGCATGGCCACCCCCTCCCATCGGACGCCCAACACCCCCTCCCCCGCCCCGCGCTGCACGCACCCAGCCCTTCCGTTCCGCCCTTCAGACGGTGCGCCATCCGGTGCTCGCATTGATAGCGCAAGCCCTCGCTGTTTCCCTCGCTGTTTCCACTCTCCAGCCCAATGCAGCACAACCCTCCCGCCGCCTCACCACCACCACCGCCGCCTCGCTTCCCGCCCCCGACCTTCCTCCACACCCCCGCTCGCAGGCCCTCAGCTTCTGGAGCTGACACGGGCCCAGCCCACGGCAAGGACCAACAGCCCCAGCAGCAGCCCCAGCAGCAGCACAAACCACAGCCGCCGCCAGGGGCGCCTCCGCCGGCCGCGGGCACAGTAGCCGCCCCGCCGGCGGCGGCGGCTGCGGGGGCCTACCCGTACCCCTACCCGTACCCCTACCCTCAGCACGGATACCCTCCGTCGTACGGACAGCACTACCCGGGCTACCATCACCACCCCCACCATCCGCCGCCGCCGGGCGGGGCGGCGGCGGCGGCGCCGCCGCCGTCGCACCATCACCAGCCGCACCACCCGCAGCACCCGCCGCCGCCGTACGGCGCGCCGCCGTACCCGGGGGCGCCGCCGCCGTACAGCGCAACGCCGCCGGCTGGGTACCCGCCAGGTGGGGTGGGGTGGTGGCGGGGGTGGGTGTGGGTGTCGGGGCAGCGGGTCGGGGGTCGGTTCAGTCGAGACCGCAGTGATGGAAGGGAGGAGGCCGAAGGGGACGGGGGGAAGGCCGCCGCGGCACACCGACCGCGGCTGGATGTCGGTCTGGGGGATAAGGAAGACGATACCGCAGCGAAGGGAGGGAGGGAGGGACGGAGGGAGGGAGGCAAGGCACGGTGGAGAGAACCCGTGCGGGGTTGTTCCCTTCTCCTCCTCGTCTCTAATCTCCATTTCCAGTCCAGTACAGTAACAGTAACAGTACAGTGCTCTGTCATTAAATAATACGGCAATACGGCACCCTCCCTCCGCCCTTTTTCGTCATTCGTCGCGGCCGCCGCTATTGTTGCGCCTCGCGCTCGCTGTCGCGCAGGCTATCCTCCGCAGCCGGCCGGCGGGGCCTACCCGCCCGGGTACTCGCATCCCCCGCCGCCGGCGGGTGCGCCCGGCTACCCGCCCTCCCACCAGCAGCCTCCGCAGCCGCAGCAGCCGGCGGGCTACCCGCCCGCTCCGAGCGCCTACCCGCCCTACCCCCACCACCCACACCCACACCCCCCGGTAAGATGTGTGATCTCTGGCTGTTACAGTCCTCTGCCTGGTCCGGGACTTGAGGGGCGGCTTCGTAGCAATGTGGGTGTATCCTGAACCCACCCACTCATCTGGTCTTGACCTGGGCTGGGCTCCGAAACCGCCACCGCGCTGCAACACGCAGGCCGGACACCCGGCGCCGCCGCCCGGCGCGCCGCCGCCGTCGTACCCGCCCTACGGCGGCCCGCCGCCGCCGCCGCGGCCGCCGCCCGGCGGCCCGCCGCCGCCCGGCGGCGCGGTGCCGCCGCCGCGCCCGCCGCCAGGCGCGCCGCCGCCGCCGGGGGCGGCGCGGCCGGCGGCCCCGCCGCCCCACGGCGCGCATCCGCCGCCGGCGGCGCCCTGGCAGCCAGGTCAAGCACCGCCGCCGTCACACCCTCACGGACATCCGCCGGGCGCGCCGCCGCCGCCTCCACACCCGCACCCCTACGCGTACCCGCCACCGGGGGCACCGGCCGCTGCCGGGCAGCCGCCACCGCCGTACGGCCACCACTACCATCAGGCCAATCCGTACGGAGCTTACCCTGGAGCGCCGCCGCCGTCGTACGGCATGCCGCCAGGCACGGACCCCAACGCCGCCGCTGCGGCGGCGGCGGCGGGGGCGGCATCGGTGCAGCAGCAGCAGCAGCAGCAGCCCGCGGCGGCGGCGGCGGCGGCGGCCGACGCCGCCGCGGCGGCGGAGAAGGAGAAGGAGGCCGCTGCGCGGCGCGAGGCGGAGGCGGAGAAGGAGAGGGCGGCGGAGGCGGAGCGGCGGCGGGCGCATGAGGCGGAGCGGAAGGAGAAGGAGGAACGCATGCGGCAGGTGGGCGGGGGTTGGGTTGGGTTGGGGGCATGCGTGGTGGTGGTGGCGGCGGTGGTGGTGGTGGTGGTGGTGTTCAAGTGTAGTGCGAAGAGATGGTGGTGGGGGTCATGGATGCGTGTGTGTGTGGATGGTGTGCGCCGTTGTTCTTTGGCTGGCCCTGCCGCTGCGCTTCCGGGCCAACGATCGGTCGACGCGCCTCGTGGCGGTGGCTGAACGCCGTCCTGCCCCACCCACCAGTGAACGCCGTCCTGCCCCACCCACCCGTGGTTCAGGTGCTGGCTGCTTGGACGGTGCACAAGAGCGAGGACGGCTCTGTGTACTACTACAACACGATGACGGAGGTGAGGAGGGGGGCGGGGCGGAGAGGGGGAGGGGGAGAGAGGGGAGGGGGAGAGGGGGAGAAGGGGAGAGGGGGAGAGGGGGAGAGGGGGAGGGGAGGGGAGGGACGCCGGGAGGGAAGGGAGAGGAGGACGCCCGAAGCGCAGCGGGGGAGGGGAGGGAGGAGGGAGAGGAGGGGGGAGAGGGAGGAGGGAGAGAAGGGGGGAGAGGAGGGAGAGGAGGGCGGGAAGGGGTGTCTGTTCGCTTTGCGAACTGGACTTTCGGCATTATGCCGTTTCCCTCGACAACACACAAACAAACGCGAAAGAAAGCAGCAGCACACGACCGTGATCCGCTCCGCATTCCAGGAGCCGTTCACAGCTCGCTTGGCCATTCGAGGACCCGAACACACACACACACACGCATTCTCTCCCCCTCTCTCTCCCTCTCTCTCCCTCCCTCTCGCTCTCACTGCGCAGGAGTCCAGTTGGGTGAAGCCCGCCGGGTTTCGGGGCGAGGTGGCGGATGTGGCGGAGGCGCCCGTGCCCGTAGACACAAAGCAGGTGGGGGGGGGGTAGTGAGGGTGGATGTGGTGGGTGGAGGGAAGGAAGGGGGATACGTTGTTGTGAAGGGGTAGAAATGAGGCGCCTCGAAAGACCCTGCAGGGGCCGGGCCCTGTCTGGCGGCCGCCCCCACTTTGCAGATTCACTCTCCACACGCCCGCCCCTTCCCTGGAGTCAGGTTGGCGAGACGGACTGGCAGGAGGTCAAGTGCGCCGACGGGCGGGTCTACTTTTACAACGAGACTACCGAGGTGAGCGTGTGTGTGGGTGTGACCTGTGTGTGATGGGCTTGGGAGGGAGAGATTGTGTGCGTGCCTGTGTATTATTTACTCCCGCAGAGGGGGCCACAAAGCAAGAGAAATCAGATGCCCAACCCATCCACCGATACAGCAGCAAAAGGCAGTTAGCTGCGACGCTGGGGCTCTTGAGGTGTAAGGGGTGTACGGTAGTACTGCTGACGATGGGGTTGATCCGCTAGGGCGGGCGTGCGGCTCGGTTCTGCTCTCATGGACTGTTTTCTATACCCCACCTACCTCACACACCCTCTCCCACACCCTCTCTCGCACTCACACATACGCACACACCCTCTCCCACACCCTCTCACACACACATACCCGTACACGCACACACGCGTGTGTATCCGGTCATGCGCTAACCCACAGGAGACGTCCTGGGCGGTTCCGGAGCCGGTGGCCGCTTTCCGGCGGCAGCAGCAGGAGGCGGAGGCGGCGCGGCGGAGGGAGGAGGAGGAGGAGAAGCGCCGGGCGGCGCGGGCGGAGGCGGCAGCGGCGGCAGCCGCGACGACGACGACGATGGCGCGGCCGAGGCCGGGAGGTAGGTGCCAGCCGCGCATGTGCGACGGGGCAAAGGGGGACTGGGGGAACAGGTTTGAAGGGAGGGGTACGGGGCTCCACACCCCCTCCGGCCGCCCCTCCCTGCCCCGCTTCCACCTCCGTCGCCCGTCCCCTACCCTCTCCTTCCCCCCTCCCCCTCCCCCGCAGCCCCGCCCCTCGGACCCGCCGGCCTCCTGCCCTTCGGCCACCACCCCCACCTCCACCCCCGCATGCTCGCCCTCATGGGCGGCGCCGGCGCCGGCCCCGGCGGCGGCCTGGGCTTCCCCGGCGGTGTGCCCCCCTTCCCCCCCGGTCGCCCGCTGTTCGCCCCCCGGCCCCTGAGCAAGGAGGAGCTGGCGGGCAGGTTCAAGGAACTGCTGATGGACAAGGGGGTGAGCTGGATGCAGGGAGGGGGAGGTGGAGGGGGAGGGGCGGGAGGGGACGTGCGTGTGTCGGCGGGGGAGCGGGGGCCGGGAGGGAGGGAGGGAGGGAGGGAGGGGAAGTGCGCGTGTCGGCGTGTGTGTACGGCAGTTGGATGGACAGGAGGCGGAGGAGTGTGCGGAGGAGGGGGCGGAGCGGGGGTTGGGTTCCGGCGGGACAGGGGAGGAGGGTTTCCGGGGCTGGGCCGGATTCGGGGGATGGGGTGGTGTGGGGATGCGGTGGGGGGGATGAGAGGTGGAGTGGAGGAGGTGGGGGGTGAGAGGGTTAATAGGAGGGGGAGTGTTCGTCCAGGGATGGCCGGTCGCAACACCGGAGCGGCGGGAAGTCCTCCGGACATTGTTTGACCAGGCAGGGCGCGATAAGGGTTTCAGAGCCGACGACACTTTGTCGGTGTCTGCGGTCCCACGGGGCGGGCCGTGCATAATACGAGTTAAGAGATGTCATCCGTACACTGTCCGTGTCCGTACACTGTCGTACTGCCGTCGTACTGCCGTATTTTGCAGGTGACGCCGTTTTCCCGGTGGGAGCGCGAGCTGCCCAAACTGGAAGCTGACAAGCGGTGGGGTGGTCTGTCGGCGCTGACACTCAAGGAGAAGCGGCTGGCGTTCGACGAGTTCTGCAGAAGTACGGCAGGTACGGCACGGGTACGGTACGGGTACGGCACGGCGAGGTGCGCGCGTTTGTACGGCAGTGCTACGGCCGCTGGCCGGTGCTAGCAGACGGCGGCGGGAAGGTCGTTGGCGGGGAAGGTGGTGGTGGGGGGGGAGGAAGGGGTAAAACAACCCTTCATTCCATCTTTGACTTCCCCTTCCTTTTCCCTCCATTCCATTCCCGCCCTGCCCTGCCCTGCCCTGCCCTGCCCCGCCCCGCCCTGCCCTGCCCCGCCCCGCCCTGCCCTGCCCCGCCCCGCCCTGCCCTGCCCTGCCCTGCCCTGCCCTGCCCTGCCCTGCCCTGCCCTGCCCTGCCCTGCCCTGCCCTGCCCTGCCCTGCCCTGCCCTGCCCTGCCCTGCCCGGCCCTGCCCTGCCCTGCCCTGCCCTGCCCTGCCCTGACCCGCCCTGCCCTGCCCTGCCCTGCCCTGCCCTGCCCTGCCCTGCCCCGCCCCGCCCCGCCCCGCCCTGCCCTGCCCTGCCCCGCCCTGCCCTGCCCTGCCCTCACCATAGCTCTCCATTCCTTTCCCTTCCCTCATCCCCCTCCTTTCCCGTCTGAGTGCAGCCGAGCAGAAGCAGCTCAAGGAGAAGCGAGCCGCCGCGGCGCTGGCCGGGTTCAAACAGCTGCTGGATGACGTACTGGTTCTGGAGCGACATGTACGGCAACAGGTGAATGCTTTGCCCTACATGGGCGCGCCTGCTCGCTCGCTCGCTCGCTCGCTGTGAACCGTGCCGTATGCCGCAGGCGTCGCGCGCGAGCCCATCCCGCCAATCCATCCAGCCCGCTATTCCATTCATCCCGCCAATCCATCCACCCCGCTATTCCATTCATCCCGCCAATCCATCCACCCCGCTATTCCATTCATCCCGCCAATCCGTCCACCCCGCTATTCCATTCATCCCGCCAATCCGTCCACCCCGCTATTCCATTCATCCCGCCAATCCGTCCACCCCGCTATTCCATTCATCCCGCCAATTCGTCCACCCCGCTATTCCATTCGTCCCGCCAATCCGTCCACCCCGCTATTCCATTCATCCCGCCAATCCGTCCACCCCGCTATTCCATTCATCCCGCCAATCCGTCCACCCCGCTATTCCATTCGTCCCGCCAATCCGTCCACCCCGCTATTCCATTCATCCCGCCAATCCGTCCACCCCGCTATTCCATTCATCCCGCCAATCCGTCCACCCCGCTATTCCATTCATCCCGCCAATCCGTCCACCCCGCTATTCCATTCATCCCGCCAATCCGTCCACCCCGCTATTCCATTCATCCCGCCAATCCGTCCACCCCGCTATTCCATTCGTCCCGCCAATCCGTCCACCCCGCTATTCCATTCATCCCGCCAATCCGTCCACCCCGCTATTCCATTCATCCCGCCAATCCGTCCACCCCGCTATTCCATTCGTCCCGCCAATCCGTCCACCCCGCTATTCCATTCATCCCGCCAATCCGTCCACCCCGCTGTTCCATTCGTCCCGCCAATCCGTCCACCCCGCTATTCCATTCATCCCGCCAATCCGTCCACCCCGCTGTTCCATTCATCCCGCCAATCCGTCCACCCCGCTATTCCATTCATCCCGCCAATCCGTCCACCCCGCTATTCCATTCATCCCGCCAATCCGTCCACCCCGCTATTCCATTCGTCCCGCCAATCCGTCCACCCCGCTATTCCATTCATCCCGCCAATCCGTCCACCCCGCTATTCCATTCATCCCGCCAATCCGTCCACCCCGCTATTCCATTCATCCCGCCAATCCGTCCACCCCGCTATTCCATTCGTCCCGCCAATCCGTCCACCCCGCTATTCCATTCATCCCGTCAATCCGTCCACCCCGCTATTCCATTCATCCCGCCAATCCGTCCACCCCGCTATTCCATTCATCCCGCCAATCCGTCCACCCCGCTATTCCATTCATCCCGCCAATCCGTCCACCCCGCTATTCCATTCATCCCGCCAATCCGTCCACCCCGCTATTCCATTCGTCCCGCCAATCCGTCCACCCCGCTATTCCATTCATCCCGCCAATCCGTCCACCCCGCTATTCCATTCATCCCGCCAATCCGTCCACCCCGCTATTCCATTCATCCCGCCAATCCGTCCACCCCGCTATTCCATTCATCCCGCCAATCCGTCCACCCCGCTATTCCATTCATCCCGCCAATCCGTCCACCCCGCTATTCCATTCATCCCGCCAATCCGTCCACCCCGCTATTCCATTCGTCCCGCCAATCCGTCCACCCCGCTATTCCATTCATCCCGCCAATCCGTCCACCCCGCTATTCCATTCATCCCGCCAATCCATCCACCCCGCTATTCCATTCATCCCGCCAATCCGTCCACCCCGCTATTCCATTCGTCCCGCCAATCCGTCCACCCCGCTATTCCATTCATCCCGCCAATCCATCCACCCCCCTATTCCATTCATCCCGCCAATCCGTCCACCCCCCTATTCCATTCATCCCGCCAATCCGTCCACCCCGCTATTCCATTCATCCCGCCAATCCGTCCATCCCGCTATTCCATTCATCCCGCCAATCCGTCCACCCCGCTATTCCACTCATCCCGCCAATCCATCCACCCCGCTATTCCATTCATCCCGCCAATTCATCCCGCCAGCCAACTAAAGGACCGTACCCACCGTGCGGCGCTGTTTCTGTTCCCTTCCCCCTCCCTTGTCCTCCTCCGCTGCTGCTGCTGCTGCTGCTGCCCGTCAGGCGAAGGAGGAGGAGCGCGAGGCCCGCGCCGCCGCGCGAGAGGAGGGCGAGGACGACGGCGGGGAGGATGACGGTGGCGCTGAGGAGGAGGTGGAGGTGGACGGCGCCAGCCGTCGCCACCGTAAGAGCCACAAGAGCCACCGCCGCCGCCGCGACAGCGGCGGTGACGGCAGCGGATGCGGCGGCTCTGCCGCCGGCAACGGCCACGGGGAGGGGGCTTCGCCGGATGCGGTCGCGGAGGGGAGCGACGAGGAGAAGGAGGAGGAGGAGGATCAGGGGGAGGAGAAAGAGGAGGAGGTGGATTTGTCCGAGGAGGCGCTGGTGGCGGGCCTTACGCTCGAGTACGTGGGGCGGTACTGGGCCAATGATGACCGCTGGTCGGCGGTGTCGGAGGAGGTGAGGGGGAGGTGGGAGGGAGGTGGGAGGGAAAGGGGTTTCTCTCTGTTCAGGGGTCGGGTCGGGTCGGTTGCGTTGGGTTGGGTTCGGTTGCGTTGAACCTCATTGAACTTCCGCCCCCTCCGCCCCCGTCCCCGACCTCCACCACCCCCTCCACCCCCTCCACCCCCCCCTGGCCGCCCCAGGCCCGGCGGCAGTTGTTCGAGGAGCGGTTCGGTGCGGCCCAGGCGGCGGTGCGCAGGGCCCGGCAGGCGGCGGAGGCGGCGGCGGAGGAGGCTTTCTTTGCACTGCTGCGGGAGAGGGGCGTCACGGCGAGCACACGGTGAGGGCGGGGGGGGAGCCAGCGGGGAGGGGAGCCAGCGGGGATGGGAGCCAGCGGGGAGGGGAGCCAGCGGGGAGGGGAGCCAGCGGGGAGGGGAGCCAGCGGGGAGGGGAGCCAGCGGGGAGGGGAGCCAGCGGGGAGGGGAGCCAGCGGGGAGGGGAGCCAGCGGGGGGTTATACCAGCGGGGGTGGGGGTGATGGAGGGGGGCAGCACACCTGGGACCCAGCCACCCCCTCCCCTCCCCTTCCCTGTCCCTTCCTCCTTCTTCCTTATTCCCCCCTCCCTGGGAATGGATGGGTTACAGTTAACAGTTCCGGAGGTTCAGCGGCTGCAGCAGCTTGATCAACAACGTCCGCAGTGACTCATTGTTACACAAAGGAGCATATCACTCCCTGATCCCCCTCCCTGGCGCCCCGCGGCCTGCCTGCCTGCCTGCCTACCTGCCGGCCTGTCCCTCCCCCTCCGCAGTTGGAGCCGCGTGCGTGACGATCTGTGCAGCGACCCGCGGGTCCGTGCTCTGCCGGGCGGTCGCGACGCGGCGGAGGCGGCGTTTGGTCGCTTCGTGGCGGCGCTGGAGGGGGCGGCGCGGGCGGGTGAGGAGGAGGCACGCAAGCGGGCGGAGGCGGCGAGGCGAACGCAGGAGGCGACGCAGGAGGCGGAGGAGCGGCGGCGGTGGGTGGCTAGATGGGTGGGGAGGGAGGGAGGGAGGGGCCCGTGGCCGGGCCGGGGTGGGCGGGCCGCTTATGGGGTTTGCTTGGGAGTGCTGCCCAACCCACCCTATTGGTCTTCCTTGACCCCGGCCCCCAAGCCGCCTCACCCCGCCGCCTCCTCGCCCCCGCGTCCCCGCACTTCAGTTCCCTCACCTCCCCCCGTCTCCCCCCCTCTCGCCCCTCCCCGCCATACACACACATACACCCACGCAGCCGTGCCGCCCATGACGAGGCGGTGACCTCCTTCTCCACCCTGCTGGGGGAGGTAGTGCGGGAGCCATTCGGGGAATGGAGGGACTGGCGGCCCCGACTGGACAAAGACCCCCTGGTAGGTGGGGGGATGGGGGGTTGGGGGGGGGTGGGGATGATTCCGGGTTCGTATACGTGGATAACCCCCCCGGGCTCGTTCGTTCGTTCGCTAACGCGTAACGCCGTCTCCGTCCCTTCGCTGCGGTTACCGGTATCTTCTCTTTTACCACGCACACACAGACCCTTGGGAGCAGGTGTGGTGCTGGTTGCTGCACCACCCACCCATGATCCAACGGCCCCCATTGCACTCACCCAAACACCAAGCCCGAGTCCTCCAACCCCCCCACCCACCCCGCTCTGTGTGTGTGCGTGTGTGTATGTGTGTTTCCCCTCTCCCCTCCCCTCTCCCCCCCTCCCCCCCCTCCCCCAGGGTCGCTCTCGCAGTGAGCACCTGGACCCCCGGGAGGCCGAGGACCTGTTCCACCGCCACGTGGTGGGCCTTATGGCGGGCCTCAAGAGGGGATTCGAGGAGGCACTGAACGAGAGGCTCAGGTGGGAGGGGGAGAGGGGGGAGGGGGCGGGGGAGGGGGGCGTGTGTGTGTGTTTTGGGGTGTCGTGTCGTGTCGTTTGCCCCCCGGGGGCTCTCCCACACCCCACCCAGCCCAACTTTCGACCCAACTCGGCCCAACTCGGCCCGACCCGACATTCCGGCTCCCGGTATTCGGCCTCCGGCCCCCGACCTCCGGGCCCCCTCCCCTCCGCTCCCTCCCATTACCGCGTTCCATTCCCCCCCTCTCCACCTCCCTCTCCCTCCCTCCCTCCCTCCCTCCCTGTCCGCCTCCAGGCCGTTGCTTCCACGCGACACGCAGCCGGACCCCGCCTCCCTGCCCGCCCCCCTCGCCGACTTCGCCGCCGCCGACGGCCTCCTGGAAGAAGACGGCCGCTGGGCGCGTGTACCGGCGGAGGCGCGGGAGCGAGGCTGGCGGATCTGGGTCGAGGATCTGATGCAACCCAACGGCGCGCCGCCGCGGCCCCCCCTGGACTTCCTGGTGCCGCCGGGAGCGCCGTTGTACTACGGCGGGACTTCGTACGGGGGCGGTGGCGGGGGAGGAGGGGGAGGGGGTGCGGCGGCGGGCGGGGGATGGGGTACGGGAGGAGGGGGGTATGGAGCAGGGGGCGTGTCGTACGGGGAGGTGGGGGGTGGCGGGGGGCAGGGGGGGGGAGGGTACGGAGGCCGCGGGGCCGGAGGTGGAGGAGGAGGAGGAGGAGGAGGAGGGGGTGGGTATCACACCGGGGCGGACGGGCCGCAGGGACACGGTCATGGGTCGCAGCAGCAGCAGCAGCATCTGGCGTCGCCGCCGCCGGCGTCGGCGCGGGGCGGCGTCGGCGGCAGAGGCGCCGGGTACGGCGACGGCTTGCCGCAGGGGCACGGCGGCGGCGGCGGCGGCGGCGGAGGTGGCGGGCCGCCGCAGGGGTACGGCGGCCGGGGGGAGGAGCGCGACCGCGACCGCGGGGCGCCGGGCCGTGACCAGGCGGCGGAGTACGACCGTGGCCGAGCGCACGTCAACGAGTACGACAGGGATCTGGAGCGGGAGCCAGAGTACGACAGGGCGCGGGAACGAGAGCACGACAGGGATCGGGAGCGGGATCGGGAGGATGACAGGGATCGCGACGGGAAACGGGCGTACGACAGGGATCGGGAGCTGGAGCGGGAGTACGACAGGGCGCGGGAGCGGGGGGGCCGGGACCGGGACCGGGACCGGGGGGGACGGGAGCGGGAGAGGGAGAGGGAGAGGGAGAGGGAGCGCGACCGCGATGGCAAGAAGCGGGCGCGACACTGAAAAAAGACACGGCAAAGGGGGTACGGCATGCGTGACGTTGCCGCGTTCTCTTTCCGGTGGAGATCCCGCAGCGGAGGGACGGAGGGATGGAGGGATGAGATCCAGATCCAGATCCAGGGAGGAGAGGAGGGTTTTTTTTGTGTCGATTGTGAGGGACGAGACGGCCTTCTTCTGTTACTCGACCTTTCACGGGCTCCGGCCTATACCCCCCGGGAATGAGCTGGCCTCAAGAAGCTCGGCTCTGCTGCTGCTGCCGTTGGTGCTGCCGGTACAGCGCAGACAGGCCTGCTGCCGCGCTCTGCGAATAACGGCGCCCTCGGTCATTGCGTGTAACGTGCGCGCGCGTGTATGTGTATGTATTGTACGCATGTCTGTGTATGTGTCTGTGTGATAGGAGAGGGCGGGAGGACGGACGGCGGATCTGGATCTGGATCCGGATCTGGGTTGGGAAACATGGGGAGCGGCCCTGCCTGGCTCTGGCTCTGGTGGCGGTGCCGGAGGCGGTTCGGGGGGATTGTCCGCGTCTCGGGCCTCTTGCACGCGCCCGTGTTTGGAAGAGGGGGCCATTCAACCAAAATACGTTTTGGCGGTTGGTCGGTTGGAGCTAACTTGGACGATTCGGAGAGATCTCCGCATGTTTTACCTCGGGGGCGGTCCGCTTTGCCCTGCACACTGGGCTGCATGCCGTGCATGTCGTACGTCTGTCCGTACACGCCATGCCCCATTGCGTGCCGTATTTGTGTGTCCCGGCGTCCCCGCTCTCGCCCTTGAGGGCATTTCCTGCAGGCATCCTTCACTGACCGACCGACCGACCGGCCGACTGGCTTCTCCCGCCTCACGTCTTAACCCGCCCGCCCGCCCCCCCCCCCAACAACAATAAGCGTCTGCCTCTCCTCCCGCTCCCAGCAACAGCAACAGCAGCAACGACAAGCCGCTGCCTCTGCCTCTTGTTTCCCACGCGAGCGACCCCACACCCACACCCGCACGCAGAGTTCAAGCAAGCACACACACACACATACTCACACACACACACCGGAGGGGGGGGGCGGAAAGAGGGCAGAGTGAGAGGGGGCAGTCCATCCTTTCTTGGCGCGCACAGCCTCCCTCCCTCCCTCCACGCAACCGAATTCCTCGTAGCCCACCACCACACACATGCACATGCACACAGCCGCCGCAGCCACCACCACAGCAATGCAGCCAACTCGGATGTTTCCATTGCTATCTCCGAGTCCCGTTCCCTCAGGCCCTGTGAGCCGCCGTGCCGACCTCAACTGTCGTGCCAGGGGCGCGCTGCCCCACGGCCCCGGCCTAAGACAGAAAACGGACACAGCACCGGCCCACAACACAGCACACCGACCCGCGGGTCATACCTCACATTGACCCAACCCATCCCGTAAATAACCCCATCATAACCAGGCGTACCCATATTACCAAATGGCGCGACGCGGGTTCTCCGGATGCAGTGCTTGCTGTGACCCATGATTGAAACGAAGAGAGTCGCGCCGGCGCCAACCGCCAGCTCCCGCCACCCACCCACCCACCCACCCGCTTGCGTCGTTGCATCTCCCCCCGCCGCCGGCGCCGCCTTCCTGCTCCCCCCCCCCGCGCCCCGCACTCTTCCAGCCGCAGCGGCGGCAGTGGCGGCAGTGTTTTGCCGCCAATCTGTTGGCCTCTGGGGGGGGGCGCAAACCCAGTTACCCACCCGCAGTGCCGTGCGCCGCTCTGCGAGCTGGCTCCTCGACGGCCCCGCGCCCTTCCTACCCCCTAGCAAAGCGCCTTGTTCAAATACTTGTTTCCGTACACCGTACACGGCCATCCAGCGGCCTGGACCCTCCGGCACAGGCTGGCATCATGCAATGCGTGCACCCATGATATCACCATGCCTACTGTGCAAAAAACATTAAAGAAGGAACCGATGGTACCGTAGTATCGATGGGCGCGTGCGGTCGAGCAGGCCGGAGCTTAGGCCCTGCAGCGACGACCGCAGAAGGCGGTAATGTCCGTACGTACCATCGTACTTCTGCCGCGCCGTACAGTTATATGCGGTACGAACTACCTAACGTAGCTATGGCTCTATGAAAACCGACCATCCCACTGCCTCCAGCCTCCATCCCCCTCGCCTAGCTCATCCTGTGGTGTCTTAGCAAGCTGAGGCCTGTCGCCAAAGTATCCTACGATGCAACTGCTGCATGGCCATGGGCCGCGCCAACCGAAAATCCACCTCCTTCCAGCTCGCTTGGCGGCCATGGACGGCGTGAATGAGGCTCTAAATAAGGATCCAAAGCGATCGGAATCCGTTATCCAAACGGAATTAGAGCGCAACCTAGAACTCACGGACAGCGCGCAGTTTTATTCCTGGGTCCATATGAGGACCTCTCAGAACCCGAAATCTAGAGCTATCTGATGGAAGGTGTATGAAACTATGCATCTCGACTGTAGATGTGCTTTGCCAAAGCTCTTGAACAGAAACGCTGCCCATCATCGTCACAAACACGCCATACACCGCTCAGCAGAGTTACCATTTACACACACAAACACCGCTCAGCAGAGTTACCATTTACAAGCCCAAACCGTCCGTGCAAAGCCGAACGCGCCCACGTCCTAATGGCCTTTGACAAAACCGTTGACAGAAGGCCGGCATCCAAGCCCTTCGGGCCTGAGCTTTCCAAGAAAATACCAGAAACGCCCCTTTCCTATCAGGCAAAAACGGGTCCTGGGCTCAACGTCCCCCAGCCGGCAACAATCAAAACATCAAACAAACGAAGCACGCACCGCGCATATGCCCCGTCAAAAGCCCGCCAGCTCTCACCCCTCTGCATAATTCAGCGCGCGCAGGGAAGTCGGCGGGCTCTAGGCCCCTTTGGGCCGCTTCGGCGCGCGAGGCGGCGGCGGGGACTCCGGCACGAACGGCGGGAAGCCGGGGAAGTTTGGCGCTAAGGGGTACAGCGGCTCCCGCGGCCGCCTCGGCACCCTGGTCGACGTGTCTGGCTCGGGGGGCTGTTGCGGCGGCGGCGGCTTGGGCGGCCTGGGCCGCCGCTGCCGCGGAGCGGCAGGTGGCTCGGCCGGGGCCGGATTGGGATTCGGCGACGGCGGCGGCCGGCGCTTCCCCGCCGGTGTCGACGTGGGCGGGGTGAGTGGCGGCGGCGGAGAGCGTGGCGGCGGTAACGGGGGTTGTGGCGGCTGCTGGGAAACGGGCGGCGGCGGCGATGTGGGCGACGGCGGTGATGGGGTCGGCGGCGGAGAAGTGGGTGGCGGCCGCGGCTGGGATGGCGGTGGTGGCGGCGGCGTCGGCGGTGGCGGGCGTGACGGGGGTGGTGGTGGTGACGGAGACAGGGATGGCGCTGATGGCAGAAGTTTGGGTTGCGACAGGGGCGGTGGCGGCGAGGGGAACTTCAGAGGGGACGGGGACGGGGGTGGCGATGGTGAAGGGCTCGGCGGCGGTGATGGTGGCGGTGACAGTGGCAGGGGTTTCGACGGTGAGGGCTGCAGAGGCTTGGGGGGCGAGGGTGGCAAGGGCCTTGGGGGCGGGATGGGCGGGGGTCTGAAAGGGGGATTTCGTAGTGGGCTGCGTGGGGGGCTGCGTGGCGGGGTTGGGGGCTGTCTAAACGGACGGCTTGGTGGCGGGCTGGGTGGCGGGCTGGGTGGCGGGCTGGGTGGCGGGCTGAGTGGCGGGCTGGGCGGTGGGCTTGGAGGCCGTCTGGGCGGTGGGCTTGGAGGCGGGATGGGCGGTGGGCTTGGAGGCCGTCTGGGCGGTGGGCTTGGAGGCGGGATGGGCGGTGGGCTTGAAGGCGGGCTGGGTGGCGGGTTGGGTGGCGGGCTGGGTGGCGGGCTTGGGGGCCGCCTGGCCGGTGACAGTGGCAGGGGTTTCGACGGTGAGGGCTGCAGAGGCTTGGGGGGCGAGGGTGGCAAGGGCCTTGGGGGCGGGATGGGCGGGGGTCTGAAAGGGGGATTTCGTAGTGGGCTGCGTGGGGGGCTGCGTGGCGGGGTTGGGGGCTGTCTAAACGGACGGCTTGGTGGCGGGCTGGGTGGCGGGCTGGGTGGCGGGCTGGGTGGCGGGCTGGGTGGCGGGCTGGGCGGTGGGCTTGGAGGCCGTCTGGGCGGTGGGCTTGGAGGCGGGATGGGCGGTGGGCTTGGAGGCCGTCTGGGCGGTGGGCTTGGAGGCGGGATGGGCGGTGGGCTTGAAGGCGGGCTGGGTGGCGGGTTGGGTGGCGGGCTGGGTGGCGGGCTTGGGGGCCGCCTGGCTGGTGACAGTGGCAGGGGTTTCGACGGTGAGGGCTGCAGAGGCTTGGGGGGCGAGGGTGGCAAGGGCCTTGGGGGCGGGGTGGGCGCGGGTCTGCATGGGGGAGTTCGTAGGGGGCTGCGTGGGGGGGTGGGGGGCGGGGGTGGGGGCCGTCTAAACGGACGGCTTGGTGGCGGGCTGGGTGGCGGGCTGGGTGGCGGGCTGGGCGGTGGGCTTGGTGGCGGTCTGGGAGGTGGGCTTGGAGGCGGGATGGGCGGTGGGCTTGAAGGCGGGCTGGGTGGCGGGCTGGGTGGCGGGCTGGGAGGCGGGCTGGGTGGCGGGCTTGGGGGCCGCCTGGGCGGTGGGCTTGGAGGCGGGATGGGTGGAGGGTTTGGCGGCGGGCTTGGAGGCGGGTTGGGTGGCGGGCTTGGGGGCCGTCTGGGCGGTGGGCTTGGAGGCGGGCTGGGTGGAGGGTTTGGCGGCGGGCTGGGTGGCGGGCTGGGTGGCGGGCTTGGGGGCCGTCTGGGCGGTGGGCTTGGAGGCGGGCTGGGTGAAGGGTTTGGCGGCGGGCTTGGAGGCGAGTTGGGTGGCGGGCTGGGTGGCCGGCTTAGGGGCCGTCTGGGCGGTGGGCTTGGAGGCGGGCTGGGTGGGGGGCTGGGTGGCGGACTGGGCGGTGGGTTTGGAGGCGGGCTTGGGGGCCGTCTGGGCGGTGGGCTTGGAGGCGGGATGGGTGGAGGGTTTGGAGGCGGGTTGGGTGGCGGGCTGGGTGGCGGGCTTAGGGGCCGTCTGGGCGGTGGGCTTGGAGGCGGGCTTGGAGGCGGGCTGGGCGGCGGGCTTGGAGGCGGGTTGGGTGGCGGGCTGGGTGGCGGGCTGGGTGGCGGGCTTGGGGGCCGTCTGGGCGGCGGGCTGGGAGGCGGGCTGGGTGGAGGGAGTGGCGGCGGGCTGGGTGGCGGGCGGGGTGGCGGGCTTGGGGGTCGTCTGGGCGGTGGGCTTGGAGGCGGGTTGGGTGGCGGGCTGGGTGGCGGGTTGGGTGCCGGGCTTGGGGGCCGTCTGGGCGGTGGGCTTGGAGGCGGGCTGGGTGGAGGGTTTGGCGGCGGGTTGGGTGGCGGGCTGGGTGGCGGGCTGGGTGGCGGGCTTGGGGGCCGTCTGGGCGGTGGGCTTGGAGGCGGGCTGGGTGGAGGGTTTGGCGGCGGGCTGGGTGGCGGGCTGAGTGGCGGGCTTGGGGGCCGTCCGGGCGGTGGGCTTGGAGGCGGACTGGGCGGCGGGCTTGGAGGCGGGTTGGGTGGCGGGCTGGGTGGCGGGCGGGGTGGCGGGCTGGGCGGTGGGCTTCCAGGCGGGCTGGGCGGCGGGCTGGGAGGCGGGTTGGGTGGCGGGCTGGACGGCGGGCTGGGTGGTGGGCTGGGTGGAGGGTTAGGCGGCAGGCTGGGAGGAGGGCTTGGAGGCGGGCTTGGAGGCGGGCTGGGTGGCGGGCTGGGTGGCGGGCTGGATGGCGGGCTGGGGGGCCGTCTGGGCGGTGGGCTTGGAGGCGGGCTGGGTGGCGGGCTTTGAGGCGGGCTGGAAAGCGGGCTTGGAGGCGGGCTGGGTGGCGGGCTGGGTGGCGGGCTGGGCGGCGGGCTGGGAGGCGGGTTGGGTGGCGGGCTGGACGGCGGGTTGGGTGGTGGGCTTGGAGGCGAGCTGGATGGCGGGCTGGGTGGTGGGCTGGGTGGAGGGTTAGGCGGCAGGCTGGGAGGAGGGCTTGGAGGCGGGCTTGGAGGCGGGCTTGGAGGCGGGCTGGGTGGCGGGCTGGGTGGCGGGCTGGGTGGCGGGCTGGGCGGCCGTCTGGGCGGTGGGCTTGGAGGCGGGCTGGGTGGCGGGCTTTGAGGCGGGCTGGGTAGCGGGCTTGGAGGCGGGCTGGTTGGCGGGCTGGTTGGCGGGCTGGTTGGCGGGCTGGGTGGCGGGCTGGTCGAAGGGCTGGGCGAAATGCCGGCAGGATAACTGGGTGGTAGACTGTGGGACGGGCTGGGCGGGGCTGACGGCGGGCTCGCGGGTGTCGGCCCTTTGGGGGGCTCCCTCCCAAGGTTTTCCACGACCAGAGGACCGCCAGGCTGCTGAGGCGGTGGCGGCGGCGGCGGCAAGCCGGGCAGCCGCGGTGGCGACGGCGGCGGCAGCGGCGTCAACAGCGGCTGCCGCTGCGGCGGCGGAAGCCCCGGCAATCGTGGTGTCGACGGCAGCTGCGACGGCTGCGGCAGGCCAGGATGCCGTGACGTCGACGGCGACAGCGGCGGGCTTGGCGGCGGCGGCGGGCTTGGCGGCGGCGGCGGGCTGGGTGGCGGCGGTGGGCTGGGCGGCGGCGGCCTGGGCGGCGGCGACGGGCTTGGCGGCGGCGGCGGGCTGGGCGGCGGCGGTGAGCTGGGCGGCGGCGTCGGGCTGGGCGGCGGCGGCGGGCTTGGCGGCGGCGGCGGGCTGGGCGGCGGCGGTGGGCTGGGCCGCGGCGGCGGGCTGGGCCGCGGCGGCGGGCTGGGCGGCGGCGGCCGAGGCGGCGGGCTGGGCGGTGGCCGCCGCGACTGTGGCAGCCCGGGCAACCGTGGTGCCGACGGCGACGGCGATGGCGGCGGCAGGCCAGGCTGCCGTAACATCGACGGCGGCAGCGGCGGGCTGGGCCGCGGCGGCGGGCTGGGCGGCGGCGGCGGGCTGGGCGGCGGCGGCGGCTTGGGCAGCGGCGGCCGCGGCGGCGGGCTGGGCGGCTGCCGCTGCGGCGGCGGCAGGCCAGGCTGCCGTGACTTCGACGGCGGCCGCGGCGGGCTGGGCCGCGGCGGCGGGCTGGGCGGCGGCGGTGGGCTGGGCCGCGGCGGCGGGCTGGGAGACTGCCTCCGAGATGGCGGGCTGGGCGGCGGCGGCGTCGCGGGGGGGTTATCGACGTTGACTACCCGGGGGAAGGTCACGTTGTTGAGGGGGCAGCTGTTGCAACACGTGAACCAGCCGTCCGCATTGTCCTCACTGACTGAGAACCGACACCCGTCGCTGGAGCCCGGAACGCCGGAGCGACACACATCCGTCCAGTCATTGCAACCCAAGCGGGCTTCAAAGCACAGCTGTGGGGCAGCGAAGGGTGGCAGAAGATGGGGGGTGGAAAGAAAATACCGCAGCGGAGACGGAGACGGCGTTAGCGGACGGACGAAGATGGGGGCAGGGGGGAGGGAGGGAAGAGGGCGAGGGCGGGGGCGGGGGGCGGGGGCGGGGGGCGTACGTCTGCGGCCGGACGAAAGCTGTACTGCAAAATGCAGCATAACCGAGCGGCCACAGCACATTTTCTCAGCTTCACCCTCGTCCTCGTCCTGATCTTCGTCCTCGTCCTGATCTTCGTCCTCGTCCTCTCTTGGCCTTCAGAAGTCCAGATATACACCGTTCTGGTCCCCAACCTCACTTCCCCTCCGCGCACCCGCATCTTTTAGAGTCAAGACTGACCTCGAGACCCTCCACGGGTGCGCCCAGGGAGGCGATGCCGTTGACCATCAGGCCCACATCCGCCGGCGTGCCGTACTCGTACTGCATCGGGTAGTTGTCCACGCGGAGCAGCTGCAGTACAGGCGCCGGACACATGCAGTACACGGGTGGGAACGGGGCGGGGGGGGGAAGCAAGGGGGGTCGCGGAAGGGGTTTTAGGGTTTTACCTAAACCCTAAGCCTCTGACCAGGTTGCATCGAACCCCGTGAGCAGCGTTTAAGGCCCCCGAACATCGGGGGAAACACCGCTGTGCACACACCGGTATGTACAGCGGTGCAACATACCGGTGCACCGCTGTACAGAGCGACAAACCAAAGCCGTGACTTTACTAATAATGCAACCCAAACACCGCAACTCAAATCAGTCCGGGTCGGGGTCGGGAACTCACCACCGTTCCGAGGGCCGTCACGCGGGCGATGCTGGAGACGTTACAACGGCCGGTCGCCGCTGCAGTACACGGGTGGGGGCGAGGGAGGGAGGGAGGGAAGGAGGGAGGGAGGGAGGGAGGGAGGGAGGGAGGGAGGGAGGGAGGGAGGGAGGGAGGGAGGGAGGGAGGGAGGGAGGGAGGGAGGGAGGGAGGGAGGGAGGGAGGGAGGGAGGGAGGGAGGGAGGGAGGGAGGGAGGGAGGGAGGGAGGGAGGGAGGGAGGGAGGGAGGGAGGGAGGGAGGGAGGGAGGGAGGGAGGGAGGGAGGGAGGGAGGGAGGGAGGGAGGGAGGGAGGGAAGAAGGGGGGACACAGCACAACACAACACAGCACAGCACAATGCACGCAGGGACCGCGAAGTCGAACCGAGGTCAGGACTTGAGAGGACACAGACCGAGCTGGGAGGCTGGCAGGCTGACTGCTGACTGCTGACCCCGGGTGTTGTACAGAGACAATCCGTGCGGGGGAAGTACAGACGCAACCGCAGTGAAGGAGGGTGCCGAATTTGAGAATGTTCAAATTTCCGAATTTTTGAAACTTCAAATGTCGAAACTGCCGAGCTGTCGTTGCTCAGGGAGGCCGGCTGGCAGGAGCGCGGTGGGACACCGACCGCTGGGCCTTCCCCCTCAGATCTGTCCCCCGTCTGCCTGACGGGGCGTCCCCTCCCCCCGGCACGGGCCCCAGCCGCGCCCCTGCCTGCACAGTGCACACACACACACACAGCGCCACGCGCCCAACCACCCAACCACCACCCCAACCACCCACCCAACCACCGTATGCACTCATGGGCCACTCCTGGGAGCTAAAACCCCAAGTGGCAAGTGCAGGGCAGCAGCAACCGACCGGGCAACCAGCCGACTCACGCAGAGGCTGACACAAAACCTGGGAACAAGCAACTCCCGGACCCCGAGGAATGAAACCCGGAATCTGCCGGCACCCACCCACGCTGATCGCCACGGCGTCGATCCCGCGGGAGAGCGACTTGCAGCATGGACTCGCCTGCCCGGAAGGGCAAGGGGAAAAATGAGAAAAAGGCAAAAGGGACAAGGGAAGCGGGGAGAGGAAAAAAAGGGTGTGATTGGGCATTGGGATGACCGGTAGGGTTGCGGCCGGACTGGGGGTTTTGCGGGTGGGCGCTGGACAGGGCACACGCGGCGAGTGGGGGGGGGAGGGAAGGGGCGGGGGGGAAGGGGCGGGCGGCGTGTCTCGTGGGCCTGACCTTGGCCCAACGCGACCCAATGCGCGGACCTTGATGTCACCAGGGGCTGGCTGGCAACCACCCGCCGAATGCGCCCCAGAACGAGGCCTTGCTCTGTACGGCACGAACGCAAGATCGACTTGCCTCCCCTGCCCCTGCCCCTGCCCCTGCCGTACCGTGCAGTTCTTGTTGCTGCGCAACTGGAAGCAGTACACGTACGTGCTGCGGCCCCGGAGCTCCTTGATGGTCGGCTGCGGGGGGAGGAGTTTTAGGGTTTTAGGGTTTTAGGGACAAGAGGTGGTCGGTGTTGGTACAGATTCGCCCTTCGGTAAGCCCGGGGGTAAAATTCAGTGGTACCGGGAAAATGGTAAAGTGCAGGCGGTATAACGGTGTTTTAACCGCCGTGTCAGGGCGCGCGGGTGCTCGGGTCACACTCGGGTGGCCGTTTTGGGGGAGGGAGGGGGGTGGGAGAGTAAAGAAGAAACCGCCGAGGTGGGACGTTGGCGACGGGGAACCCACACAACAAGCTTGGGGGTTATCCACGTATCGGCCGGAGCAAGCTTTGGGGGAGGGGGGATAAGATACAAGATACCGCACCGGCTTCCCCGCATCATGCTGCTCCGGCACCGGCCCGGTCCGGCCCGGCTCCGCAGCTCAGCACGCACCCCCTCTCATCCCTCACCCCGCCCGCTGCCGTCAGCCCCTTGCCCCCGCCGCCACTCGACGCGGGCGCCAAAACCGTCCAAAACCCTAAAACCCTAAAACCCACCACCAGCCTCCAGGGGCTCTCCGAGCAGGTCCGGCTGCACCAATCCTGGAAGGGGAAGGAGTCATCCAGTTGGAGTAGACTGCGCCCCTCCCTCCTCCTGCTCACTGCCGCCGCCGCATTCCTGGAGACAGCAGCCCTGGAGGCGGGCGGAGGGAGGGGGGGCCGGAGGGGTTTAGGGTTTAGCCCAATACAACAGGGACGATACGGTGCTCCGCAGCGGAGGGACGGAGGCAGTGGTGGCAGGTGGGGGATGAGGGGATGCGGGGATGAGGGGATGGGGGATGGGGGGAGGCCGCTAGGCGACGAGTCAGGCTGGGTACGCAGATGACACACACGTCGCACCCAACACACTGGCGGTGGGCAGGGGACGGTGGTTATGGCTGGTGACACGATCGAAAGCTCGTTGGAAGGACGGGGGGTTGCGGGCGGTCCGGGTGTGTGGGTGTGAGACTGGGCGGGGAGGGGCTGGCTGCAGCGCAACGGATGCGAGGTCGCGGGGGCCCCGACCCTCACTTGTCACAGCCCTTCCCCACACCACCATCGGGCGCTCTGGCCCGCTGGATCTACCCTTCCGAACATCCGAAGGTTCTGGAACCCACCGCAGCCACCACCACAGCCACCACCGTCCTGCCCGCCCTCCTGCCTGTTGCCCCAACTCCCTCCCTCCCCCCCGCGCGGCCGCCCTCACCCGCCGGCGCCGGGCCCTTGCAGCTGCCGCCACAAGTCCTGGGACTCTGTGGCGCGCGTCACCAGAGCGGTGGTGGGGGGGGGAGGGGTTTGACGGTTACGGTACTTGGGGGGATGGAATCGCCGGTTCGCCGCGGTGGAACGGAGGCGACGAGGGGGGCCATTCCCCCATTGCGCCATTGGGCTGGGGCACACACCCCCGGGTACAAGCCCCCACAGCCCCTCGACGGAAGGGCCGCGCCAACACGTTCCCTTCCCCTGTCAAACGGCACCGCCCGGGAACGTGTTATTGGCCGCATCAGCCGCTGGCCAGTGCCCCCACCACAGTCTGCGGTCCCGGTGCTGCTGCTGCTGTTTCTCCTCTTGAGATCACAGATGTGGGAGCCTTCTCTCTCCCTCCCTCCCTCCCCCGCCCTTCCTGCCCCCTCTCCGTCCCATGCCTCCCTGACCCCCACGTATCTCGTTGCTCCCTCCACCCCTCCCTCCATCTCCCTCCCCCCGGACAGCAGGCTCTGCCGCACCTGATCCCTCCGAGGCCTCACCCCCCGCAGCCGCATCCGCTGCCGCTGCTGCGAGCGCCCGCAGCGGTTGGAAGGAGAGGGCGCACCAAGCCACCAGCAGCCACAAAAGCGCTCGCCCCCGGGCCCCCCGCCCTCGCCGCCCCCACCGCCCCCACTCCATCACCGGCACCGGCAGGCGCGGCGCGGGGGCCGCCATAGCGCCGCAGGGGCGCCGCCGCGCCGCTGGAGGGGCGGGCGCACGCCCGGGCGTGGATGCGCCGCACGTTGCGGCGGGGCCCAGGGCGGCCCGGTGGGTGGCTGGCAGTTGCGACGGGACATCACCCTGGCCTAAGGGCTGCCCCATTTGCAGGGGCGACCTGCTGGTCGGGGCCGCAGGTCCGTGCGCAGGTCCTTCCTTGGGGAAATCGCGCGAGAGCAGGCGTGGCGGCGGGGCGGAGTGGAGGCCAGGCGTCGTGTGCAGCGAAGATGGCAGTTGCAGTGTACAGCAGTGGGAGGCGCGGCGCGACTCAGGCTGGATCCCAGTTGCGAGACGGATCTCGGGACGTGGCGCGGCGCGGACAGGCGTCAGGCAGGTGGCGATGTCCGGTGACGAGTAGACCGGTCGATGAACATTTGAAGGCCGACGAAAACTGGAAGGCAATTTGGGTGAGGATTGTTTCGTAAGGTCTGAAGGTGGATGTAATGGGGATGATGATGCACAGAGGGAAGCGTCCACGGACGGGCCGTCGGCGTCATTGCGCTGACAGCCGGTACGCCAAAGCAGTTGCCCGCCAAGAGACGACGACACAAATGAGGCCAGGGTATAACTGTTTACATGACAACCAATAGAATAGAGGATACGATCATTGTTGCCGAGTTCAAAGGTTCCATCAATACGTAATATGGGACAATCACAACGAGGTTGCCGTGTAGGCTGAGAGGTCAAGGCGATCAGGTAACGATGGTACATAAACCTTTCTTGGATGCAGTACGCGCTCAGCCAGTGGGAAAGGAGCCCAGCAGTCCACGAACCTACCCTTAGTGGTTGACAAGCAAAGCACCGGCATGCCCCAGAGGCAGTTGCAACTAGGCAAGGGAAAACATACTCGTATACAACAACACACGGGCAAGTCCGTCCCAAATATGATAACGGTGAGATGACACCAAGTTCAGCGAGCTGGGCTGGGTATGTTGTAAGTGCCAGCACTAATAGCGACTTGGATTAATCAATAATAATATGTTTTAAAATCCAGACACTCCGTGGATCGTTTGTGTCCCCGAGGGCACAAGCGAATCACAGTTCGTGCGGACGAGCGGCGGGCGGGACCATACGTGTCTTGTCCAGCTCTGCATGCCCCGGTTACTACAAAGGATAAGACATTCCCGCAGTTTTAATTTCGTTAAACTCTCCGTGCATTTACAGTATTCCTGACTGTTTGGGACATCCTCTCGCAACAGGAACGAGCGTTGCAGAGCATCGCGACGTTTTGGAGAAAAGGCCGGTAGCAATACAACCCATTACCACACACATTTTGCTGCATAAAGTGTAATCCTACATCTCGACGCGAATAGGGGACCCAAAAAGGACCGTTATCACACTGTACCGGTACCCCCTCAACTCAACCCCTTGCTTCACTTCGAATGGCTTTTGTCAGGCCTGGCACGGACCAGACTAACGCTGTTTCCTTTTAAATTTATTCAAATTGGGAGCCGATACACACGCATATTGGTAACAACGAAAGGGTTGCGTCGGGCGCAGAGGGGCGCAGGGACGCGAGCGATGAACGACAGACTGTCCTAAGCACACCGCACGGAATTGGGCGCATCAGCAGCATCAATTTTCTTGATATCCTGCCTTTATCAGTTTCAACCGCTTCACAAGCGCTTTCGGGCCGGAGTCCGAAGAGTGAACTGGATGGGCACAACGGACAGCTCGCAGCGGCCGCACGTGAACAAAATGCCTCTGTTACTTCTAAAATTCTAATATCTTCTCAAGTATCTGGTCTGAACTCTCGGTGCATCAGCCCAGCGTCCAACAACACGTCCTAACGTCGACGGAAGACCCCGTGAGTGCCGAGGCCCACAATACACTAGTGAGCAGTCATGTTTTGGCAATAGGTTGGCGCAAAATGTGCCTGGATATTCAGGAGGATGCCAACCTCGTACAGACGTATCATAGGTAACGTGACAGCAGGTGATCTTAAATGACTTCGTGTCTGCTCAGCGTCTCATGGTTCCGCTGTCGTTTTATATAAATTTCAGAAACAGTTCGTCCATTTGATGTTGGAACCAACGGGGCGAGAGGATAGCTGG
This sequence comes from Pleodorina starrii, assembly GCA_030267565.1. Taxonomy (NCBI): domain Eukaryota; kingdom Viridiplantae; phylum Chlorophyta; class Chlorophyceae; order Chlamydomonadales; family Volvocaceae; genus Pleodorina; species Pleodorina starrii. The sequence continues at coordinate 2,179,359 of BRXU01000005.1, read as the reverse complement.
CACTTCCATCTTGCACAAAGCAGTTCCTTTCGCTTGCTCCTGTACCCAAACAAACTTGAACCGTCCTTGTAAATAGCTCCAAATGCCCGTGCACATGCCTCCGCCCGGTCTCACGCCGTGTGTCCATTCATCTCCTCGGTGTTCGGCCATCCAGGTTCGGCCATCCAGTCGGGTCAGGAGGTGTGCAGGAAGCGTGTAGTCTAGATAGACCACCATATCAGTTTAAGTGCATATAATTGATGACGCAGTAAAGCAAGGCGTACGTTCAGCTTCTCGGAAGGCCATGTTTGGAGCCAACTGGAGCCAAGTTGGCGGCCGACGACCAGCTGTTCGTCAAAGCCTACATTCTAGCGGTGTGCAGCCCATCTGCAGCCCTGGAAGGTTGGGCCATGTCTACATACCGTACACATCTCAGAGGAAAGCAGCCCAGCCTGCCGCAGGGCGGGACTAGCGCTACCTGCGCGCGCAAGAGCAACAGCCGGCCCAAGCTGACGACGCGTACCATGCGCGTCACTCTGACCGCAATCCGGGAATCCAACACCCATTCCTGTCCCCTGGGTCTCAGGGCAAACAAACGGACGTGCGTGAAGAACCAGGTGTCAGCGGCCGAGCGGCGGGGCGTACCGCCGAGCACATGGGTGCGAGGCGAGGTGTGTTGCTTGATTGGGAAATGCGCCAACCCCATACCTGAACAACTGCTCATGCGATCCGGGACCCCAAGCGCAAACAGAGCGCCCTAAGAGCGCGACATGGCAACAATGCGCACCACGCACGTTTTACAACGGACGCGCGGGTATGTCGGGCGGACGTCGGCGTTGCGTTTGATGCCATGCGGTGTCGTGCCGCAGGCGGCCCGACGGGCCGTATACGTCGACAGGGCGTCGTCCGTGCGCCTTCGTCCTGCCGTAACACGCAGCCCCGCGCAGTCGCACCCTATATAAACGGCCGCCGTCGCCGCCACCTCAGCAAGCTGCTGCTGCTGCTGCTGCTGCTGCCGCTGCCGCATCCGCTGCGCTTGCCGCCAGCACTACAAACCGCTTTATCGGACGTTTACAGCTTCTGGGCTCGAAGGGCCATCGGTTGGGGTGCGTATCGTATTGCACCCGACCAGTGGCCAATGTGCCTCCGCCGATGCAGATGAAGGGGAAACTCGGGACTTGGGCCGACTGCGCGAGTTGTGTCAGCACCTTGCCGCTGCGGCGCCGTTTGCACCGCCGACACGGCGTGCATCTCAGTTTGTTGGATGCGGGGGAACGGCAACGCCACTCGAGGCGACTTCACGAGCTCGCCGCGCGCGACCCTCCGGTTCCCGGAATGGTAACGTAACGACAGCGATGTCGGTTTGGGAGCAAGTCTTTCCCGCTCCCTGCTAATCCATTGTCGTCAATGCCGTGGTGCGTAAGGGGATAATGAAGAAGACACCGCAGCAGGCCGCAGCTTTGAAGGGTGCTCTAAGACGGTTTGTTGGACCTTACGCCCCCTGCTGCCCCCTGCTCGTTTGGGTAAAGCCATGATCTGGTCCATGTTCGCAGCAGCTGCCTTGACTGTGCGCAACGAATGCCGGCTTCCAGGGACCTCTTCGTATCCCTACGAACCCTTCTTAACAAAATTATGAATGACGTGATCCGGATTTGCCATGAAACTGTAAGTCAGTGTCGTCTGTAATTTTGATCAATATCGGAACTCTATTTACCAGCAAAGACTGGCAAAGAGCAGCGACGATGGAGGGCGGCGACAACTGAAGGCGGGCGACGTGATGACTAATGCCGTCGTAGCGTCGAATCGCAATCGTCACTCCGCTGCTCGTTGAAGCAGGTGCCGACCTCTCCCCTCCCCCTCGCCTTCACTTCCTTTTCGCAGCGTTCCACACCCCCATCCCTTGAGCCAGCTCAACCCTGACTCTAGCCCAACACCCCGGTCAGCCGCAATCGAATCCCTACAAACGGTTGTGGAAACAACAGGCGGTAGACCGATTAGGACACTCGCCCTCACTAGATCAACACCGCGGCTTGGCCTCCTCATCGCAATCACGGACGTGCGCGACTTCTCCCCCCACTCCTGGTCCCGCTTTTGCTGCCAGGATGAAGGCCTGAACGGCCAAGAGGGGACGCGTCGTAGCCCACGGGGCCCATGCGCTTTGCAGGGTCGATAAGGGGGAAACCAGCGGGCGGGACAGGGCCGCATCCTTGTCATGTGCATCCTAGCTCCTGTGCGACGCCCTTCACAGCCCTCCCATCCATCCCTTACTCCTACGCCCTACCCTTCTTCTGCGCTCCTGTCCGGCGGTTCGATTTGTCCATTGAGCGCAGGTGAGTCTACATCTTGTCGGCTTGTATTGTCTGGGCGCTCGTTCTGTTGTTGTGCTGTCGCGAGTACTTGTCCGTCTGGTTTGGTCTGGCGGCGACGCGGTCGCTGCGCTTCCGATTTTGGCAAGGTGCCAGGTACCGTACATCACGTAAGTATTGCCGGGTTCAGGGTCCGCTCGCTAACCCCGTCTCCGTCCCTTCGCTGCGGCATCTTTTTTCCTTACCCTCCGCATCCATGTTGCCATCTGCCTTCGAGCGAGCAAGCGCGCGTGCGTGGAAGACGCACGATGCAACGAGCCACAGCAACACCCCATCGCAAGCGCGCGGCGCCACACACACACATACCAGCGCCGCAAGCGAGCATTAAGCCAGCGCGCGTTTAAGCCAGGGATCTTCATGCCACAAAAAACCTCCTGCAATATCTTACTTAGCACCTCGCACCACCGCGCTTCGCCTTTGGAAGGACAGGCAGCCGCCGCCGCTACCGCCATCGCCGCCCACTTCTGCCACTGGGGTGTTGTGCCCCGCGGCGCGGGTCGGCCCAATTGCCCCCACCCACCCGCTGCAATCCACCGCTACGCTCTCATCTGCACCAGCCCCCTCCCTTCTCCCGGGCCCAGATGGCGTTCACCGTAGTAGGGCTGAGCCCCTCTTCTGGCTGAGACTGCCCCAGTTGCAGATGTCGGGCGCAGGCACGAGCTGTTACCGGTAGATGCTACTCGGGCCCTCCCTTCACCCCGCGCTTCCCCTTCCCCTTCTTCTTTCCCTTCTTCTTGCCGCTCCCCCTCTTTCCCTTTACAGTTCCCCTTCCGCTTCCTCTTTTCTTGTTGCCCTTGCCCGTCCCCTTCCCCTGGGTCGATTGCCCCTTCCTCTCCATCCAGTTCTAGATGAGCAGTCCGTCTCGGTCTAGATGAGCAGTCCATCCAGTCCATCCAGGTCTATATGAGCACCGCGATGTCCTGCTGCACCAGGCGCTGCACCAGGTGGTATTGGATGATGTAGATGTCGCCCGCCTTCATGTCCACCAGCTGCTGACCCCTGGGTCACCAGGGAGGGAGGAGGGGCCGGGAGGGGCCGGGAGGGAGGCAGGGGCGAGGAGGGGCAGGGAGGAGGAGGGACTTAGGGGGAGGGGAGGGAGTAGTAAACACGATGCCGCAGCGGAGGGCGGGAAGGCGAGATGGAAGGCGGGGGGGGGGGTGTGAGAAGGAGGTCGCCGGAAAAACGAGCGGCTGACCAGAACATGCATAAGTAACCACCCACGAGCGCTTGAAGGAGACCGGAGGGACGGAGGGAGAGGTGCCCGGAGTGGAGTACTAGCCTCAGAAGACTCACAGCCCCAACAACCCCCACATACAGCCCCTCTCCCCATTACGTCTCGTCTCGTCCTCGTCACGTGGCGGCTCAACTCGGACTCGCTACAATTTCTCGGTTTGTATCTAACGCCCTCGCTGCTTGCAGTTTACCTCGTTTTTCTTTTGCAGACAGGAAGGATTTTTCTGATTTGATACCGTTTACGGGCTCCGGCCTATACGTGGATACCCCACTCACACAGCCCCCGTCACCCACTCACTCTGCATCCACCGCCACGTGTCCCGCGTCCTTGAGCAGCCTCACGAACACGCAGCGGTCCAGTCGGGGAGTGGGGATCATGTCGCGTGTGTCCGTCAGCTGGGACTCCTGAACCTGCAGGCCCAGCCAGGCAGGTAGGCAGGCCCAGCCAGCCAGCCAGGCAGGTAGGCAGGCAGGCAGGCAGGTAGGCAGGTAGGCAGGTAGGCAGGCAGGCAGGTAGGCAGGCAGGTAGGCAAGTAGGCAGGCAGGCAGGCAGGCAGGTAGGCAGGCAGGCAGGCAGGCCCAGCCAACCAGCCAGCCAGCCAGGCAGGCAGGCAGGCAGGCAGGCAGGTAGGCAGGCAGGCAGGCAGGTAGGCAGGCAGGCCCAGCCAACCAGCCAGCCAGCCAGGCAGGCAGGCAGGCAGGCAGGGACCCCCAGGATCGACAACCCGGCGAAGCGCAGCAGTGGGGCGGGGGAGGAGACCAGGAGGCGTAGCGGCGGGGAGCAGGGAAGGTAGGGGGTGAGAGGGAAAGAGCGGGGCGGCGGATGGTGGTGGCGGGTGGGCAGCGAGAACGAAGCCGCAGCGCGAGCAACACGCTGGAAGTCGCAGCGCCCCGAACCCCCCTCACCGCCGCCGCTTTTCACCTCCTCCTCATCCCTCTTTGCCCCGCGTCCCGCGTCCCGCGCTCGGCCACCAGCCCCTGCCCTGCTCACTGCTCTGCGGCAGCCGCGCCGCCCCTCTGGCGCTCTGTTACGCACCACGCAACGTCCTGGAGGTTCAGGAGGGTTTACCTTCCTTTGCGGTTCGTTGTGGTCCCCGGCTCCGGTGTTGCCGCCGGTACTGACCTGCCGACCTGCTGCCCACCCCCCTGGCGCCTGCCCGCCCGCCCGCCTAGAGACAACCCACGCACCGACCAGCGTGCTGACTAACGAAGAAAGCACCGCAGCCCACCCACGGACACAAACCCACCCACGCACACCCACCCACCCACACCCACAAACCCACCCACCCACGCACCCCCCCCCTGTGCGCCATTGTCCCACCAACCTTTCCTGCCGTCCTTCTTCCCTTCTCTTCGTCCCTGCCCTTGCCCTCGTACCCCTCCCCCTGCCCTTACGCCCTTCCCGCACTCGTCTGTCTTCTGCCCTTGTCTTTCCCACTGCCATTCGCCTTGCCTTTCTCTTTTCCTCTGCCCAATCCCCTCTGCCTTCCGCCTCCTGCCCGTCGTACATTCTGCCCGTCCGTATCCCTTTCTTCTATGCCCAGCTGCCCCTTCTTGCCCTCTTTTGCACCGCGTCGCCGCCCCAGCTTGTTCGTGGGTTTCTGTGTGTCTTGCCCTGCTTGCTTGCCTCCTCGCTCCTTCCTTCGCTGCCAATGCCGTTGCCCATTGCCCTTACTCCTTCGTATCTTCCCGCTTCGCTTCCTCCATTGAGCGCAGGTGAGTCTACAATTTGTCGGGTTGTTTTGTCCGGGCGTTCGTGCCGTTCTTGTGCTGTCGCGCGTAATCGTCCGTCCGGGTTGGTCTGGCGGCGACGCGGTCGCAGCGTCTTTTCAGCTCGGTAAGGTTACAGGTATGTTCGGTAAGTATTACTGGGTTCAGGGTCCGTTCGCTAACGCCGTCCTCGTCTCCGCTGCGGTATCATTTTCTACCACCCACGCACCCCCCCTGTGCGCCATTGTCCCACCAGCGTTTGGAACTCCTCGGGCAGTCGCGCCAGGACCACCTCCTTGAGGCACTTGCCCACCGCAACAAAGTACTGCAGGCAGTGGTTGAGCTCCTTGGGGGAGCAGCTGGCGGAGTGGGGGGGGGGGAGGGGAGGGGAAGGGGGGCGGGTCAGGCGGGGAGGGTGAGGGTCAGGCGGGGAGGGTGAGGGTCAGGCGGCGGTGGCAGGTGGTCCATTCGACGCACGGGGGGTCTTGAGCCCTGAGCTGTCAAAACCTGCGCCCGCCCAAGTACGTAACTTGGCAACGCCACGGCGCCAGGTCAAGGGCGCACCCACTTTCTCTGCAGCTCCTTGTTATCCAGGATGAGGGTGGCGAAGCGCTCAATCTTCTGCAGCCGCGCGCGCCAATAGGACTTGAGGAGGAACCTGCGGAGCGGGGGCGGGGGCAGGGCGGGGCGGGGCGTTTGGGGGCCGGAGGGAGACGGGCGTTGGCGGCCAAGCGCTCGAGCCAAGTCCCCACGACGCTGTTGGTCCGAGACTCTGCGTGGCGGGTTTTGTAGAGCGAGTTGGTTAGGCCGCCCCGAGCTGTTGTACTGTCGCGACCTTTCGTTCTCACACGATCCGTTCCCCCAAAGGTGTGTTGCGTACTAAATCACCCCGTTGGGCAACCTGCAAGGGCGTCTTCTGAGAGCCATGCGGCGCCTTACGCCCGGAATGTGCCGCCCGGCACCCTGCGCAGCACCTGAAGCGGTTGATGTTGAGCGTGCAGCACAAGATGGGCACGGACATGTCCACGTCGTCTTCGGGCAGTCGGTTGCTTTTGCTGGCCTCCTTCCAGCTCTCGACCCGAGCGATCTGCAGATAGGCAGCGCAGAGCCCTGAGGCCGGCTGGCTGCTTGGCAGAGCAGTCCATGTAACACAGCTGTCACTGCGAACCTGGTCCTCCAGCCGCTGGTGTACGCGTTCCACTAAATCATGCTTGTACTCCAATATGTCTTGCGTGTTCCGCTCGTTACGCAAAGCCTGCAGTTGTTCCAGGAGAGAAATGACACTGTCTCCACCCAACCGTGCGCATGGCTTCAGAGCGCACATTTGAAAGCAGTTCAAAGTCATCTTGTTCCACAAGGTCATCCGCAAGGTCTTGCGTTAAGCCAAGCGCCCCTAGCACGTCGGCCATGGCCTGTTGGCGCGAAACTCCGGGTGCCCGGTAAGCTAATAACGGATCGAACCGATACCTAATTCATTCAAAGCGGTATGGAGTGTTTAAACGTAGTTACTGCTGAAATCATCACTGCAAGCATTTCTATCGGTGAGCCGTTTTCCGTTTGCGACTCCTAACTCCGAGACCATTCTCTACTGCCAAGATCACAAGGATTAAGGGGTATCATATAACTCACCACACAGACGTTCAACTTCTTCTACGCGGTACATTAGTAGTTGGCAAAGCCGCAAACGCCGGCCTATCATGTGCTGGGCACCCGGCACCGACCCTCACCGACCTCGACACCTCACCGACCCATGGACCGACCCGGACAGGCTCATGCATGCATAACCGTGCGCGTAATGTGGTCCAGATTCTACGCAGCATCAACTACAGCTATTCAGGTTCTACTTCGTTCCGTGGACGCGGACTCGCGGACACGCGGAGTGCAAATTGTTAGTTACCGTTACCGGTGCAGCCATCCCAGAAGCCAGAAGTTCAGCCGACCTTAATTTGTTTGTCGCTTTGTCACACGCATGGAGTGCAGTGTTACCAGGAAAGAAACAAGGCAGACGACAGAATGAGGGTGATTCGGAAAAGCGCCACGACACCGCCTTTCTGGTGCAGTTGCAACCGAACTCATAAACTCGAACAGTTTAACAGAATCTGCCTAAAATGGCATTTTGGCAGCTTCGTTCAATCTAAGCAACGTTTCACAAAAACATACCAAGCCGCATCCAAGGCGACTTGGGCAGGCGCCACAGTTCATGAGTTGGTGGCTTGAGCGTCAAGACCGAGCTCGACCGCGAGTGAAGGTCAGATGAATATCATTTGAAGGACAATTTGCTCCCACATGGCTTGGCCTGATGGCCTGTTTCCGCCTGTCCTACAAGGAACAACCCAACAACCGCCCCTCAAAGCGTCTGCCGTAGTATAAAAACATCTACATCCATTTCGGCAACTTGCTGTAACAAATCTTCTACGTCGCGCAGTTAATTGGAGGCGGAATGGACGACGACCTCCGCACCCCGCTGAATGCGCCCGACCCAGAATGTGCGGGGGGCGTCTGAAGCATGCCCCCGCTGGCAGCTCGCCGGCGCTTGGATGCCGCCCCTGCTGCGCTGGACGCGGCCTCGCCCACGGGCGAGGCCACCGACAAGCGCAGCATCGCAGCTTCCGTGGCCGCGCTGCTGCTGGCCCTCCCAGCTCTCGTGGGGAGCTGATGTTGGCCTTTGCTCCTGGGTGAGTGACTCCTGCAGATCCAGAACCGCAGCTGACGGCGCTCCCGCTCGGCCGCTCCAACAGTTCCTCTCGAAATGTCAAACTTCGACCTCCACCGCTTGCCGCGCAGCCGGTTTCATGGGAATTACCGCGACGGCAGGAGCCAAGGCTTTCTCACATACTTTTTCGCTGGCGCTCACGTTGGCTATCCTCACCAACTTGGCCCAGTACACGGCGTGGAAGGCGCTGGGCCGCAGGTGCGCGAAGCTGCGTCGTCCTGCCTCCCTCCGACCCTCCCCCTCCCGCCCGCGCACCCTCAGATCATAGAAGCGGCTTCCGCGCACCTCAACGCCGTTGCCACTTCTTCTCCCGGAAGTTCTAGGTTTTATGTACTGGGGAGGGGGAGAGGTGACGGCAGCAGTGCCCGCCAACCTCTCCGAGTTTCGTGTTCGCGACGTCCATGTTCTTGCCGGGTCGTGACGCCCATGTGCTTGCTGGGCCCCTCTCGGCCGCTCTTTGACCCACCCGCCTCCGGCGCCTGCAGTGGGACGCACTGGCAGCGCTTCGGCCCCGCCTGGCTGCTGGTGATCGCGACCCCGCTCATGTGCGCGGACCTGATGCGGCACTGCCTGCAGGTGGGGGATGGGTGACGGGATTGGGTGTCGCAGACTTTTGGGAACATGCGGGCATGAGGTCACCCCCTGAGGGCACCCGCTGAGGGCACCGTTCTTTGTGCAGAGTTGCGCCCCAACTACCCAAGTGGGCTCCCGCGCTGGAGACCGGGGCCGCTCCCTCGGGGGTCACCGCATTGGCCCCCAGGCGCCCCCGCAATCATCGCCTTAATGCTCATTTCAGCCATGGCTCCCCTCCATGGCTTCCCTCTTCCTGAACCCTCCTGCGGGCTGCTGCCGTCATGGGCAGTTTCCTTCTCATGGCACTCAGTGGCACTCGACCTTTTCATGCCATGCACCGTGTCGCTCCCGGTGCTCACGCCCCCCCCCCGGGATGGATCCCTCCCCACGCCCCACCCCGCCCGCCCGCCCCACGGCAGGACTCGGACATCTGGACGGGCCCCTCGAGTCGCATGTATCGCGATCACTGCGGCCCCGTGTCCGGGCTGCACGGCTTCTGGTGTCTGTCGATCACGGGGTGGCTCTTCTCCATCGTCTTCACCTACAGCGGTTTCGTGCTCTTGGTGACGGGTGAGGAGGGGCACGGCGCTGAAGTGCGCTGTTGTGCGTGTTTCGGGGGGGCGGGCGGGCGGGCGGGGAGAGGGGGAGACTGAGCTGCGATGCGCCGATGGTACTGGCTGTAGCGGCAGCAGCAGCAGCAGCGATCACCGTTTCCAGAGGGGCGGATGGGGGGCGGGGATTGGGGAGGTGGACGTGATGAGGTGGATATACCGTAGTAGTATGGGGAGCCCTGGAAATAAATGAGGAGACAACATTTGAAAAAAGCGAGAACACGCGTGTAGAGTACGGTGGCCCGATTTCGGTTGACCCGATGTCGTCCGTCCAGTCGGTCCTTTCCCACGGGATAACTTTCCCAACGCCGTCGCCCCTCGCCGCCTCCGCCTCCCCCTCGCAGCCGTTTTGTGGAGCTCCAACCTCATTGCCAAGCTAAGACTGGCCTGGACGGGGCTTCGGAGCTGAGGGCCAGGAAGGGAGCGACCGCAATGAGAGGACCCGCAACTGAAGCCGCCAGGCGCAACTGAAGGACGGCGGACGGACGGCGCGCGCCGCGAGGGCGTCGGCCGTCCCGCCACTGGCGTGGGTCGTGGTGTGTAGACGGTGAAGTAATGGAGTCTTGCAAGAGCGGCAGGGTGCTTGGCTTTTGGCCCAGCGCGGCTGGACGACCTCCCAACCGCCCTTTTCCCCGTTCCGCAGAGTGACGCTTCCCGCCAAACCCAATGTGTTGCGCCTCCTCGGTCGCCGCGCACGCCACACGCCGCATCATCACCACCCGTGGCGTGTGGCCGTACAATTGTACGGCGTGCTGCCCGTGTGTATGTATGTGTGTGCGTGCGTGGTGACTGCAGGGGCGCGTGGGAAGCGAGGTTGAGCCGATGGCCCTGTCTGCGTCGGAGGACTTAACGGCGCAGCGGGCGCGGGACAGTGAAAAGGCGGGGAGGCGGCTCCAGATCGTGATGGGCCAGGCCAGGCTAGGTTTTCCACATGGGCACGTGTCGGACTGTCGGTGTGTGTGTGTGTGTGTGGCCCCTGGTTCCGTGGGCGCCGTGGCGGTGGCGCCGCTGGCGCTGGCGCTGTCTCTGGTTTTCCCTCCCTTTTCTTCTTCGAGGTGAACAAACACGTGTTTGATGTCCTCGGGCACAGGACTGGGTCTTGGAGGAGGCGACATGACCCCCTTGGGTTGGGGTTTCGGGGGCTCATGGGAGCGCGGTGTTTCCGATTTCCGTGTATTGCGTGTAAGAGAAAGGGGAATGGTGTAGGAGCTGTTGCGAGCCGGGAAGTGGTGACAAATCTCGACTGACCGTGGTGTTCTGCCGGGTGTCTCCTGCGTGCTGCTCGACGAGCAGCGCTGGGTGTCAACTGCCGGAGGCAGATATAAGGCCCCTGGCCGGAGAGTGCACGGGCGCGTGTTCTCATCTTCTTCGTTCTCGGTCTACGTCGTCGAAGCCAGTTGCATTTGGCCCTTGTCATGCTGTTATTGCCGTTGACCCGACAGGATCCTGGTCATTTTGTGAGGTGAACCGCCGAGGGACAGTCGTGGGGACTAATCAGGCAGCACAGCTCCACAGCTACCGGTGGCGCCTCTCTCAAAGGGAGACGCACGCAGAAAGCGTCCCGAATGTGGCCATTTTGAATGTAGGCTTTGAAGTCTTAATAAGTCTTGAACAGCGGGATATTGTGAAGGGCACAGGTAAGCCGCAAGCGCAGGAGGTTGCGGGCGGGGCACGCAGCAGCCACGTCAACGGCCCTCGGCACATGAGGTCACGAGCCCCAGTCCGCTCATCCTTGTGGGGCGTGAGGCGCTTGTGGGGCCTACGGGCAGTGACACCACCGTGGGCCGCAAAGCTCTGTGGGTTGCACCAGCAACAGGCGCCCTGCCTGCCGACGTATGGCGCGGCGGGCTGGTTTTGACGAAGTCAGGGAGTGGGTGTCAAGGAGTGGACTTACCTTTGACGCCAACCCGACCTTGTAGACGGTGTATGTAAAGCATCCAGATCATCACCCGTATGCAAGTAAAGCGAGTAAACCAGTTACTATTCTCACCCGCACAGATTCGCATGTTCGGTAACCAATGGGAGCCCGTTGTATCTCGAGGTCTCGGCGCGGTGCACCTTATGCTCACTGCGCTTTCGGGTAGGTGGGGTGGGAGCGTGGGACACAGGAGCGGGTGGAGCATGTTCGGCTGTTCGGCCGGCAGCTATCTACCAAAACACAACACATCTTCTCGGTCGGCTCCAACCCCTGCAACCGCTGCTGCTCGAAGTCGTCCTTGTCCCAGACCTTCATGGCGGTGCTCAGCTCCCGCATGAACGCACCTGTACGCGAGTAGTTGCATCAGCCAGTTAACAAGCGCGAAACGACGACATGCGTGGGCGCGGAAATTACCTTTGAGGCTGTGCCCGTCAGGCAGGCTATCACCGACGCGTTGTATGACATGGAACAAGTCCTCCTTTACGCCGCCATCGGGCGGCATGTCAGGAAAGCAGCGTTCCAGCAAGCGGGAGGTCTGCTGGGAGTTGTCCACGTACACGAGCTCCACGTTCTGCACGACACAAGACAGGGAGTTTCACATGACAGCCTGTTGCACGACGTACGAATCCCCAATTGCATCGTACGTTTAAGCTATCATACCATCGGATCCCACCTTGCCAAGCGCCTTGTTGCGCTGGTCGAGTCTGACGAAAGCTTTCTCCAACGGCAAGAGCTCGCCGCTGCCGTGGTACAGGCCCACAACTTGGTTGGACTCGTTCATGACGGTGACGGTGGCTTCCATAGCCCTGTGCCCGTCGGCCGTGTGTATCTTGCCTGCGTTCTTGTAGCCGGCATCAATACGCCACACCTCACCGCCTAACGCCTGCATGTGGGCCTGGCAGACAGCGTGGAGCTCCTCCGTGCTGGCCAGCAGATGGTTTGTGGCGTACAGAGCTGTCAGCTCCAGGCCGCTGTACATCGGGTCGTCATAGGGGACGAAGGGCACAACCTGAAGGCCATGATTCGAGGGACAGAAGGGAGCAGCACTTGAGGAATCCTCCAAAGGATGTCAACAGCGACAAGCAGCGACAAGACACTGTAAATGAAGAACATGCCATCGCTCCAGCAGCAATGCACTCCAGCAGGAATACAACTCTCTCCCAAGTCCCCGGCACACAGGACATCGTCGTACCTTCTGTTGCTGTGCGCCACCTCCACCCAACGCTTCACCGATAGTAAGCTGCCTCCCGGACGGCCTGCCGGACTGCTTTTTGGGCGGGGCCCCAGCGCGAAGCGCCCAGGGGGGCCCCGCCCTGTAGGATTGGCCCATGTCCGTGGGTTCTGGGTTCTGGGATCTGGGATGGAAGTAATTGGACAAGTGCAGACTTTCGGCCAACGGAAAGGCTGCATAAGTAAAAGATTACATTCTTTATTGCACGGTAAATTTATTATTGGAACCCAACCTCGTATGAGTAAAAACCAGTTTGGCAGTCTCCATGGACCGAGGCCGAGGTCAAACCAACACCTCTCGGCCTATAATTAATTCCAGAAGATTCATCGTTCCTTAAGGTGGGATTCTGACATGACGGCGTGAAATGAATCTTCGTTTCGGCAAGCAACCAACTATGTTTGCATTGCGAACATTCTTCCCGCGACCACACCACAGCAGCTCTGCTAGCCGTCTTGACGCATATTGCTATTACAAAGGTTGCAATGTGCAAACCATGAGGGGCAAAATGCTGGTTGTTGGACGCCAAGCCGCCGATGCACGCACGATTCATCTGCGGGCCGCCCAACAAGTCCAGTCGGCAACCTAGGGGACTTCTACATTCCCTGTCCTAATGTTTTCAAGCCTCCTCTACGACGAATACCTCGGTAGCGAAGACTCTGCACTCTCGTCGGCAACTGCACGTCATCATCGCGACCCTCTCAAACAGTTCCGCTGTCCTTCTATTGGCAAGTCAGCCTGCGTGATGTGTGAATGATACACTGCATGTCTACTGTCAAGTAACTTCAGCCAATGCGCTGGCCGGAAGAGTTGCACAGTGCCGAGACGGCGCGCGATGCTAAACATGGGGCGGATTGCTGAAAGCTCTGGCTGTCTATCAGCAGGAATGTTGACACTCTCACACTTCACGCCCTCGCCGCCCTAGCCCTTCAACTCCACCCGTACGGATTGAACGGGGCCCCGCCCTTTTTCCGGCTTCAAGGAAGCCGACACCAACCCCTTGTCCACCCCTGCCCTAGACTCCTGGGCTGAGAGAAACGCGGCCTCCTGAGTCTTGTGGATGTCAGAGGCCATCTCGTTCCTAGCCGCAGCACAAGTGGAAAGGCTTGTTCCGCAAGGTGTAAGGGTGGTCAACATGCACTGCAAGTCCGTAGACAGGCCGCTCATCTTGGTGAGCTCCCCCGGGAAGAGGTGGCTCACGTACGGCGGAAGTTTGCTGAGCACCGTGCTGTCCGACAGCGAGAAGCGGCACGGCTCCGCGTGGCTGGTGCCTGGAAGGATGCAGGGCAGTAGGGCCAGGCAGCAAACAGGGTAAACGTGCACGAATGATGGCGCGGCGACTTGCTTCCATCTTCGTCTCCACGCGCCCCCCCCCTTTGCCGACAATGGCCCCCCCACCTATTTCACCACATCCTAAATGTCTATATTGAGAACACTTACTTTTGCATGTTGCCCGTTTAATGTAGAGCCAGATATCCGCGCTGAAGCCGATGACCTGCCGGACTTCCGGCGCCCAGCCGTCGCCAGATGCCTTGCTGTCGCAAATGGGACATTTAGGCTCAACCTTTGCGTCTGAGTTCAGGCGCTCGGGGCCCCACAACCATAGCTGCGTATGCTCGTATGCGAACTGGAGGCGCAGAACCTCGCTTTTGTTCCAGCTCTCAAAGTCTTTGCTGGTTGGGCTCAGAAATGTGACTGGTTCGCAGAATGGAGCTGTGGAATCCTTATGTACAAGGCACTTGGAAATGTCCGTAAGGAGTTCGGATTTCTCGCTATAGCCGGAAACCTCGCTCAATGCAATCCTGCTCCCTATGATAGTAAATGTTAACTTGCGGCTTCTGTCGGCTGTCTGAAAGGTGAATTTTTGTGTGCGGCTGGCGCCTAAAGTTATAGAAATGGCAGGAGCCATTTACAGCATTTAAAATGATTTAAGTAGAACATAAGTATATTGGCAATGGAACAGAATTGAATATGTTAAATTCGTGTGAAGTTGTGCAAATTTGCGCAAATTCCCCCCTGCACGAATTACCCCATTCTACGGCAGGGTCACTCCTAGGCCTCAGTGGCCCTCAGTGGGGATCAGTGTCATCAGGCAAGACCTGCAGCTGGGTAGTATTGTACCTTGGAACGCGTATCCAAAATGCATAAAATTTAGTATTACTTGTTGATTAACAGTGTCTGGCTGGAGCAGGGTCATCGATGAACAGTGGCTTGTTGAGGTTACGGTAACCCTAGCCTTCCCTAGGCTAGTGCCCTAGGCTAGTGCCCGGATTGCTGCTGTGTATTGTTTACTTGAGAAGCTATAGCGAGTAATGCCTGGACTTACACGATTCTGATTAGCTGCACCTGGACCGTCTTGTCTGGTTGCGTCGTGTTGCGTCGTTACATCCCTGTGAATACGAACAGGTATAAACTTTATTGCGACCTGGTCCCAAGAGGTCATCACGTTCCACACTCAACTTCCAATGGCCCGTTAGCCCGTTAGATCGTGGAACTCATCCTCTACCGCGTCCCCGCCACCTACCCTGCAAGCTTGCTCGGCACGCGGTTTACGCGGCACGCGGTTTACGCGGCACGCGGTTTACGAACCGAAACACATCTAGGTTCCAGCAGCCAAGACGCATTTGCGTCAGCGTCGTCTGATGCTTCCAAGGCATGCACACCCGCAAAACGCAAATGATCTAAGCGCTTCGTATGCGCCTCGGGGGCGTATGCGACACCTGTCCAGTTCAGGTAACGGCACGCCGTCACGCCGCCGGGCCTCTCCCGATCCCATTGTCCCTCTGCAAATTTGGGGGGTAACTCGCGCGGGCCCCCATCAAGATCGTTTGAGCTCCAGTCCATCGACAGGCGCCGCCCGGAGGGTAGGATCGGGGAAAGATTGCCCTTGGGACCTGTCGCTTGGCTTACGCTGGCGGGGGCGCCGGTGTAATTTAGCTTACTGTCGCGGGGTCGCATGTGTAAGCTAGTTTACTCGGCTGTGCGCTCAAGATTAATATTGCGGGGTCGCAAGTGTAAGCAAGATTAAAGTCGTGGGGTCGCCTGTGTTTGCAAGATTACTGCCGCGGGGTCGCAAGTGTAAGCAAGATTAAAGTCGCGGGGCCGCGTCCGTAGGCAGGCTTACTATTCTGCGCACTCCATATTACTGCCGCGGGGTCGGGGAGCTCTTATGTACGACGCCATACAAACGACAAGCGATGCCACCATTCGCTCCTTCCTTACGCCGTGTGTTCTTCTTCGCGCACTAAGACGACTATGTAGTGGTTGCCATAAGTGCAACAAACGTTGAGCATGCAAAGTTTGAACCGCGAGCCCCAATCAACGAGCATTGGCAAATATTTCTTACCTGTAGCTTAACTTTTTCACACCACGTCGCTGGGAACAGGGACCCCTATGTTCCCAAAGGTGCCTGTTCCAGGAACGAACCCCTTGTTCCTATGTTATGAAGTTTGTTCCCACGCTTAAACTCGCCTCTTTTGCAATGGATGGACATTCAAATACGTTCCTTTATGGAAATACGAACCGCTCGTCAAACCGGCAGCACGTACGAGGTCCAACCAGTGAGACGGACCACGTTTACCAGAAAAGCAAGTCTACGCTATTGCCGAAATAAGTTAGGATGCCCTACTCGCTCCACAGTTGCATGTTGAGTGTTTGTGGAAGTCGCCCGGCGGACGAGCATCGTCCTTATCTGGGCGCATCCCCTGCCTCCTAACTCCCATCAAGCTCCTGCGCCACAATTGGTTCTTCTAACGTTCATACATATTACACGTAGGGTCTAAGATCCTTTTTCATTTTCTATGTAGTCCATGCTTTAGTTTCACTACAACTGGTAAACGAACCACTGGTGCACATGGACTACTTGGCAGGCCGTTTACTTTTCTGTCGGGCTTGGTGTGGAGGCACTGTTATGGTCTTTTGTTTTTATGTTTGTGGCTGAAGACGTGGGAGAAGCGCAGTTCTGTAGGTGCATTTTACTTTTTGCGAGGAAAGCACCTATTGGCGTGCAGCCTCGCGTGCGGGTGCGTTGACTATGTTGCAAAGTAAACACGAACCGGGATAGCTCCTGGATACTACAGACGGCGGTCAGTCAGTTCTGCAAACCAACACAGTACTGCATTTCAACGACCGCTCCCTCTGTCACACGTACGCATATGTTATGATAAACCTTTGATGTGTTTACCACATGACCTGTGTCACTAGCGGGTGCCTCCACTAAGACAAGATTAGTCGTGCGGGTGCCCTAACCCAAGCCAAGATTGGTCTTGCGGGTGCCCTAAACCAAGCCAAAATTGGTCTTGCGGGTGCCCTAAACCAAGCCAAGATTGGTCTTGCTGGTGCCCTAACCCAAGCCAAGTTTAGACAGGCGGGTGCCTTAACCCAAGCCAAGATTAGTCGGGCGGGTGCCTCCACTAAGCCAAGATTAGTCGTGCGGGTGCCCTAACCCAAACCAAGATTGGTCTTGCGGGTGCCCTAACCCAAGCCAAGATTACTCTGGCGGGTTCCTTTATGTAGTCAAGATTGGGCAAGCGGAAAGATTACGCGACAGGACCCGACCCTAAGATTAGGCTTCTGAGACATCTGTCCTACCCTCCTCGCCGCCCGACCTTTTTCAAGACCTTCAATTTGAACGGGATCCCCAGCGCGGGAACAAATAATCGCGCCTCTCAGCCTTCTCAGGGTTACAAAGGTCTTGACGCACGTGCTGCCTACAACAGGACCGGAGAACGCCGAGAATCCGCAGCACCTTCCCTGCCCAAAAACACTCATGCTCGCTAGGCGTGCGGTTCGACTCCAGCCCAGCGAAAATGTCCTCTTCCGACACCGCCCGTGCAAGTGGCGTGGGCTGCTTGAGACGTGGGCGCTTCCTAAAACCATAGACCTGCTGCGCCTATAAAATGGCAGTTACGACAGTTGAGTTCTTTCTTTCTGCGAAGAGATGCCTGTTGTCGGCAGGCTTCTTGTGAGGATTCAGCGGGCCCGATGAGAGAGATACTGCGGGTACATGAGTTATGTGCGGCGCTTGACGTACGGAAGCCAGTTGCGGGGGTTGCGGGACACATGTTAGGGTTGGCGTGTAGCCAGTACAATACAACATGTGCAAATATATCTAAATGATCATTGCAACGTATACCCAATACGTATCAGGACGTCTCGATTTAGTACAGTTGCGGTACGTTGAGGCTACGGGCACACAGCAGCAATGAGACGTACCGGTACCTGAGCTCGACACAGCGAGAGTGGCAAGGGCCGCGCGCAAAAAAGAGTGGCACGACGAACAATCCTGGCGGCACCGGCGCCGGCGCCGGCGCCGGCGCCGGCGCCCAGCTGATTCTTGTGCAGTCAAATGGGTCCATGGAGGCGCCGCAAAGCACAGAAGACGGGTTGCGGCCAGGGTTGCTATCTTCCTTGACGGGAGTATCTACGGGCTCAGATATTCGTTGCTCAAATGTTCCAAAAACTTCTATGGATGACGAGAAGTTTTTTGGCTGGGAAGGCCCAAAAGTATCTGTGTGCAGTGGCCAGATATCAACCATGACCATGTGCAATGTAGGAACTTGTTTTCAGTAATATCCAGCACAGTTGTTCGGAGCCGAAAACATCTTTTTCGCCGTCGGGAGGGAGCCGGCGACGTGATTTTATGGGGAAATGGGCTTCCGAAGTTCTATGGATGATCAGATTGTATGGTCAGAATTCTCCCTAAAATATCCTACTGGACCATCTTAGGGGGTCGTACGGTGTCCACTCATGGTAATGAGGTCCACTTTGGGAGTGGACTACGTTCAAAGCTACGTTTTTTATTACCCGAGACCACTAGGATTAGACTCTTCAAATGTGCAGTCCTTATACAACTTTCATAATTTGAAATGACCAGTGCGCTGCGGAAATGACCAAACGCTGCTGCATCACGCCTTGCTCTATCAGACCCGACCAGCACCCTGCGCCTCGCAAGACAACCTGTGTAGGAAAAGCATTCTTACAATTCTTCGGGTCCCTGAAGGCCCCGGTCTCAGCGGCGGATAAGAAGAAGACGGAACTTCTTCTTTCTAGCTCAAATCGGGGCGAAGACTGCCTCTCGGGTCGCTTTTTTCATCAGGAATGCGTGGGCAGACCACCCAACGCTTCTTTCACTACAAACCCGTTCACGGTCCGGGCGGACGAGGTCACGAAAGAGCCGTTCCTAGAGCCTCGCGACCTGCGGCACCTGGCTTGCGAAGAGTGCTTAGTGGATTATCAAGGGCACAATGAGACAATGTTCAGTAACCGTACCGGTAAGGAGAGGCCCTGACCGCGCTTCGTTGGTCCAGCCGCCGTCCCCTGGCCCATGGGTCTCCAGGGTAGGCCTGTGGCACCGTCGCAGCCCAAGTCGCCTTCCGGCATGTCGGTCAAATTGCAAATCTGACTTCACCAATCGATTCCCCATGTCTGAAAACGGTACCCTACGTGTTTCTGCTGCAAAAGTCCAACCTTTGCCAGCCGCCGTCCCCTGGCCCATGGGTCTCCAGGGTAGGCCTGAGGCACCGTCGCAGCCCAAGTGGCCTTCCGGCATGTCGGTCAAATTGCAAATCTGACTTCACCAATCGATTCCCCATGTCTGGAAACGGTACCCTACGTGTTTCTGCTGCAAAAGTCCAACCTTTGCCAGCCGCCGTCCCCTGGCCCATGGGTCTCCAGGGTAGGCCTGAGGCACCGTCACAGCCCAACCGACGAAAGGCACTGAGGACACTGCTTTGGTAGCCGTTCTTGTACTCGTTGGTTGAACTCGGCTTCCAGGTTGGTTGAACTCGGCTGCCGCTGCCAAGCGATGCCAGGTTCGTCGGATCCGTCATCGTATGCCCCCTCAGCGTCATCGGTGCCTTGCGCAGCGGCGCCGAGACCGGGATCAGCATCACCAGGCGGCAAAGCCGGCGCCGCGGCACGCGCTGCCGCACGCTCTGCTGCGGACTCAGCAGCACTGCGCGTAAGTTCAGCATAGTACTCCGGGCCGGGGCGACTGCGTTTTTTCACTGGCGCAGGCTCGTGATCCTCAAGCATTTCTTCACGCGTCTTCCGTTTCCAAGGAATCTTTGGAACACGAGTTGTTTGTTTTTGGTCATCGTCTTCTATATCCGCGAAAAGAGACTTACGATGCTTTTGCCTGGACATCCTACCACTTCGATACCATCATAGCGTTCTTTGCGGCGTGCTGTCAAAGTGTTAAAGAGTTTAAGTAAGGTGATACTGTATTGGTGGCTCGTCGGGTGAAGAGTCTCTCGTAACACCACAGACCACGCGTACTGCGGGTACGCGGCAGGACTGCCACATCTTACGTCACCTTCACAGTTCGAGCCTGATTAATACATAAAATAATATTTGTGTAAAAGAAGCAAGAAGGAACGCTGTAATTGCCTGTTCGAACGTTGTCCACTAGTCGAGTGGGTTTAGTTGCCCACTCCAGTAGTGGACTGGAATTGTCAGGGTGAGCTGACTGGACACTCAAAATCGTAAAAAAAACTTCTATAAAGTTTCAAATTTTTGGGCAAACAGATATTTTTATCCTAAGATAGCAACCCTGGTTGCGGCACGCGTTGCATTTCTGTCGGCGGCCACTGCGACTGGGTCCTGCGGCCGTGCCATACAGCATGATCCACCAGGCGGCAGCGCCCGCCAACTCCGTCGTCTCGGGAATGTGCGCGCCAAGTCGGCTCTGAATATTTTATTTTGTAAATTTGAAATTTATGAAGCTGCCCTTAGGCCAAACCATGCTCGGTCGGGACGCACAGACATGTCCAATCGTATCTGCTAAAAGTGTGGGAGACTGTGGGAGGACGGAAGTAAAGACAATTGAGCATTGTGTGCTGGACCGGAATCGACGGAACCGGACCGTGCTGTCAAACAAGCAAATGGCCTCTGCAGTCTGCGATGGCGGAGATATTTGGAAGAATATCGAACGTCACCCCGGGTCAGTGCCGTGTGCCCGTCACCGCACTGAATTCCCGACTGGCCAACTCCCCTCCTCTTCCTTGGCTCCGCCTTTTGACCAGCCCGCTCCGTCTGCCTTCTGTATGTAGCGAAACCCCACCCACCTTACCGTCTCCGTTCTCTTTTTTCTCACCACCCACCCCGCCCCTGAAACCCGCCACCGCCCTCCCCCACCCTCCCCGCCGCTGCCAACACCGCAACACTGCCAACCGCCCCCCACCGCGTGTCGTTACGCCGCGCCCGGGCCGCGCCGCCATTCCACCCGTCAAAAGACGGAGCCAAGGAAAAGGAGGGCAGTTCGCCAGTCGAGGCCAGTTGGCCAGGCGAGGGCCGACGCATCGGCTCGCGTCATATGTGCGCCGCAGCAGCCACAGCAGCCCGGCCGGCTCTCGGGCGCGCGTCCAGCCGCCCACGCCCTCCTGCGTGCGCCACCACCGCGGCCGCCCTGCTAGGTTTGGTACTGCGTGCCTATTTCCCTTGGGTCTTGCGGCTTGTGAAGAAGGCACGGCAGGATCACAGCAGAGTCAGTCCCGATGAAGGTTCCGTGTTAACCGATTGAAGACCGGCCTGCGTGCAAAGTTGAGGTGTGAGGGTTCCTTGGTGGGCCTCCCTAGGGGGTAACAAGGGGTTGGTGTCGGCTTCCTTGAAGCCGGAAAAAGGGCGGGGCCCCGTTCAATCCGTACTTGTGGAGTTGAAGTGCTAGGGCGGCGAGGGCGTGAAGTGTGAGAGTGTCGACATTCCTGCTGATACGTAGACAGCCAGAGCTTTATTCCCGAAATGTCTGCTAGCCGAGTCGTCAGCAAGGCCTGCCGGCGCCACGCGAACCGTGTCATCCCGCCGGGTGCATGAGTGCATCGACCGATATACGGCATCATTTCCAAAGCGAGCGGCGAGGGCGTCAAGTGTGAGAGTGTCGACATTCCTGCTGATAGACAGCCAGAGCTTCATATCTGAAATGCCTGCTGCTTCAGCAATCCGCCCCATGTTTAGCATCGCGCGCCGTCTCGGCACTGTGCAACTCTTCCGGCCAGCGCATTGGCTGAAGTTACTTGACAGTAGACATGCAGTGTATCATTTACACATCACGCAGGCTGACTTGCCAATAGAAGGACAGCGGAACTGTTTGAGAGGGTCGCGATGACGTGCAGTTGCCGACGAGAGTGCACAGGCTTCGATACCGAGGTATTCGCCGTAGAGGAGGCTTGACAACTTTAACATTAGGACAGGGAATGTAGAAGTCCCCTAGGTTGCCGACTGGACTTGTTGGGCGGCCCGCAGATGAATCGTGCGTGCAGTGGCGGCTTGGCGTCCAACAACCAGCAGTTTGCCCCTCATGGTTTGCTCCTTGCAACCTTGTAATAGTAATATGCGTCAAGACGATTGGACCGGCTAGCAGAGCTGCTGTGGTGTGGTCGCGGGAAGAATGTTCGCAATGCAAACATAGTTTGTTTCCGAAACGAAGATTCATTTCACGCCGTCATGTCAGAATTCCAGTTCGAGAAACGATGGATCTTCTGGAATTAATTACAGGCCGAGAGGCGTTGGTTTGACCTCGGCCTCGGTCCATGGAGACTGCCAAACTGGTTTTTACTCATGCGATGTTGGAATCCTATAATAAATTTACCATGCAATAAAAAACGTAATATTTTACTTATGGAGTCTTTCCGTTGGCCGAAATTCTGCACTTGCCCTTTTACATTAGACATCAGACATCGCAGGCACGGACATGACACGTGTTGCCTGCGGCAACACTGCCCGGAGCAATTTGAAACGGTCGCGCCGGGCGATGGGTGGGGGGTACGGCAGGAGACGGGTCGGGGGTTTGCACGTGTTGGGTGTGGCCTGCAGTGCGTTGTTGTCGTCTGCGAGGGATGTTACAAGGACGGGGAAGGCGAGAGGCCAACAAGCAACACCAGGGCCAACACTTGGGGCAAGCAGGCCCCAAGAGCAACCGCCCCGTGGCATGACTGAACAGGAAGTATCCCGGGCCCCGGGGGCACCCCCGGCGCGAGAGGGCATCCACGCCGGTGTCACGGCCGCAATCCCCGCTCCCACAAATCCCAAGGGAATCCGCCCCCCCCCCCGCGCGTAAGGGAGTCCGCGGCCGCGCAAGCCTTGCCCACCGTAAGGTCCAGCTCCAGGGGTGCAGCGTGTCGCTCAGGAAATGGGGTGCCGGTGCCCCGTACAGTTGCCTCCCCCTCTGCGTGCTCGCCCTTTGTGGTGAGTGCTGGCTGCCCTGCCGGCCCATAAATATGCTAGCCGTCCCCATTTGGCCCGTATTGGGTTTTTCGGTGTGCTGTGAGCCCCACCCCGTACCCCTCGAAGCCGCTTGTCCCTTCTCGGCCGCACGGTGCACCCTGACTGACCGACCTACTGCGAGTGCTGTGTCTTCTCCCTTGGGCCCGGACCCTCGTGTGACGCGGCACCTGTCTGCTGATTCAGCGACGCGTGCCGTCCCTTTCCTCTTTGCCATGCACTCACTGCCTGAGGTGCGTGAAGCCCACTTCCTTTGTGCCCGGTCCCGTGCGTGGTGCACCCCTCCCCTGCAGACCCCACGGTGCGCGCCGCCCCCCTTTCCCCTTGGCTCGGTCTCTCGCGTGGTGCACCCTCCCCGTGGTGCACGTCGCCGCCCTTCTCCGTATACGGTATTCGGTCTCACACTCGATGCACCCCTCCTGGCAACCCCAGTGGCGCACACCACCCTCCTCCTTTCCCACCCTGTACTCCAATGCCGCACGCCATACGTCCCCTCCTGCTGTCCGAGCGGCGTGCACCACCCTTTCCCGTTTCCCCATGGACTCGATCCGCACGTGGCGCACCATGCCTCAGCGGCGTGCGCCGCCCCCCCCCCCCCGGTCCCTTGGTACCTGGTCTCGCGCACGATGTGCCCCTCTTCGGCCGACCCCGCGGTGCGTGTCGCTTCCCCTTTCTGCCTTGTGCCCTATTCCGTGCGTGATGCACCCCGCCTACAGCCCCCCCGGTGCGCACCACCCTTTCCCCCCGAACCCGGCCCTGCACGAGATGGGCCCCCCGCTGCCGTACCCGTGGCACACACCACCCCTCCCCGTTGGAACCGGTCCCACGTGCAACTTGCCCTCAAGGTGTGGGTGCACGGTGCACAGTTGTGAACGACCTGTGTGTGGCGGTATCCATGTCCCATGTCGCTTGCCGCTCCCCGTGGCCTTGGCCTGAGACCCCTGTCCTTCCCGTAAGCCCAGGCTCGTCGTGCTGACTGACCTGGCCCGCGCGGGCCGAGCCTTCAACTTTGGTGTCCGGGGGCAGTGGCTCTGTTACTTGACGTGTGGGGCTGTTGCCCGGCAGCCGCAGGCCCAAGCCTTGTCTTCCCATCTCGGTGTTTGGCAACGGTCCTCGACTTCCTGCTGGAGGGGTTGGCATACCTTCCCGGGGGTGGCATGCCTTCCTTGTTTGGTCCCGCCCTAGGCCCAGTAAGCCCTCGAGTGCCTCCTGAGCAGCTGCGCGTGCTTACTATTAAGCGGTCCTTCTGCCTCCCGCTGGCTGCTGCCGGTCTCTCCGATGTGGCATTCGACAACGACTGGCGCGCGGCTCAGTCATTCCGACTAGCGATGTTGAGGCGTGGCAAGGTGTTGTGTTGCCTCGTTTCCAGAAGCCGCATGGTCCCGCTCATTGACAACAGGTGCGACATAGCTCCGAGGATGAGTGTGACGAGCACTGTACGCCCTGGGCCCCAGTTTGCCACTATACTAAATGTTGTCGCAGGCGTCTGCTTTGTCCGAATGCAGTTTGGCACCGGATGCTTGGCGTTTCGCTGTCATGAGCGTCATCATAAGCGTCGTCGTACCACCGACACCCCATCGGTGAAGCCGCGCTTATAGCATGCCCTAGCGGGATGTCAGTAGTACTGATTGTATGCCGTTTCGCTTACGGCCATTGAACCAGTTGCAACCGCTGCCGGCTGCGACCCATCTGATACTGAGCTTTTGTGAAGCTTTCTTATGCAACATAATTCCATGTCATGTTTGTTTATGTGCCGGCGTACATATTTGCTGAAGTTACCCTCTCAGGTCGCTATCCGTTTGTGAATGTATTGCGACCGGCGCCTGAGGTCGCGCCGCATCGTGCAATGCACGTTGTTTACAATTCGGCATTGACTGCAATTGAAAGACTTCATTGGAGGCGTTCTGGTCGCGCGCCGGTGGGTCGCTCGTCCATGGAGCCTTTGAATGGCTGCGACGTGGGCGTGCCTGGCTCTCCGACACGGAGGCAGCCATCAATAATATAGAATGCTGATTCCTGGAAATTTCGGTGGCCAGAAGTCGCAAAAGACGAGTGCGTTTTGTGACATCGGATTTTTTTTGGGGTATGCAATCCCTCCGCAATCTACGATTGCTCCGGGAACATGGGCAATCCTAGAGGGCGGGGCCCCCCTGGGCGCTTCGCGCTGGGGCCCCGCCCAAAAAGAAAATACCGCAGCGGAGACGGAGACGGCGTTAGCGAACGGACCCTAGGGGGGCGGGGGGAGCGAGGTGCTACTCTCCAGGAGCACTGTCGCGAGCCGTTGGTGATGGGGGGAGGGGGGGAAGTCGTGCGTTCGTGCGCGTGTCTGCGTGAGCCGTGTGTGGCATACCGTATGCTCTGAAGGGCGCTCGAGGAAAAGAAAAGGAACGGGAGCTTGCCGTAACCCCTCAGTCACGAAACAGACAACAAGCAAGCCCGAAAGGAGTAAAGCTCGATTGGTGTAAAAGCAGTAGCAACAACGGCAGATGTCAGCAACCAATGTGGCACGAATACCTGCAGCAGGGTTTGTCTGTTCATTCACGCACTGCAAGTCGCTTCCTGCTTGGGATGATGGGTCCCAAAACTCGGATACGTCACCAGTTTCGGACCCCCTCGCGCGCTCGCGGCGTCGTGTTGGGGCCTCAACATCACATCACAGTTATGTTGGCACAACAAGAATCCCTCAGTCGTGCTGATGATGGAGGTATATAGAGCTAATGGGCTCTCACTCCGTCGGAACAAATTGTCAGACTGAGGGAAAGATACCGATGTACGGGAACCTGCGGGAACGCTGTGAAGCCGAGCCGAAGCCACCTGGAATTCGGTGCACTGTCGGGTCTTTCGAGTTCTGCCTTTCCGGAACGGGCGCGCAAGGAAATACAGCAGGGACTGGGCAACTACAGCGGCAGAAACTGTACATATGCATTTGACTTTCCCGTACACATACAACTATTGACGAGCGAATTTGCTCTCAGCTGCGCGGCTCATGACGGACGACAGCCTACTTGATTGTATGGAATCTGGCTCGTGTTCAGCCTGTATGTTCATGGAACCAGTAACGAAATTGTTAGGTATATGGTTTTCCCTAAGACCCTAACCTTCCAGAGCAATATTGCGCGCTGTCGAGGTGATTAGTTCTTGCTCTATATTATTGCTATTTCCATTTTTGTTACAGGAATTCTGCACCAGAAGAGGCCCTGCTTGCGCTGTCGAGGTTATTGGTACCTGTGTACGTACTCCGCATTCCGTTTCTGCGGGGCCTGCGGCCTGACACTTGACGGCTCCGGACTTTAACGGGATATAGAAATATTTTGATTTGCAACATTTATTTTTCGTTTTGCATTGCGCCACATCGCGCGGCCCCAGCCGTTTCGTCGGGCTGTTGGGTGCTTTGGCCTCCTGCACACACAGTGTAAAACGCACTGTAAGCGCGCAAATTATGGCGCCCTTTGGATATACATACATACATGTGGCATGAACTGGGAAAGTTGCTGGCGTGCCGAGGTCCAACTTCATTGCTGAATGGAGCCATCATTACCGAAGGTGGCCGTGCAACCACCACCGCGGGGTGTTCGGCCAGTTTACACCACAACCGGACTCAAAGAGCGATGCATCGCCGCCAGGGTCAGAGCCGCGCGACAGGTGTCCGCCGCTTGTCGGCGGGGGCGGGTTGCTGGTCATTGCTGCCGGCGGCAGCACCGCACGGCTTCCAAGCTTGCAACTCCTTTCACATCGCTCCAGAAGGCCTCAAAGGGTGGGAAACGAGCTAGAGCGGGTCTGCCCAGTGCCCAGTCTCTAAGTTCACCGCTCCTGGAGTTACGGTTGGCTGCGTCGGGACCAACTACTGTACCCCTGGCTTTGGGGAAAACGAGCGCTAGCGCAGAGTCATGGACGGACCCCGGTCTGAGCTCCAGTCAGACGCACACAGGGACCACTGTACATCCAGTAAAGCCCCCAAACAGGCAAGCCCCCGGAGAACGCGTTCATGGTGCCTCTGCCTCTGCCTCTGCTGGAGTGAGTGGCACATCCCCCCCCCCTTCGGTCCGTTCGCTAACTAACGCCGTCGCGAAATTTTCTTTATACCCCCCTTCGGGAGAAACTGGCTGGCTGCCGGGAGGCTCTGTGTCTCGGAGTCGAAGCTCCTTCGCTCTTTGGGCTGTGCCCTGTGCCCTCCCCGGTAACTGTGTTGCGTTCCCTCGCCCCGGGCCGTTCTTATTACTCCCCGTCTGGCCAACGGGCCGAGCTGCCAGCCGTGTGCTTCCCGCCGGACCAAAAGGCCGTTCAGGAAGCAAGGACCCGGGCATTGCCCATTGCGGCACGCGCGGCCTAGACCTGGAGGTACCGGTAGTGTATAGTAACTACCGTCCAGGCTGTGCGTGGGGTAGGTTCTGCAATGGTTTCCCGTACGCGTGTTGGAGCCGAAACCGTTTCTGGGCAGTCACACGCCTGCCTGTCATACGGTAACACCAATGCCCCCCTTGGGGTGCACCTGTGTGTTGTGGGGCGCGTAACCCCCATACCCGAGCAACTTTCCGCATGAGGCGTGGGCCCAACGAAGGGTTTAGAATGCCGAAAAGTGCAACGTTACCGTAACAACACGCATGGGCAGGAGAAGAAGACTGGCTAATGTCTAAAAGGCACACTTGAGATGCGATGCAGCGTCTTTGCAAAACAGGCAGGGTCCCTATTATTCATGTCCTCCAGCATACGGTAACGTCCTGATGGGAAAACCTTCTCTACACGAATGCCAATATACGGTACCGGTAAGCTGGACAGTCCAAAAGCACATGCTTCTCATCCCTCATCTTTCCAGTTTCGAAACACGCAGCGACAGACCCTTTGACGGTTTGCCCCCCGGGGACATGGCGTCTGCCCCTGTGCGTCCTGCTCGCCTCAAGCGCCCAGCAACACGACCCAAACTGCACCAGCTTAAGATGCGCCGAGTGTGGGATCGTTCAAAACACCCGCATGCGACGGCCACCTAACAGCCTCCGCCCTTGCATCAGACAAGCCCATCCAGCGCTCATACTTCATGATATGCACGCCTGGTTGCTCCCCGCCCAATAATGGGTGGACCGCTGGTTTGGACACTAAGACGCCCGTGCTCCCAACCGTTGCCAACCGCTCCTTTAAAGCTGAGACTTTTCTGCCTGTACATGCGTGCGCACTTTTGAGATACTCCCCAAGCGACACGGCCAGCCATCGTGCCTCCATTCACAGTGTACCTGCCAAGGAGGAAGCTGAAAGGGCCAGGTGCGCCTCCTGCCAGACATGATGAAATCCGTCCGCGCGGTCAGCATATAGTGAATTGAAGCGTCGGATTGTTGCATTGGCGACAGCGTTTGAAAAAGACGAGATCTGTCAAGGCGACGTCTTATGAAGTACAAAAGCCGGCCCCTAATAGCGCGTCGAAGGCCGGTCCGTCGCGACCTGTCGCAAACGGGCGGAACATGCCTGAACATGTCGTAAATCAACGAGGTGGATGTGTGCGTGAGTGAGTTGTAAAATAAAAAGCCTGCATCCTTTCATATGTTTTTTTGTGCATGAGGTCACCTGAAGGTAGGAGTCAGACAAAGTCGCTCCGTGCTCTGAAGTCAAGGTGCTTACAGATGTGTGCTAAAATTAGGCGGGGTGAAAAGGGAACGCTCTTCGGATCATATTTCAAAAGGAAGTCTTCCGGCCGAATCACTGGCACCACTTAGCCCACCCTTCCCACCACCCTCAACCCATTTAGCTAGGATATGCGTGTACGGCATATTTGCTGTCGACTATGCACAACGTGGGTGTTTCACTGAGCGCATTGAAGTGTCCAAAGCCCCTTCTTAAGGGCTTTGCACCCCGAAATTGCCAGCTGAAGACAATTTCTGGTCGAGGGCAAGCCCAGGTCACCGCCCTGCTAACGACGTGGTTGGGCTATTTCTGTGAGCAGCTGTGGGCACCAAACGCGTCAACTGATTCCCCACATGAAGTCATGTGCTACAATTCAGCAGATGTCTAAACGTTTTTCGATCATTCGCTAGTTGAGGTTTGCAAGATTTGAGGCCTGATGCTCAAGATTGCAGTCGTGGCGATTCCCGCCAGAACCTAGACACAGTTAGCATAGCTGCAAACCTCTGCAAACAGTGGTTACATATATGTATACATTGCCAATGAATGTATGGAGCTCATATTTGCAGCAATATAAATCGTATGGCGCAGAAAAGGTGTCAATGTTTCCCTGACATGAGAAAGGTAAAAGGTTTCTTATCTTAACCCTCTAGACTACGTTCCGATCCCACCCATCAACCATTTGAAAAGTCGCACACTCAATTCGTACTTCTAATTGAAATTATAGGCCTGTTAGCCTATCATCATTTTGTAGTAGTCCTGGATGGGCGCGGATTTCGGTCTATCATAATCCCGGTGCAAGTTGCTTACCTTTCCAGCTTATATTTATGTATTTGTATATTTTTGTTTCAAATCTCTATCCATTCTTAGAGAAAAGTGCATATGCGGCCTGCGTATTCACTAACAGAGGCGGTGGTGTGCGCTTTCCCTTAAGAACCGCTGGCCTGGCGGGCCGTCGCCTGCTATGCGTCAGGAGCGCAGGCCTCAACAATGCACAACAAACCCGTATAAGGTGATTAGAGCAAATGCGGCCGACGAGCCGACGACTGGGAACGGAGCTCCTCGAGGGTAGGAACGGGCTTCAGATGTCACAAGGGCGTTGTCGCAGGATTGCCCTGACGGGGTCGCCGTTGCTAGCTCAGATGTCCCTGGCGGGTCTGCTGTGATAGTTGAAGATGTTCCTGGCGGGGTCGCCTGCGACACTTGCAGATGTTCCCGGCGGGGTCGCCTGCGACAGTTGAAGATGTCCCTGGCGGGTCTGCTGCGACACTTGCAGATGTCACTGGTATGGCTGCCTCAGAATGCTGCAATGCGCTGTGCACTAGTCAGGGTTCTGCTGGCGCCGGCGGTCTTGGCCAACGCAATAAGGCCTACTCCAACCAAACCTGACCAACACTGACCAATCCGCCACCGGTGATGAAGAATGGTCATTACACACACTGTAGCTCCTGCTCCGTCTTGCTACTTTACTAGCTAGCTTTGTTCCCACGTCTCAGGACTCGAACAGCCGCTTGACGCACGGCCAGGTGAAGGCGTTCCAGGTTTTCAACACCCAAGCTCACTATAGCATGCACCTAGTATGCAATAGTGGTCGCCTTGGGGCCGATTGTGCCAAGTGAACCAATGGTGCGCAGACGGGCTTTACCAGACATTTGACTGAATAGGGGCCGATTGTGCCAAGTGAACCAATGGTGCGCAGACGGGCTTTACCAGACATTTGACTGAATAGCCTGCTTACGCAACGCCGCTGTCATGTCATGTATCCTACGTTCTATTCCTTACCAATACTTGGACGCTTGAAGCAGGCCCGCGACAAGAAATGAGCGCTAGAGCTTTCGGGGGCGAGCTGCCAGGGCAGCGCCGAACTGCTCCGAGCAGTAATACAGTATTGTACGGTCTCCTAAAAGCTCGGCTGCAGGCCGCATACGGAAGCCTCGGAAGCTTGATTGCTGAGACACGCGTTTGTGGGACACGGGGAAAAGCGGGGGAGCGGTGTTAAGCGTTGTTAAGGCAAGTGACAGAGCGAGGCCTCCGGCACTGTCCCGGGGTGGGGCCGGCTCCAGCAGTTGTACTGACACGGCTGGGGCCGGCTCCAGCAGTTGCAAATGCACGGCTGGGGTCGGCTCCCACAGTTCCAATTGCACGGGCGGGGTCAGCTCCAGCAGTTGAAGATGTCCCTGGCGGGGTCGTCAACGACAGTTGGCAATTGCATCGGCAGCAGATGCTGCGACAACGGCCACCCTTCAGATGTCACTCCCGGAGAGTCTGTCCTACCCTCCTCTGGGAACTGCCGTCATGTATTGAGTTGCACCTCCCGTATCGGCCATAAAGTGTGACCGTGCTTCATGTTAATCTCCCTGGTTGTTATCTGCTCATAATGAAATAGCCGAATTTTGAAAAAACAAGTCCCCGAAGCATCAATGGCACCGGTGCCCTCTTATATCCTGGGGAAAAGCTTCTGCTGTTTGGCAAAGCAACGTAAGGTAATAAAATATTATTGTAATGATGAAAAAAGTGCAGGGCACTTGCGAGTGCTTGTTTGTGGGGCTTCCCGTTGAGGCTCATCACCGGTCAAGGCCAGGAGCTTCTTCCAACAACGATACATGCATACTAAGATAATTTATATAATAGATAGATTAAATTTTACTGCATGTAGAAAAGTAAAGCACCAACATTCAGGTGTTCGACCGCGAACGTTAAAGTAGTACAACTGGAGAGTCGTAGTTTCTCGTCACCTTTTAGGTATCTGGTCAATTCACGCTCGTGCTATTTCATGTTATACACAGCAGGAGACAAATTAAATATAAAGTTCTCCATTGCATTGGAACTAGCATACAAAGCAAGCCCGGCAACCGGCGTCATCGCAGACAAGGACTTGCGCTGTGGATAACTCCAGCTTCATCCCGCATACAGAAGCCTCAGTAACCTGAAAATTGACGCGACGACCAACGTATGTCATGAAGCTCTCGGCGTGAAGGGTTCAGCTGCCATTGCTCGCGGCCTTCAGCACCCCTTGTCCAAGGTATGCTGCGTTTCCTGCGCTGTGCGTTTGATGCAAGCAAACAAGCATAAGGCTAACGATCCCGACCGTGCGGCCAATTAGGCGTTCCTCGTGATACGTCCTGAAACAGCAGGACTGGTTTCCGTGTACTTCCGCCTGTCGTTCGTGTCCTGTTGCCAGGATTTGCTAACAATCTGTTTGACTCGTAATGCTGGCTGTGGGGCCCTGCATACACGGTCGCGGGAGGTCCGCTCACTGGGTTCTCGTCCATGGCAACCAGGGCAGACGTGATGCTATACAATTTAGCGGTTTCGCCATCTGCATATGATTCTGTAGGCCTGAGCTATTGCAGTGAGACGGAGAAAAACCTCGCACCTTGCAGGCGCACATTATCAACTGCTCGTCCGGTTGAGACGCAAGCGGACAATGGAGGCGTTAGCTCTTGTGGCGAAGGCATCTAGTCGTCATTCATTGTATAAGGGCGTCACGTTGTATAAGCCGACCAGCAAGTGGCGGGCACAGGTAATGCGCTTCGCAACGACCAGTTGCCTTTCCTGCAAATGTTTATCCGACATTGCTATTCCAACTAGTTGCCGATGTGTTGAAGTGTAATTGGTGCGTCTCTATCCAGCGGGTAGGTGTCGCTACCGGGTTATTTTTGGACTTTGCAGTTTTATACGTTGCAGTCGCCACGTCTTGCGCTACATTTCCACCGTTTGCTTTAAAAGCCTCCTCTGCATGACCCTGGCGTATAATATACAATCAGACGCTCACGAGAAACATTCACTCTTCCCATCGGCGCCCGCCTCACCAACCTCCTCCCTCCACGCCGCCTTCCAAACGCCTGTCCAAACGCCTTGGGCCTTGAGCACAACAGATCTCACATGGCGGCAGGACAGTCACGCTTGGCGACTATAACACGGAAGAGGAGGCCGCTCGCGTTTTCGACCGCGCATGCATATGCAAGTACAACAAGGAGGCAGTATGCAACTTCCCACTCGACGATTACAAGGCGGAATGGGACGAGCTATGCGGTCAGTTTTGCCATGTGTTTGATTCCGGCCCGCCCCCCGGCCTCTTGCCTGCTGTGTACCCCGCCGTGAGGAGTCAACATCACACTTCCATGCCGCGCGCGCGAACTGGTCTCGGGCCGCGTCAGGAGACGCCAGCGGCACCCGGGCTTCTCCCAACAGTCCCAGCTAGCCCGGCTTTCCACTCCAGCCCTTCGCCGTCGGCCGTCCCTGCGGTCCTGCGACTACCGGTAGCGCTCCTCTGCCTTTCCGGACCACCCTACCACCATCACCACCCCGCATGCCGGGAAACAGCAGCCAGCCAGGCCCCATCACCAAAGCCATCACCCTGTGCCTGCTTTATCACGCCGCCCCGAAACCGCAGCCACGACCATCCCCGCCCTGTTGCTCAAGTTCAAGGAGGAGCGGCAGCGCAACAAGGCCAGTCGCGCCGCTATCCACGGCCGGGGCGGCAGTGGCGGCGGCGCCGGCGCGTTAAGCTCCGGTGTCGGCGACGCTGAGACGCAGCCGCAAACGCCCGGCACCCGCGGCCCGGCGCCGCCGCCGCCGCCGCCGCTGCCTCGCTACCGCCTTCAGCCAGCCCCCAAGTCGTCCGCGCCTAAGAAGCAGGGCGGGCAGCAGCAGCACCAGACCTCGCAGCAGCAGCCGGGCCCTCAGCCGGCGCCACAGCCTTTTGGGCTGGTGGCGGCTGGTGCGCCAACGGTGTTATCGCCCACGGGCGCAGCGGCGGTCGAGGGTCAACCGGGCGACAAGCGGCGCTCGGGGGCGTTGGCGACGTCATCCCTGGCCGCCGTACAGTCAACCACCCATCAGTTGGGATCACTCGGCAGGTGGGTGGGACACCTTCTGTGTTGTGGGTTTTGCAGCGGGCTCAGGACTAAAAATTACGGTAAAGGGTGAATGTTGGCGGCTGATACGTCCAACCTGACTGACCGGAACGTCACATGTTGCAAGCCGCGCCGCTTCGCGCCGCGTCTTCGCCACATGAGGCCACATGACAGGCCGCCGCGTGACGTGCACCGCTACCGCAGCACGCTACGTCACAGCACGTGCCGCACACCGCAGCATGCCGCCTGCCGCCTTTCACCATTCGGCGCCCCACACCACACCAGACACCACCACACTCCGGGCCCCATCCGCCCTGTATCACCGCCCCCACCTCGCCATACCTTCGAGGCACCCCGCACTCATTGCCCACCCTCACCTGGCCCCCCCCACGGCCGTTCCCGCCCAAAACCCTTAAACCCTAAAACCCCACAGGCCGCAAAACAACAACCCCAAGGGAGGCCCGCCCGCGCCCGGCAGCCCCCCTGGCCTGCAACCCCCCGCCGAAGACTCCCAGCGGTTCCCCTCAGAGCTGACCACACTGTTACTCCCACCATCGGCGGAAGCTCCACCACCCCAATATCCGCCCCACCGCCACCACCACCCACGTCACCAGACGCAGAGCCCTACCAGCCCGGGCGAGCCGGAGTCGACTCCCGTCGAGCCTAACTCCGCCGCCGCCGCCGCTGCCGCTGCTGCGTCCGGCTCCGCCTCCCCAGCCGCCCGCCGCCGTGCCGTGCGCGCCGCTGCCGCCGCAGTCGGACCCGACATCATCGCAGCGGGCGTCAGCGGCGGCGGCGGCGGCGGTTCGTCGCCGGTGCTGCTGACTCGGAGTTCCAGCAGTCCTTACCTGGAGCGGGCTGGTCCCGTACGGCGGCTGGTGTCGCTGCCGGGGGCTGCGGCCGCGCCGGATTGGCTGGTTCCGGAGCCTCCCCTTCGGGATATGGCGGCAGCCGCAGCCGCAGAGGGCTCGCTGGAGCCGCGGCATTACGCGGCGCGGCGGCCGCCGCCACCGCCGCCGTCGCTGCTGCCGGCACCACAGGGCCACGGCGGCCGGTACACGACGGCCTGGTGTCGTACAGGTAGGTTGTCGTACTGGCTGAGTGACTTCGCCCGTCGCTAACTCGCGTTTACACACGTCTGCACGCGACACGCGGGCACAAGGACAAATAGAGGGTAGACACAGCCGTGAAGGAGGGACGGAAATGAATCAATAAAAGCTACGCACACGGGAGCTGCTGCATGCCGGAATGTAACCGGGGGTTTTTAACATGTATTTCCTGCCGTGCATCCACCCGTGCAGTGCCCATGGATACGGCAGCTGGGGACGAGGGCCTCAAGGAAATGAAGCGGTCCCCTTCTGATGCGGCCACTGCCATCGAGCCCGCCAGCCTGCTGCCGCCACGGCGTCGCGCCGTACTGTTCGTACCCGTAGGCCCCCGCCGCCCGCCGCCGCTGCCCCTGCCGCCGCCGGCCCGCGGCGACGGCCTCCTCGCGGACCCGCGCCACGTCGGCGACAACGGCCACGCAGAGGACGACAGCCTGCCGTACGATGCCGGAAATGTGCTGTACGGTGTACGACACTTGTACGACGCCCGGTCCGTGCTTGCCGTCGCCGCGCGCGAGCTGCAGCAGCAGCAGCAACAGCCGGCGTCCTCCTCGCCGCCGCCGCCGCAGCAGCAGCAAGTAAAGCTCCGTCCCAACGCCAAGCGATCTGCTTGGGAGGCGCTGGCGGAGGAAGAGATGGCGGGCGTTCCGGCGGGCGCGGAGCCCGCCTCTCACTCGGCCATGGCGCGCGACGACGGCCTTCGAGCCGCCAAGCTGGAGCCGGGCTACGGCACCGCTGCGCCGTACACATCGCCGGCGACGAAGCGACGGCGCGCGATGGAGCCGCCGCCGCCGCCACGTACAGACGCTTCCCAGGGGGTCGAGGTTCCGGAGTTTGACATGGCGATGGGCGAGGCGGAGGTGCAGGTGAATGATCGCGTCATGCGCGCCAACTATGGCGGCGGCGCCGCCGCCGCCGCTGCCGCGGCGGAGTGTTACAGCTCGCCCAGGCGCTGGCACGCCCAGCCAGCGGCGCCCGCTCGGTACGGCAGTGCGGCCGGCGCCGCCGGCGCCAGCCACTTCGCGCCCTCGCGCAGCGCACCCTGGCCGCATCGCCGCGAGTCGGCGGCTTACGCGCCGCCGGCGGCGGCGCCGAGCCGGCGGTGTGCTAGTTTTGCCGCCGCCGCCGCCGGCGCGGCGGCGACGGCGGCGCCAGCCGACCCCCTGGCGGCGGGGCGAGAGCTTTTGGGACTCAATGAGCTGCAGCGGCAGGTGTTGCTTGATTCGCTGTTTCGGCGGCTGCTAGAGGAGGAGGCGCTGGCGTTACAGCAGCGGCAGGAGCAGCAGCAGCGGCAGCACCTTCGGCGGCTGCAGCAGCAGGAAGCGCTGGCGCAGCTGACGGAGGCGCTCGGCCTCCCGCCGCTGCACGCCGGCGTCGCGCTCAGCCTGCTGGAGGCGCTGGCGGCGACG
Organism: Pleodorina starrii; assembly: GCA_030267565.1. Classification (NCBI taxonomy): domain Eukaryota; kingdom Viridiplantae; phylum Chlorophyta; class Chlorophyceae; order Chlamydomonadales; family Volvocaceae; genus Pleodorina; species Pleodorina starrii. The sequence goes on along the minus strand of BRXU01000005.1, from coordinate 2,143,829 downwards.
GGCGGCGACGGCGGCGGCGGCGGCGGCGGCCGCAGGAGAACCGCTGGCGGCGAGGAGGCCATGCAAGACGGCTTCGCTGCCGCTCCGTTGCCGCAGCAGCCGCCGATGCCGCAGCCGAGGTTGCGGCCCAGCGACGGCGGCGCGACGGCGGCCCGCCGCCGTTTCAGTGCCGCGGCGGCGGGGCCGCTGGTCTCACCGGACAGCCCCACCTCCTCCTCCTCAGGCGTCGGAGGCGGCACGCGCGACGTGCGCTTCCTCTCCGATGCACATCCGCCGGCGCCCGTGCCGGCGGCCGAGCCCGCGCCTTCTCCCGGCTCCAGCCGGCCGTACCTCCTGCCCACCGCGCCGCGGCGTCAGCCTCAGTCCGCGCACGCCTTCTCCGGCCTGGATCTCTCAGGATCTGGATCCGGATCTCCGGACGCCTTCGCCGCTGAGGGGGCGCCTAGCAGCTCCCTCGGCGCGCGCACAGCCCACCAGCAGCAGCAGCCGGCGCCGCAGGCCGGGCAGACGACGGCCAAGGCGGCGGCGGCGGCCGCCGCCGCCGCCGCCACTGAGCAGAGCTGGCGGCGGATGACGGGGCTGGGGTACGACCGCGCACCGGCGCCGGCGACGGCGCTGCGGCTCTCCCTCGGTCGCGATGTGGAGTCGGACCTCGGCGGCGGCGGCGGCGACGGCGGCGGCGCTATCGAGGTGCCGCTGGTGCTGCGCCTCCCCGCGAACCTGCCGCCGCAACAAGTGCTGGAGATGCTGCAGATGGGGGGCGGCGGCAGCGGCGGCGGTCTGGCGCCTGGAATGGTGCTGGTGCGGGCGCAGAGGGGCGTCTTGGGCGCGCTGGGGAGCGGCCGTGAGTCACGCGGCAGCGGCGGCGGCGCCGCCGCCGCCGCCAAGGCTTGCCGGATTCATCTCGTCAGCGAGGAGTGAGTGAATCCGTGAAAATGAGGGAATGAGTAAATCTGTGAATGAGAAGTGAATATGTTAATATGTGAATGTGGGAATGAGCTAATACACGAACCGTGGCGCGTACTAAAGACCCCTCTCGTGGTCAGTTGGGGTTTAGGCACTTCGGCGAACCTTCTCGTGTGGAACGGGAATCTCAGCAGCTGCAGCAGCAGGGAGCAGACGGAAGGGGCTCCAGGAAGGGCGGACGTTGACTGCAGCAGGGAATGCAGGTAGAGGGTTTGTGTGTGGGGGGTGGGTTGGTGGGCCAAATTACAGCCGGCCAGGCCAGGCAGCCTCAGCCGCGGCGCTTTTCAAGAGTGTGTGCGGTGCGCGAGCGCGCTTTCGCGGGGGCCGCTCGTACCGTGCCAGACGGTGCGATGTACCGTGCCAGACGGTGCCACTGTACTGTGCCGTACGGTTGTGTACTGTGCCGTACGGTGTCCAGCTGTTGCTGGGGTAGTGATCCAGGTTGATGAGGACGAGACCGGCGCCGTTCTACGAGATGCGCACGCGTGGGCGGTGTGGCCACGCATATGATGATGATATGAATGTCGTACAACGGTCTCTCCCACTCTTTTTATACGATGGTTACGAAGGCGGTTGCTGCGTGGGTCTTGTTCGTTTGTCCCCCCCGCCGGTGCGAGCGAGTTTGGCCAACCTATTTGAAGGGCTCCGGCAATTGCCAACAAGACGCGGAAACTGCTGCCAACAGCGGCGCGATTAGGCTTGGACAGCCAGCAACTATAGAGTCTATAGTACGCCACACCGCCCGATTCTGGGTGTTCTTTCTTGCCAGGCACCAGCGCGAGAGCTTTCAACGGCATGAAGCCAAACTGCGAGAAACGCATTCGCGCGGCGCGGAGATGGTCACGATGGGAGGGGAGAAAGTATAGCGGCTCCGTCTGTGTGTTTGTGTGTGTGAGCTGCTCCGAAGCCGTGGCCACAGGCTGCGGCTCTGTGGACCTGTCCCGCAGCGGCGAGCGGCAATGGAGGAGTGTGGCCCGGTGGGGAGAGGGCCCACGGCAACGCCTGCATTGCGACGCAATACTTTTATTTCCAGCTTTTTTTGGGATCGTGGAGGCTTAGGGTTTTAGGCTGAAATTCGGGGGGACGGGGGACTAATTTTGGTCCCACCCGGCTGGGCTCTTGAGAGGATTCTCTGAGAGGTTTCTCTTTTTTGGGGGGTGGAGGGGGGAGGCGCTCGGCGAGCGCCGAGCGTTGGGCGGGGCGCAGGTTGGGGGCGGACAAGCCAGAGACGAAAAAGCTCTGCACTGAGCAAGCGTGCGCGCGCCTTGGGTTTTGGATGCCTTCGGCATCTCTGGTACTGTTTTTGTTTCGGAGGCACGCAACGCAACGGACGGGGGCTTTGGAGGCGCCGTACACGGCCGTACAGTACAATTCGATTATTCGTCACGGTACGTACATCTGATCCGGCTTCCCCTGTTTCGGGCGGACAGACCGTGGAGGCAGACAAAAGCGGAGGCAATTTGAGAGCGATGGCCGTTGAGTTCATACAGCTTCTGTGGCTGCCTCGGGCGGCTTGTGCGTAGTTGTTAGTATGTATCAGTATGTCTCATGGTTCCGCTGCAGCTGCTTAGAGAGTTGAAGGGTTTGCGGGCCTTGATGATGTTGGTAGCTGCATTACAATTTGAACGCTCCTGCGCAGCGGAAGCACTCGATCGCAGGGCTGCTGAAGATTGCCATCACCGCTTAAGCCGCCTGTAGACGCGCGCACTTGATAACAGTGCTGGTTCTTGAGTTTGATCTATGAGATTCATGATGGTGATGATGATGTTAGCAGGCATAGCAGCGGCGCAGATTTCTCGGAGTGATTACACTTACTGCTTTGCTTGTCGTCCCTGGCCAGACCCCGGCTCTCGGCTGGCGCCTCGGCCTTTCCTCAAGCAGGCTACTTTGCACGGCAGAATAATTTGTGAAGGCTGTGCAGTATTAGTTTTACGGAGTTTCGTGTTCTTTTTATTAATACCAAAAAACCGCCCTCTTTGACGCGGAGGCAGCTGATGAGGCCCGCCCGCGCTCCCCGCCCTAAACTAAAAGGGTCTTTGCGCCGGGAGCGGTTTGCGGCCAGATCCGAGGGGCACCAGGCCAGCGGCTGATTTGCGAGGCGGGGCAGGGCCAGGGCAAGGGCCACGGCCTGTCGCGGCTGTCTTTTACCGGCGGATGGGCGATCGTTGCTCGTCTCGAGGGCCTGCATGCGGCTCGCTTGCGCGTCGTGTCGTGTCGTATATACCATAACTGCCACCGCCACTGCCAACCCCCTGCGGTTCAGCGGGCAGGAGCGGGCTGGCTTGCTGGCAGCAGCCCCCACCCCGCCCCAACCCACGCTTGCGTGCAGCCTAGCGAGGAAGGAGGGAGGGAGAGTGCTGCTTGGATTGGAGTGTGGTTACCGTATTGGCCCCCTAGGGGCCGGGTTCCTTTTTCCCCCAACTCGCGTGAGGAAGCAGGGGCTCCCGCGTCCCGCCCTGGCTTTCCGCCGGGGCTACGCCGCCCGGCCGCCTCGCGGGTGCCTCTACACAGACCGGAAAACACCGCGTCTTCCTTCCCGATACCGATAACCCTTTCCTTCCTCCAGGGAGGGGGTCCTGATAACCCCTGCGTCCTTGTGAGACCTATCTACATAGCTCTTTTGTTTGCATCACAGCCCTCGTTCATTGGTACGGCATTTTGTTATGGTGATGCACACGGGTTTTTAAAAACATACCATCTCTGGATTGTACGAAGTGTTTTGGACGGATTTTTACGGCTGTTTGAACTGGACGGTGGTGGACTACCGGACGGATGGACGGACTGATTAGGCTGGATTAGGCTTCGTTTGGTGGACGAGGACGGTGGAGAATTTCGGCAGGACGAGCTTCCAAAAGCATCCGACTTGGCTTGCGTGTCGCTCCCCCTCCCAACAGGGCCGTACCTGGTCCTACAGCGACGGAACACCACACCCGTTGCCGTACGACCTCCGCGGCCGCTGCCATACAACCTCCCGGGACGGGATGCGGCACGCCTGCGGCGTGCTAGCCCTACTAGCGCTTGTGGTGGCGGGTGTCGTTGTTGTCGTCTCTATCTTTAGCTGTCGCTATTACAGCGGGCTCCAGACGCTTTGGCTTTGCCGTACAAGCGATCGGCTGTAACATCATCGTGGATCCTCCGGGCCATCTGGTAAACCGCTCGCAACACGACCGCTCCCCCCCTCCCCGCTGCCCCCCCCCCCCTTGCTGCGACTGTGAGCCCCGACCGCCTCGACCGCCGGGCCCCTCCCCGGAGAGCCTCGTGGCAGCCGCCAACCCGTTCGGCCCCCGGCCAGGTCCTTCTCTCGCGCGCTGCAACTTGCCGTATCGAGGGCCCCCCCCCACGGTGCCCCCCCTGCCGGAAACCCTGATCCACATCTTGCTGTCAACCCACGCTGCCACGCACCCACCCCGGGAGGTGCCGACCCGACATCTCACTGCTCCTCCGTCTCCCTCGCCCTCCGCCTCTCCCTCTCACGCGACACCCCCGATCCGATCCAATCCGACACGCGATCTTATGGCATTCCGGGGTTGGTCCCGATTGGAACCATCACAAGAACGCCGCCACTGCTGTGGCACGCATGTTGCACGCAGCATCCTCAACAAGGATCTGGGTCTTTACCCTGACACGGACAGACAGACCCTTAACGGACTGGCGCTCAACGGATGATGCCGCCGCTGCCGCTGAGGGCGTTGCCGCGCTGTGTAGGCTCGTCCAGACACGTCCAGACCTCCAGGGCCAGCGCGGGAGGTTGGACTGCATCTTGACGACCGTTTTGAAGGGGAATTGAGTTGAGTTGGGTTGAGTGGAGTGGAGTGGAGGTACCACCCGAGCCGGCCGACCGAGAGGCAGGAAGAGGCGGGGCGGCACGGGTAGTAGCGGTATACGGACGTAGTCCGGTTTGGGGGGCGCCCGCCAGAAGAAAGAAACAGCCCGCGCCAGCTGGCTCGCTGGCTCAAAGCTTTTGGAAGGTTTGCTGGAACTGCGCTGAAGCTTATTGTGACAACAACAACGACGACAGCACGCGGGAGACAAGGAATTGCCTGGCCTAATGGGCTAATGCCGCGGTGGGCTGACGGCGGTCGCGACATACATGCGGTCGTTGCCACAGAAAAACGCTGTCAGCCAAGGCCTTTTGTTCCTTCCCGGTCGCGCCGACCAGTCAGAGCGCCAGGCATTCCAGACCAGTTCAGGCCGGCGCCGATTGACGATTTGTGCAGCGCGCCAAGCTGCGGTGCTGTGCTCGGCCTGTCTTATGCTCCTTACAGACACACAGAGTGTGAAGCGGTATGGGGTGGCTTGTCGTTGTCGTGGACAGTTCCCTGACATGGCCTAAATGACGTACGTCTGCGTCGTCTGTCCTGCCAGAAAGCGCACGACCCATCATCAGGTAATTGACGAATTATTATGTTCGCAAACATAAGCAGATGAAAATATGGCCCGCTCATCCCGCATTTTGCGCGAGCGAGCGTAGCGCTCACGTGACTGCGTCTGCGAAGCGTAAGTTACGTTTGTCACCGTTATTATTGCTACGACAACTACGAGCTGCTCGTCACTCGACGCCTCGCGTACGTACCAGTGGCAAAATTGTGCTGTTGTGCTGGAGTATCACTGTTGTCACCATTGACATGTTGCCGCTCTGCAAACCGCATTGTGCACAGTTGCCGTATTGCACGCGGCACTGAAAATGCCAGCAGTCCGACAGGAACAAGCCGTTGATTGTATCTATATACATACTCAAAGCCCGCACGCACACGCATCTTATTATGTCGACCACCAAGGCCACTCCTTAACCCGAATCCGTGAACAAGAAGGAAGGGCCCGACTTACTGTAGTCTGTTTGACGCCATCCTCTGGTAGTTGCGCTCATTTTATACACGATTTTCGCATGTTTCAGACAAAACATGGATGATATTATGATAAAGTGTTAGTCCACGAATCCAAGCAATTATGATAAAGCTGTAGCTTGCAGCGTACATTTTCAGACCGCTAATTCATGGGACATTATGTCCAGCAGCACTCATCTCACCACACGGATTATTGCTGTGACCTTGGTCCTCGGCTGTTCGTTTACGGCTTGGGCTTCGCAGCAGCTGTCCATTCCTGAAGCTTTCGCCCGGAGCAGGCTGCTGTCAAACCTCAGCAACAACTCAAACGAGACTCTCCTCCAGCACTTGGCGGACATAGCGCAAGCGCCCGCGAACACGCCGCTCCGCGTGGTGCATGAGCTCCAGCATGGCCGCGTGGCGCACGCCTTCCTGCAGATGATGCAGGCGCACAACGCCCTCAACGCCTCCAACTTGGAATCCTGGCTCGACCACCTGGCCGGCTTCTTGGAGCGGTACCTGCACGGCGTGGTCCCCGTGCATCATGGCGACCTGATGGTGACCATCAACCAGACGGCCTTCAGCGCACTGCCCATGATGCGGCGGGCCATCCTCGGCCACGTGGTGACCGCCTGGCTCACCAGTCTGCGGCAGCGCTTCTCCGATGCGGCGCAGCGGAAGCTGGCGGGGGTGGTGCGCCAGGTGCGGTGGCGGCAGCAGCGGCGGGTGCGGGTGCGGGTGCGGGTGCCCCTCCCTGCCGGCTAAGCCCCCTGGTGTGTGCCTGACACGCACACGGCGTGACTGTGCTCGACACCGGTACCCAAATACCGGCCAATACTGGCCAATACCGGCCAATACTGGCCAATACCGGCCAATACCGGCCAATACCGGCCAATACTGGCCCCGCTTAAAGGCTCCCCTCCCATCACATACGCATGCACATACACACATCCCACGCACACGTACCAGTACACGCACACGCGCAGAGGCCCGATAGACCGGTGGGCCACTCCTGCATGTTGTCCCGCCAGCGGTGGGGGTGCAGCGGTGGGGGCTTGGACGCCCGGTGACCCCGGTGACAGCAGCGGTGCCCCCTTCCCGCCTCCTCATCTTCCCGCCACCTCAAACCCCGTGACGTCGCTCGCACAGGCGTCGTGTCGTGTCGTGTCGGCCGCCGTTGTCGACCCCCTTCTGCCCCGCCCCTGTCCCGCCCTGGCCCTGCCGCACCATGTACGGCAGTTGTACAACATCCATAGGGAATCTGCCGTACAGAAAGGCGTCATGGAGTATTTCCACATCTCCAAGGCGGGCGGCACCTCCTGGAACTCCGCGGCGAGTGCGTACCTGGGGGCCTAGGGGGATGCGCGTGTGTTTGTGTGTTTGCGTGTGCGTGTTTGCGTGTGCGTTTGTTAGTGGGAAGGGAGGGGGCCGGGGGTAGGAAAGAGGACACCGTAGCGAAGTGACGGACCTGTGATAGTTTGAAGACAGTTGTTACACGGGACGGAGGGAGGGAGGGAGGGAGGGAGGGAGGGTGGGGCCCGCAACTCCCCCTGCCCTTCCCCGCCCGCATGTCCCTTTCACCTTTCCCACGCCCGCCTGTTTCCCGTTCCACTCACTCCAGCTCCACTCACTCCAGCTCCACTCACTCCAGCTCCGACCCGAGGTCGCCCTGCCCCGACTCGTTCCTAGAGTCCTCCGCCCCCTCCGTCCCCCCCCCTCCTCACCTCACCTCACCTCCCTCCTCCCCGCCACCATCGCCCGCCCGTCCAGCCACCACCCGTCCACTGGCCCACTCCCACCGGATGCCCCAATGCCTGTTCCCACCCGCCCCATTCCCCCCTCCCCCCAACACACGTATACCCACACCCGTATACACACACGTGTACACCCACACCCACACGCAGAGCTCAATCGCTGCGAACGTGCCCGGTCCGCCGGCAGCCACGTGGGGGGCTTCGGGGACGAATGCCGCTGGATGGATCAGTCGGTGTATCGGAACCTGACCGGCAGGAGGATACTGTGAGGAGGCGGGTTGGGGGGGTGGGGGAGGGGATGGGAGGGGGATGGGAGTCGGGGGGCAACGGGGGTGGGGTAATAAGAAGATACCGCAGTGTGGGGGTGGGGGTTCGGGAAAGGCAGGGAGGAGGGCAGCACCGGCAGTGGCAGCCGCAGGACTGGGTGGGTGGAAGGGAAGGGAAGGAGGCTTTCGGGGGTGGAGAATGCGCGCGACAAGAAACAAGGGTGGGGTCAGGTGGTGGTGGTGGGGGGCCCGGCGCGGGCGTTGCGTTGCTGGCCCGGTGACTACAGGCCAAACCAAGGCCAGTGGGCCGCGACAGGAGGCGTGAGCAGAGCGTTAAGAGCAGAGGGGCTGCCCTCCACGCCACCTTTGCCGCCTGCACCGCCTGCACCACCTCGTGTGTTTCTTTGTGTGTATGTATGTGTGTGTCTGCCACCCTAAGCCCTGCATGGCCCTCACCCTGATGAACACCCCCCTCCCCGCTATGCGCGACGCGACGCCCCTCTGTGTGCTATACGCTGTGTGCTGTGCTGTGCTGTGTGGTGTGGTGGCCAGGTGGGGTCGCTGGGGCCGCGTGTCCCGCGTCACCCGCTACCCCGGCTGCCGGCCCCGGTACGACTACGTGGTGTCTCGGGGCTTCCACTACATCTCCAATGAGTACACGCTCCAGGGCGGGCATGACTCGGTGCTGGATGCGCACGTCTGTCCGCAGTTTGTGAATGTGGTGACACTGAGGTGGGTGGTGGGGGTGAGGATGGGGGGGGGTGAGGTGGGGGGGGTGGGGGTGAGGGTGAGGAGGGTGGGGGGTGAGGTGAGGCGCGTCGAGGACACGTAAAGGGCCCGGTGACGCACAGATGACAGATCACGTTGTGTTTTGGGAGTCGTGCGGAAGGGTCGGGCTCGGGGCCGGGATCGGGATCGGGGTGGAAGGGAATCTGATGAGGCGCCGCACACCACCATATCAGTGTTAACTCCGCTACCCCCCCCGGGTACCGTATCAAAGGTCTGTCGGGCTTGTCCTCACCTGTCCGACACGCGCCCGGGCCCCCCCCCGGTCTATCACTGCGGCTCATGCGTGAGTCCCAACTCCTACCCCCCCTCCCCGCCTCCCCCCCCCCCCTCTGGCCCCTTCCCTCCTCCCCGCCGCCCTCAGAGACCCGCTCAAACGCATGGAGTCGAACATCAGGTGGGGCGTGTGTGTGTGTGTGTGAGAGAGAGAGACAGAGAAAGAAAGAGAGAAAGAGAAAGAAAGAGAGAAAGAAAGAGAAAGAGAGAGAGAGAGAGTTGAAGCTCTCCCTGATAGGGGTTTTACGCTTATGTCTCCTACACGCAAAAACCCCACCCCTTTTACCACCCACCCAGCACCCACCCACCTCCCACCCTTACCCCCACACCACCAACCCCACCCCACCAACCCCACCCACACCCACCCACCCACCCACCCCCCCAGGTTCATCATGCTACACGTCAAGGCCGCCTACGGCCGCCGCGACGCAGTGCCCGCTTTCAACCGCCTCTTTTGTAACGCCAGCGCCGAGTTCTGGCGGCAGCTGGGGCCGCCCATCACCGACAACTACTTGACCAGGTGGGTAAAAAATGATACCGCAGCGGAGACGAAGACGGCGTTAGCGAACAGGTGGGGGCGCCAGCCAGCCAGCCAGCCAGCGAGAGCGAGCGAGAGCGAGCGAGCAGCTGGTCTCCCCACCCCCACCCCCCAACCCACCCCCCAGCCCATACCGGTATATAAAGGAGCATACCGGTATCACTCCCCCATCCCCCATCCCCGCCCCCCCATCCCCACCCCGTCTAGGAGCGCCTGTCGGACTCTTGACACCCTCCCCCAGCCTCAGCCTGCTTCTTTTGGCCTCTGTTTCCTAAGTGTAGCCTTCACTCCGTTCTCGGAAGGCTCCGCACTACGTATATACCGTTCACGGGCTCCGGAACCCTATCCGTGGATACCTTCCCCTCCTTCCCAGTTCCCTCACACCCCCCCCCAACACACGCACACACCCACTCCGCCCTCCCTTCCCTCCCTCCCCTCCTTCCCTGCCCTCCCCAAAAGGTCCTTCTTGGGCGCGGAGGGCTTCCACTCCCCTCCTGGCTCCCTGGGCGACCAGCAGCTGACCGCCGCCCGGCACCAACTGCTGACCTTCGATCTGGTTCTGGATCTTGATGCGGGCGAGGAGGCCAACGACCGGGTGGCGCAGCAGGGGCTGGGCTGGTCGGCGGCGCTGTCGGCGGTGCGTCCGTCCTTGTCTCCTGTGACACACACACACACACACACACCAGGCGGCGGCGGCGGGCCCATCGTAACTTGGGGTTGTTGTTGTTTTGTTTTTTTGGGGGGGGGGAGTTGGGGGTTTGTTGTGGGGGTGCCTCATAAGTCGCTTGGCTGCCCTTTTTTCTGTTTTTCTGCTGCGTCTGCACCGAGATGTCCCCCCTCCCCCCTCCCCCTACCCCCCTCCCCCCTCCTCCGCCCCTTCCCCCCCTCTCCGGCCTATACGTGGATATCCCCCCGCCCCCCCCCCGCCCGCCCTCAGGCCCACGCCCTGGACAGCTCCGTGCTTCAGCAGCGCATGAACCTCAACTACAGCTCATGCCACCCGCGGGAGGAGGGGCTGAACGAGCTGCGGAGCGGCCAGGGCCCCGACCAGCGCCTGTACGGGTGCGGCAGAACGACCGACCGACCGACCGACTGACCAACTTGATTGATTAATTAGACCGGCTGACGGGCGGGCTGACTGGCGTGTTGTTGCTGTACTTGTTACAGTGGGTGGGCTCCGGAACCCAGAGGAACCCCGCGCATCGCTTTTGCTTGTCTGGCTGGCTGGCTGGCTGGCTGGTTTTGCTTCCACCGCTGATGTCTCACCCACCCACCCACCCAACCACATACGTGGATAACCCCCCCACCCCCCCCCCTCTGACGGCTCCGTCAGGTTCGGTCGGGTGGTTAACCAGTTGGACGAGCTGTGGCTGGATCTGGCTCGGGAGCTGGGGGAGCAGCCGGAGCAGCGCACGTGCGTTGGGGGCTCTCGGGGGGGTGGGGGTTGGGGGGTGGGGGTTGGGGGGCCGGCAGGGGGGTGGTCTGTGGTGGAGGTGGAAGCAATGGAGAGCTGGGAGAGATGGTCTGTGTTGCGGCGCAGCACAGCTTATCACAGCACAGCGCAGCACTCCGTCCCCGCCCCCCCCCCCGCGCCGCTTTGGCATTTGGCCACATTCAAAGAGTCATAGTTACTCTCGCCGTCCACCCGCGATTGGTTGAATTTCTTCACTCACAGACATTCCCGTGTCTCGATCTCGACCCACATCGCGCCGGCGCTCCCGCCCAGCCCTCACCCCGTCCCTCCCCCCCCCTCAGGTGCGGCATGCTCTTCCGCGGCAGCAATACCAGCGCTCTGGCCACCGCGATCCAGAAGTTGACTGGACGTCTGGGAAGCGACGGTGGCGGCGATGGTGGGGGTGGGGGCGATGGCGGCAGCAGCAGAAAGGGTGGCCGGTCCAAGGGCGGGGCGGGGCAGAAGCAGGCGCAGAAGCCGAAGCAGCAGCAGCAGGAGGAAGTGGAGGCGGAGGAGGGCGAGGAGGCGGATGGGGCGGAGGGTATGGATGGCGAGGAGACGGAGAGGGAGGGCCCGGAGGCGGCAGCGGAGGCGGTAGCGGAGGCAGTAGCCGACAGAATCGTCTTGAGGCGACGGAGAAGGTGATGAGCTGATGACCAGGGAGGCGGCGGCGGCGGCGACGGCGGCAGCAGCTGTAGCAGCGGCGGCGGGCAGAGGGCAGCTACTGGGCAACGGGGAGGCACAAAAAAAATATACCGCAGCGGAGAGGGATGACTGAATTGAGGGACGTAGGCGACCGAGAAGCCTACTTACCAGACATACCTGTTCCCTTCCCTTACCGAGGAGAGGAGAGGAGAGGAGGATTGGAAGTGGGGGCGTGGGGCCAGTTGTTGGCATAGAATAATATTGTGCTTTACAGCACGTTGATGGGCGTGGAGAGGGAGGGCGTGGGCGTGCGCATGGGGGCCCGGCGCCGGCGCCGGAGCGCCCGTCGTGGCCTGCGTGTTTTGACTGACGCGGCGCACCTCACCTCACCTCAACTTATATACCTCACCTCATCTCATTTACCTCATCGCGGCTCGGGCAGGGCAACATGCGGGAGTGTCCTTCTTGGGCTGTGGCGTGTTGACGTGTGGGTGACTCCTGACTTAAGTCTTGACTTTTGAGGGGTCCCCCATCTGGGGAGGTGGGGAGGTGGTGTGTTGGGAGTTGGTGCGACCGTCAGGGTTCCTTTGGGTGCGGGTGTGCTCTGTGTTGTGGCGTTACATGCCTTGGTGTGTGGTGTTGTTCCGTTGGTGGAGGGGAGTGGTGGAAGGGACGCGCCGTCGCGCCAGTCGCTCAGTTTTGCAGTCAGGTCTCAATGTTGGGCCGGTCCTGGAACTAGCCCCGTTCTGCAGAGTGTTCGAGAGCGCGGAACGGAGGGGGTTATCCACGGGGGAGGGAAACAGGAAACAGGGGGAGAGAGAGAGTCTCCGCTCTGAAGAGAGAGTTGTGGGCTTGGCGCCGCTGTGCAGTTGTTTCGGAAGAGCTGACGGTTGGTACGGATGTACGGGCACGGAACGCGGGTGCGGTCAGTACACGCACAAGTGCTCCTCTTCAGGGATGCCGCGAATGGCTGAAGGGAATTCTCGTTCAGATTCGGTGCGTTGACAGTTGGCCGTTGAGCGCGTCCGCCGGTTGGGACTTGGGAGCTCACGAAACGAGCGCTGCATATCGGTACTCGGCGGGGCTTCCGTCCAACAGCTGGTGTGGCACCTGCCGCCGGTGCTACCAGGTGGGGTTGGGGGTGGTGGTGGGGTTGGGGGTGGTGGTGGTGGTGGGGGTCTCGGGAGATGCGTGGGTCCGCGTTCGAACGGACCCACCGAGTACGCCTACATCCCTGTTAGCTCGACGGTAGGAGTGTCTGTCCCTCCGCACGCTCCTCATACATACACACAACCAACACACACACACACATTTGGCCAGCGTGTGGTCACGTCAGAAGTCAGATACAGCGCGTGAGGTACATGTGCGGTACATGTGTGTGTGTGTGACCACAAACGTTTCTCTCCCGCGCACCGCCTCGCAGAAACACCGACGTGCCCCTGTAGCGTGTGTCCATGTGTGTAGTGGCCAGCACAGCCCAACCAGCGGCTCCCTCCGCCAAGGACCAAGGAGGGGGGGGGATCAAGGGACGCGGGTGAAGAAGAACAAGCAAACCGTGGTCGACCGGCGCATCGCTTCCCCCAGCCCGCTGCCCGCCCCCGCTGCCCGCCCTTCCCCCCCAGCCGCCCCCTCGAACGACACACCACACGGCCCGAATAGCGCCCCTGGTGCAGCTGCATCAGTCAACCCTGAGTTACCCAGCAGGCCCGACTCCAGCCGCCAAGGCCTCCAACAAGCAAGCAAATGAAGTAGGTTTCGCGTTCTTTGCCTGGTGATCACATAAAACTATAAAACCCGCGCAAAATATTTGTTCAATTAATGGGAGTCAACGTATGAGTCAGCGCACGGTCAGGGCACGGTAACAACTTTCGCTTTCCCCCACCCCGCACTGTCCGTCCCCGGATCGCCGCCCTGAGTGCCAGCCGCCGCAGCCAAAGGCCAACGTGCGACCCGCAAACGTCCCTCCACTCGCGCGCCTTTCGCCCATTTGCTTCATTCATTTCTTGCGCCTCGGCACATTCTTGGCCCTCATCCAACCGAACCACTCCCCCTTCCTGCCTGACTGCCGAGCCTCTCCCCCCGCCTGCCCCCCAGGCCTGCCCCGCCCTCGCCCCCCCAAAAGGCGCCCGCCCGCCTGCCCGCCAATCCACACCCACGGAAGAATCAACCCATGCCCACTAAGCCCTCGGTGACGAGCCACCAGCGGCCGCTTGTACGACGGTTGCGTTGGGCCGCCAGTGCGACTGTCCAATGAGTCCGCACTGGCTCGGGGCCCCCTCGGCGACTGCCCCGGCGCCGTCTGCGCCCCCACCGGCCGCGCCGGCGGCCGCGGCGGCAGGCCGCCTGGGCTGCAGCCCCAGCTGCCTCGCCCAGCCCAACAGCAGCTGGTCCAGCAGGCTCAGCGCGCGGCCCAGGCTGAGAAATGCGGGGCCGACCGACCCACGGGTCATGTGCGGAGTGCGGAGGGAGGTTGATGTCACAGGGGTTACGGGAGGGGGGATAGGGACTTTAGGGTTTGTGTCAGTGCCCTAACTGAAGGGGAGGGCGGGGTAAGAAAGCCAAACCAAGGTTGTGGGGTCTGCCGGATCCACAGGAGACGTTTTAAGATGCACGGAACCTCCCAGACCTCCTTCTCCTCCTCCTCCTTGCCCTCCTCCTCCTCCTCCTCCTCCACCGCACTACACCCCGACTGCACACAACGTGTCTTCGCGTGCCCACGCAAGCCCCACAGGCACCTCCCCCTCCCCCCGCCCCCGGGTCCGTTCGCTAACGCCGTCTCCGTCTCCGCTGCGGTATCTTCTTTTTGCCCCCCACCTGTACAGCTCCCTGTCGGGTCCCTGTCGGGGCAGCACCTCCGTCAGCAGCCCTTCGTTGGCGCACTGGGAGCGGTTGTAGCCCAGTTGGGTGGAGACCTTGTCACTGGATCGGGCATGGACCTGGACGGAAGGGGGATAAAAAGTGATACCGCAGCGGAGACGGCGGGGGGGGAGAGGTGGAAGGCGCCAAGGGGGAAGGGGGTTATGGACGGACATACGGTATAGGCCGGAGCCCGTGAACGGGCGCCAAAATTCGTTCCGTACCGTACAGGTCGTACAGGTCGTACTGCCGTACCTCCGCCAGCGTGACGTTCCAGCCCAGGCCCTGGTACATGAGCAGGTCGGCCGCCTCCTCCCCCGCGTCTAGATCTAGCACCAAATCGAACTGCAGCAGCAGCCGCCGAGCCACGTCCAGATGCTCGGAACCTATGCCGCCAAAGTGCGTGTGGAAGGCCCGCTCGCCGATGAACGACCTGCGTAGTAATAATAACAGCAGTAGTAATAATAACAGCAACAACAGCAGCAACAACAAGAACAGCAGCTGCGTTAGCACTGGCAGTTGCATTGGCCGTGGTAATGAGCTAATGACCAACAGCAGCAGTATTGGGAGCAGCAGCAGCAGCAGCAGTAGCATTTTACCGCGACCGGCACGCCGGGGTGCTGCGGTGCGGGCGGCACAAACCCGGAAGCACACCAGATACCACCCCCTGTCCGGTGCCCGCACCTCCCCCCTCCCGCTGCTCACTTGCCCCCAATCCCTAAAACCCTCAACCCTCCCAACACACGCACACATCCACACACCTGACGTTGTAGTTGTCCAAGATGGCGGGCGTGAGATCTCGCCACATGGTGACATTGCTGCTGCAAAACGTGTCCAAGAACAGGTCCCGCCCCCTCTCCTCCTCCGCCGCCGCCGCCGCCTTCTCTGCCGCCGCTCCCGCGCCCTCCGCCGCCGCGCCCACCCCCTCCAGCCCCTGCCCCTGCCTCTGCCTCTTGGCGCGCTGCTGCTGCTGCTGCTTGCGCCGCTTCTGGTGGCGCGAGATGCGCGCCTTGATGTGCGCCAGGATGAAGTGCAGGTGCGATACCAGTCGGGCCTCGGGGCTCCTGCGTGTATTGCGGTTTTAGGGTTTTAGGGTTTTAGTAGGGGTGGCGGCGGGCCGGCGGCGGCATGCGCGTGTTCCCCCCGGGGCGATACACCGTGCAAGTGCCGGTGCTCTTGCGCGGAGCCAACAGCTCTCCGAGCCAGCCAGCCCCGAAACCAAACCCTCCGCCTCCCCGCCGCCGCACGCACGCGCCCCATCGCCCTCCCGCAGCAGCCCCCTCCACACACCCCCGCCCTCCTCGCACACCTGAGCGTCACTACGTTGACCGTTGACCGGCACACGTGCACGGCGCCCATGCCCTCCAGCCCGCCGTGCAGCGTGTATTCGTTGGACAAGTACTGCAGCCCCCGGGCCGTCACATTGGCGATGCGCGCCCGGCAGCCCGCCACCTCCCCCCGCTCCATGTGGCCGTAGATGGACCACCTGCGCCGGTGGTGATGAAGAGAAGCGAAGAGAAGAGAAGTGGCCAGGCGGTAAAAGCGGTGAAGCGGTGTAGCGAAGCGAAGAGTAGAGGAGTAGCCAAGCGGTAAAAGCGGTCAAGAAATTTAAGCGAAGCGAAGCGGTCAGGCGGTGAAGTGGCCAAGCGGTGGTGATGAAGCGGGCGGGGTTGAGGCGGCAGCGAGTCGGGTCGCGGTGAGTCGAGTAAAGCGGAGCGACGGATGGGAGATGGATGTCCAGGTAGCGGTGGGTGTGTGTGAAGCGGACGAGTGTCGGACGCGGGAGGGCGTGTGTGTATGTGTGTACGTCATGGTACGTCATATGCGGACGCCAACGGGCGGCAGCAGGCGGCGGGGCAGGGCAGGGCAGGGAAGAACTGCCGAACCACGGCCCCGGGGCCCCCGAAACCATGATACGGCAGGCCCGGCAGCATGCGCCCGCTGCAGTACCCAACGGCCATAAGGCCCGGCAGCATAGGGCATAGGGCCCGCCACGGCGCAGCACGCACGTGACGTGGATGTTTCCAGTCAGCTGGTAGAACAGCGTGCGGTTGATCCAGTGGGGCAGGTCACCGAGGTACAGCGGCTGGCCGATGCCCGGAGCCATCTTGCACTGGCTCAGCCCTGGGGGCGGCGGCGGCGACGGCGGCGGTGAGAGAGGGGCGGAGGCGGTGAAAGGGGCGGAGGCGAGAGACAGCTACAGGTGCAAAATGGACGGAGGGAGGGACACCGAGGAGGAGGAGGAGGAGGGGGAGGAGGGGGGCCAGGCGGAGGAGGGGCGAGGGAGAGGGAGAGAGCGGCCCCGCTGCCACCCCAAAGGGGAAGCCGCGCCAGGGGCCCACTTTCCCACTTTGCCCCTTTGCCTCACTTGCAGCCAGGCTGAAGCTCGTGCCGCCGCTTTTGCTGATGTGTAGGTAGTCGAGCAGCGCCTTTCGCAGGACCGTGTCCACGTGAGTGCCGTACAACTGTTGCCCGGAATCCCGGGGAAAACAAAGGCGTGAAAAGAGGAACGCGGCACGCCGAAAACGTCATCCGCATTGGAATGCCTTAAACTTCCGCGGCCGTGGCAAGACCGCTTAACAATTGCCTGAATTATGGATTGGGGTCAAACTGGTCAAGTGTACCGCTTTTCAAACCGCCAACGGTTCCAAGACCCTGTGGCCAGACAGGGTCCCCCCCACACACGTGTCCGAAACGATGGAACGGGTCATAACGAGCGAAGGCGCCAGGGCGCCTCCGTACAGGGCGGGACGTGTCGCAGCTGTCCTGCCAAACACCCCCCAACGAACCTCTTTGGTGGCGTCCGCAAGGACAGACTCAACTTCCTCAGGGGAGTCATTTTTGTCAAGAGCGCCTCTGTGGAGCGCAATGCAAGCAAGGATGATCCTTCGTCCCAGGATGGCTACGAATGAATCCTTTTGTGCAAACTTTCGCAGAGGTCCCAGAGACGCCCTCGTTGCCAGCAGTATATTGTTAGTACTGCCATTATTTATGCAAAAATTGTTGAGCTTCTGGCCAAGCTCGTCGGCTTCAGCGGTCTTGTGTGCGCTGATGTGTTGTTTTACAAGTTCCCTCGAGATTTTTAAGGTCAAGCGAAGTTGGTCGTCACAATGCGGGCAATTGGCAGTGTGATTGCGAAGGACCTGCTGCAAAAGCACGCTGGACGCGCTGGAGGTCAACACAAACGTCGCGATAAAAGCAAGCAACACGCAGAGACCCATAGCAATTGTTGCAACAAGCCTTCTCCTTGACATTCTGGCGCTCGATGATGATGTTACAAGCTTCAGTGAGCTCGTACGGCTCAAACGAACCCGAAGGCTCATGAACCGCCTCCTGCTTGTCCGTGAAAACAGAGGGCATACGGCATGGCAGTTGAAGGTGTCGTTTTCAGTTGAACAAAAACGGAGTACCTGCACAACGATGACTAGTATGGTCTATGGTGTGTGGACATGACTGCTTGGGCGCCACGAGCGCTACAACATCTTCAGCGTTTGTTGTCGTGACCCTCACACAGCACCGCGATACGGTGCTCATCACGTCTTGCATATCTGTACATCGCAGGACCCGCAGCGCCAACAACGACCTGCCGCACCAACAACCTCTGCAAGACTATGCGCGGGGCCCTGCAACCTGGGCGATCGTCCTCTCACCATTACCCTGTAGTGCACATCGCAAACTGCCTGACACTCCTGTCCGCTCATACCCTGTATGTACCGTACCCCGGCGACCACACCCCGCGACCGACGGTAGTTTGACCGCAGCCCTGCAGTGCCACACACACACACACAGACGTGGGATCGTACCCCACGTGGGATCGTACCCCACGTGGGATCGTACCCCACCGCTGGTCCCCCGGGTGAAAGAGATCGGGGTGTCGAAGGCTGGAGACAATGGTGTCCTCTGGTGCGCGGGGCGGCTGGAGTGGGATGCCACCAAGAAGACTACAACGCTGCCGCAGAGCAGTGGTGGAGGAATGAGTCTGCATAGGGCCTGGACCAGACTGCATAGCAGGTGGTGGTTGGATAACTAAGATCGGGCGGCGGCAGGCTTCCGAAGGATATAGGTGGCAATGGCACCGGTGTGAGTGCCCTGGTAGATTACGCAGCTGTAGAGCATGCGTTCGGTGGACTGAGGACAGTAGGCGCCTGGGGCTAGCTTAGCTGGCACATGGACAATCAGGTGGACGCTGTCCTGTGACGATTACGGCGCAGCGGTTCGCACTTCCCGGTGCAGTGTGCGGACAAGGTGGTACGCCCCTCCTCAACAGAGGAGTGCTTCGGCGGTCTCCCGTATGTGGGCGGGTTAGCGCCCCCGGCCAGTGTCGGCCCGGCAGATATGTAACAGTTACACACACACACACAGCATCAAGCTGCGCGACCTCTCCGTCCGCCAAGCCACCCAAATGCAGATGCAGCCGGTAACGGAGCGCCGGGCCCGCCTGCACGCAGCCTACGAGCGGGAAGCCCGGGAGCAGCCCGCAGCGGCGGCAGCAGCAGCAGGAGCCCACCCACCGGGACATCAGCCAGCCGCCGCCGAAGTGGCGCCAGCAGCAAGTGTACTGGCAATGCTCCGGCGAATGTGGCCCATCAAATGGGAGCGCGAACACTTTGAGACGCTCTGGCGGCTGGCACAGGACGGCGTGCCGCTTCCCGGCAACAGCCACATCAGGGGAGCAGCACCAGAACAATGCAAGTGCGGCGCGTACGGGGGAGCCGGCCCACACGCATGCTCGCCGCGTGCACACCACTTCTGGGAGTGCCCGGTGGCGCAAGCGGTGGTGCAGCAGATCGCCGCCCACGTGCCCGGGCCCATCACCCGGGCAAACGTGTGGCTGGCGGAGCCACCGCCAGGCGTGCAGCAGTGCGTGTGGGACGTGATCTGCCTGGCGGCACTCACGGCCATGGAACGGGCGCGCGTGGGGCTGTGGGCAGTCAGGAACTCACCCACCGCCCCGGACGCCCCAGACCCAGTCGAGGTGGCAAAGGCGCGCGCAGCACTAGATTTTTGGCAGCGTGTGCGGGGGTTTGCGGAGCTAGACGTGCCAAGGCGGGGATGGGAGGGGGTAGGGCCTGACCACCCCATCCTGGCGGTGGTCAACGGCCACATTCAGTGTGTGCAGCACGCAGGGATGGGTATGGAGGGAGAGGGAGGGGTCGTGGAGTGAGGGGATGAAGGGGCTTTAGGGGTGAGGGAGGGAACTTAGGGCGTCGAGGCAGGGAGGCGTGAGAGGAGGGGATGAGGGGGGGTTCCTTTGGGTCCGAGAGGACTTAGGGTGCAGAGACCGCCGCGGGCTGCCTTTTGTAGGCGAGGGAGGCTTTAGGGAGCGGGTACAGCGAGAGTGAGGCGAGTTGGCGAGGTGCCGCCTAGTGCGAACTATAGCCCCGTCACCTAGCCCGCTGCCGCAAGGCCCGCGCCCGACCTCCTGCCGCCTCGAGGCCAAGCGGAGCTCTGGAGCTCGGCCTCTAGGGGCCACCCCCCGGCCTCTCCGGGGCCGTCGTAGTAGGAGTAGTAGCAGGGGTAGGACGCGCGCTGTCTTGGGTTCTCCTTTGGTGCTGACCGCCCACGAGCCGGACCAAGCTCGGGGCAGGTTCTCAGCGCTTTGTTTTCGCGCCTAGAGGAGCACCGCCAGCCGGTAGCAGGCCGGCCGGGCGCCCCGGCGCTGCAAGGACTTCAGGGCGGGCAGGACAGCGCGGGCGCCGCGTAGCGCGCCGGCGCGACTGCTGTTTGTGCGGACGAAGGGCCCAGCTGCCGTATATGGCAGGCTGTGAGCTCAAGCCTTTGGGGAGCCGCTGCGCCGTACACCCGTATATGGGGTGTACGACGCAGCCAGCTCCGCGTCGAGCAGGAGGGGGTAGCGGCCCCTCACGCCCTTCTCCCACCGCAAGGGGGAGAGTGCTTAGGCGGTCTTTCCGTCGGGGCTGGGTTAGCAGCCCCTGGCCAGCGTCAGGGCCCGGTCAGATACTGTAACGACACACACACACACACACACACACACACACACACAAGTACTACCACCACCACCACCACACCACCACCACCACCACCACCACTACCACCACCACCACCACACCATCACCACCTCGCGCCAGCGCGCAAAGAGCGACGACGGACCAGACAAGAATGGAATGAAAACGCAATCTTCATGTCGCCAGGCCCGCCCCCTTCTCTCCATGTTGGCGGGCCGTGAACCACTCACATTGGAAAAAAATGCAGCCCCGGATGCCTGCCCTACGCGAACGAACAAAGCTCAATAAAAAAACAACACCACACCACACACCATGTACCTGTGTAGAACGGTTCAATCACCTTGATGTCGGCACCGTAAACACTCTCTGGACGTAGCTGGGACAGGAAGCCTGGGCCTAGACCGCAACGCCATGGCCACCCCGCCACCCCACAGCTGCTGCAGGAGTTGAATGTGCAGATGTGGCGGCGCGCCCCGCATCCCGGACGATGAGTCGCGATGAGTCGCGTCACAGCAAAAGCCACAGGGCAGCCTCCAGCCTCCACTCCCCTCCGCAAATGCACACCCCGCACCCACAGGCCAGCCAGGGCCCCCCCTTGGGCCCCCCAGCATATCATTCCCTGACCCCCCCTGATTCGATACCGTTCACGGCCTCCGGCCTAGACGTGGATAACCCCCCCCCCTCAAAAAAGACCCCAGGAAGGAAAGGACGGGTGTTTCTTTATTTCGGTAGATCAGGACGCATACCGGTATCGACACCGCATTGCGCCTGCCATCGCTCCAAGTCGTATGATGGACATGTCCTGTACATTGAAATGCACCCCGCAGGCAAGTCCCGACGAGGATCGTGTGCCATACGTTGGTGTGTGCGCGGGGTGGAGGTAGGTAGGTTCCAAAGTTTCGCAGTTTGGCAGTTCTAGTCGGAACGGAATCCGGATCCTGTCCGTCGGATCCGACCACCCGCTGGCAGCCCCGACAGCGGCGGCCACCCGGCCGCGAAGCGTTGGGCGCGTTGGGGCGCGTTGGCCGCAGCGGCGCCGCACCACCACTGAAAGTGTCGCCGCCCGCCCTCTCCCACCTTCACCTCCCACCTCCACCGGACGGCCCCCCCCTCTCGCCGCTCACTCTCTCACCCCCACCGTCACCGAACCATCAGACGTGCCTTGCGGCCCGCGGTCTTGCGCCGCCCCGTCGCCCCCGCGTTCAGCAGGCCGCAGGCCGGGGACCCTTTTACCGTCCCCGTCCCTCGTGCCGGCGGCGGCACGGTGCCGGCGGCCAGGCTGTTTGGCCGCAAGCCCAGCGCTTGGGCCACATCCAGAAACACGCCATCAAGGAAGGCCAGCGTGCGACCGGTGCTGCAATAACAGCAGCATCAGCAGCAACAGCAGCGGCAGCAGCGGCACAGATTGCAAAAGGCTGACGGTCACCCGCACGGTCATCCAGTCAACAGGCGCGGTGGCGGCAGCCGCCATGCCGGCGAGCAGGCGGCAGGGTTGGGACCGAGACTGAGGCGGGAAAGCTCTGCCCCTACGGGCCCTCGGATCGCCTGGTGGAGGGGGTTGGGGCTCTTCGCGGCCCGGAGATTTTGCAACGCCGTCGCCCGCGCCGGTGCAGCCACGCACACACGTAGGCAACCGCACAACCACCGCGCAAGCACCGCACGCATGCAGATTGCAGAAGCGCACTCCACAAGACCCACCCGCCCACCCACCCTGACCCACCCACCCGCCCGCCCACCCTGACCCACCCCCCACGGACTCCCCCCACCCTGACCCACCCACCTGTACAGCTGCCTGTCCGGCTCCTGGCGCGGCAGCAGCAGCCGCAGCAGCTCCTCATTGGGGCAGTCCTCCTTGCTGTAATGCAGCTTGGCGAAGGTCTGGGAGGAGGTGCGCACGTGAAGCTGCGGGGTGGGGGGGCGGGGGCCGGGGCGGGGGCAGCGGTGGCGGCGGCGGAGGGCCGGGGCGGGGGTAAAAAGAAGATAGCGCAGCGGAGACGGAGACGGAGACGGCGTCAGCGAACGGACCCGGAACCCGGGGGCCGGGGCGCGAAGACGGCGGCAGCGGTGGCGGCGGCGGAGGGCCGGCGAGGAAAGAGGAAAGAGGAATGGGTGGGAGCGCGGAGACAAAGCCGAATGGGAAAGAGAGGCACCGCCGTTGCTCATGCACAGGGGGCCCTGACCACCACAAGAGAGAGCGTTGCTCAGTGGTGTAAAGCGCAAAAGTACCCGCAGCGCCTAGTCCCAGCCACAAGTACAGTACGGCGGCCACATGCTGCCGTACATGCGGACAGCGCAGTCTGTTTATGGCAGCTCACCGTACCGTGTCGGCAAGACACAACGCAAGACACAACCCAAACAAGACACAACCCAAACAATACCGCATCTCGACCCGAACCACACCACGCCACACCACACCACACGCAAGCGCGCGAAACGCAGACAGCCGCGCCAGACAGCCAGGCGCGCACGCCCCGAGACGCCCCGTGTGCCGAGACTCTGGCCCCAGCGCGCATGCTGCGGCGGCACGCCCCGAGCCATGCCGGCATGCGCTGTACGACACGATACGGCAACACAGTACAGCCCGTACCTCGCTCAAGGAGACGTTCCAGCCCAGCCCCTGACGCATCGCCAGGTCGGCCGCCTCCTCCCCCGCGTCCAGATCCATGACCAGGTCGAACTGCAGCAGCAGCCGCCGAGCCACCTTCACGTGCTCGGAGCCGATGCCGCCCACGGGAGAGTGGAAGGCGCGCTCGCCGATGAACGACCTGCAGAGCATCGTAACGCATGCCGCAGGCCGCAGCAACAACAGCAGGCGGGAACGGGGCAGCAGCAGCAGGCGGGAACGGGGCAGCCGTCGACGCAAGCACTTTGCGCGGCCGCGCCCCGCGGCGCCGGCCGCCTAAAGGCGGAATGGGCAGTTGGGCGCCAAGGGATGCAGGGGACAATTTGGGCAGGGGTTGGGCACAAGGTACAGCAGGGGAGTGGCGATCGACGCCTGGCCGTGCGTGAGGGGGGCGCAGTGTACGGCCGCCAGGAGGGCAGGCAGGCAGGCAGGCAGGAGGGGCGCCGGCGGCGGCACAGGCCGCGCGCCTGCTCCGCACCTGAGGGCGTAGTTGTCGACCACCGGCGGCGCCACGCGCTGCCACATGGCCACGTCACCGGTGCAAAACGTGTCGAAAAAGTCGGATGTGTCAAAGTCGGTCTTGCCCAGCAGGCGCTTCTTGACGCGAGCCAGCATGTAGTGCAGGTGGGAGGCCAGCCGTCCGTCGGGCTGCCTGCATGCATGCAGCGGCGTAGACGAGGTGGTGGTGACCCAACGACCCAACGTCCCAGCGACGACGCGACAAGGGGGTGAGCCGAAGAAGAAGAACAAGAACAAGAAGAACAAGAAGATATCAAAGGACACGATATGGGTCAGGCACTCAGGGTTTGCGGCACATCCCCCTTTCTGCTGGCGATATCAGGTATTCCTCAGGTAATATCCCGGGTAACTGCGTTGCGTTCCCTCGCCGTTTTCTATATTCTATTAACCCCCAAAGCAGCCGCACCTCAACGTGACCACGTTGACGGAACCCGGGCACACGTGCGTGGCGTGAAGCCCCTCGGCGCCCCTGCTGCCTCCGCCTCCGCCGCCGCTGCCTCCGCCGCCGTGCAGCGTGAATTCGTTGGAGACGTAGTTGTACCCGAGCTCCTTGAGGTGAGCCAGCCGCCCCGTGCAGGACTGGCCCTGCGCCGGCCGACCCTTCGAGCCGTAGTATGACCACCTACGGCCAAGAGGACAGGACAGGCCAGGACAGACAGCCGTGTGGGATCTGGGTCGTGCACGTATTCTCCGCTGCGGCATCTTTCTCTTCATTGCGCCGTGTTGCGGACCGTCGTGTACGGGTGTACGGGTGTACCGGGTACGGGTACGGCGTCAGCCCCGGATCAGCCCGAGTGGTCCCCGCGTGTAGAGCAGTAGGGGCTCAGCTCAGGGTCAGTCCTGGCTCTGAGCCCTTTTCTTCTTAATGGAAGCTGAATGTAAGCAAAGCCGAGCGGCTGAAAACAGACACACACACCCACAACCAGCGACACACGCTATCGGTTCCCCCCGGTGAGCTCCCCAGTCCCTACCACCCACATGATGCTGGTCCCCCCGGTGAGCTCCTCGAAGGCGGTGCCGTTGATCCACCTCGGCAGGTCGCCCAGGGCCTCCAGCTGGCCGATCCCAGGGGCCATGAGGCAGCCGCTGTGCTCTGAGGGACAGCGGGGGGACGCGGGGTTGGGGAGGGCGGGGTGAAGAGTGAATTCGCAAGAATGAAACAAGAAGGGGTGGTGGTGGGGGGAGGGGTGTAAGCGGCAGCGGCACAGCATGGACAGGGGCCTGGCAGGATCGGCGGGTCGCACAGGCCTATGCGTCCTCCTCATTCGGTGCGCCCACCAGCCGGCAGTGTTCAAGGGGGGGGGTCAGGGAGTGATATGCTCCTTTATATAAAAATGAGTCACTGCGGACGTTGTTGATCATGCTGTTCAAGGGGGGGGGGGTGACGCAGCTGCGGGTGTTTGGGGATGCGCCTGGAAGCCGGCGGGCTGCGGCTGAGGGAGTTGTCAGATTTGAGAGCCGAGGGGGAGGGGGGCGGCTCCTCACAGCCCATGGCAATGCGGCCGGTTGTTAGAAGGGGCCACCAGGGTCCACCATTTCCACCACACCAACGAAATGTTGGAAGGGACCACCAGGGCCCACCATTTCCACACCAATGAAGTATTGGAAGGGACCACCAGGGGACTCTGGTTAGGCGGTGGCCGCCGTGGGCACGAGGGTGGCTTGGGTGCGCGCTATGGTGAGCCCAGGCCGACGCAGGTCAAACCCCCAGGAGCTTACTTGCGGCTGCACTGAAGCTGGTGCCGCCGCTCTTGCTGATGTGCAGGTACTCGAGGAGGCCCCTTCGAACCACGGACGTGACATGAATGTGGTAGAACTGCAGCGGGCAGGTAGGTAAGGGCATGTACTGAGGGCGCCGCGTACGGCGTCATCCCTGTACGGGGTTCCTACTCACCTTGGACGTGAGTCCTGACAGCTTCCGCTCTACGTCTGCGCCTATAGGCTTCTGTCCCAGTAGGAGCCACTGCAAGACTACGCCAGCTAGGAATGTCCGCCGGGAAAGGATGGCCAGGATAGGATGGCTGTCAGCAACGCGCTCGAGGTCCCCAAGAGATTTGGAGGTTTTTTGAACCAAGTCCTCGAAGCTTGCTTTAGCTCCCTCTGCGTGGAGCTGCCGCGAAGGGCGCTTGGTGACTGGCGTGAGCCCTTGCACGCTTGTGCGTGTCTCCAGCAATGCCCGTGAATCATCCAGTATTTTCCTTAATTCGGTTTTCAGTCCCTGAACATTGCCATACTGCTGAGCTTTCTCAGCAAGCACTTCGTGGAGTGTTCCAGCCGAAGCGCCGAAAAACCACGTGAGCGCAACAACTAATCTAAAGAGCATTGAATATGAGTTGGTTGCAACTCGACGAAAACAACATCCGCATCAGGATGACAGCCCGCTAGAAGTTACGACTGCTCTCAGTGCAAAGTGCGATCAACTTCAAACTGATTGTCCAGTATATGTAGAACTGTACAATATGGAATGCGGTCAACGACACCGTCGCAACTGTGTGGTTTTCGTCTGCCCTCTGCCGGATTCAATTTGACTTCCAGCAAGTCTCCCGTACGATTGCAGCAGGCGTCGGGCCTGAAACAAGTGCGTCCGGACGGCGTCTCTCCCAAGCCGGAGGCGGCATGCTGCGACATCACCTGAGGCCTAGTAGGGCCATCTGCCAGAGCGGTTCTTATTCCCAGACGAACGGAAAACGGACCGCAACCTCCAGCAAAACTGACCGTCCAACCCTTGCCAGCGGCCCGTGGGTCACCAAGCACAAGTTCAAGTGACCCGGTTCACAGTGGACGAACCCAGGAATCGAGGTTTCGACCGTCGAAGACGTGGCGGCCCTTACCTTACTTAAGGCAACCGATGACATTCTCTGCGCAGATCGAAGACATTCTGTTGTAGTCTAAACACAGGCTATATTCACAGATAAATTATTGATGAAAAGCTAATTCGGCGGTCCCCAGGTGTTGCTTGGGTGTGGCCATAACCCTCGACAGCAGCTCACAGGTAGGCGCACCACCAAATCCTGGCGGCAGCCACGCATCACACACTCCGGCCTATGGAGCACCGCTCCAAGCTTCCAAGCGGAGCCAACGTCGCGCAGCTCCCCCCCCTCCTCCCTCCACCACCCACTGAGCCCGTGGCCGCGCGGGGCCTCCTTCCCGACGTCCCAAGACACATGCTGGTATGGCAGTGGAGCCGCCCGCGCGCGGCTGCACCACCATCGCCACTGCCGCCGCCACCACCGCCGCCATAACACTTACGACCATCACCGCCACCATCATCACCACCACCACAACTATCACCATCATCGCTACCACCACCGCCACCACCAACGCGGCTGCCGATTCCGGTGCCACCGTACTTGCTTACTTAACCCCATGATCTGCGGTGCCCAGCTGCACCACCAGCCTTAGGATGCGAGAGTTACAATGAGGGACCACTAGGGTCCTGCGCTGGGACCATTAGGGCCTACGTGCGCTTCACAGACCCAAGGGTCGCGGTGCCCAGCTCCGCAAGGCCCCAGCAGAGGACGGGCGCCGAAAGGACGGGACAAGGACAGCGGGGTTTGTAAGGGGCCTGGCGCCTGGGGGCAGGGACGCGCTGGCGGGCCACCAGGGCCACCAGCCGCGAGTCGCAATCCCAGCGCCCAGCTGCGCAGACGCTCCTGCTTGCCTGCCTGCCTGCCTGCTTGGCTTGCTGCCTGCCTGGCTGCCTGGCGCCCTGCTGCCTACCCTCCTGCCTGCCTGCATGCCTGCCTGGCTGCCTGCCTGGCTGCCTGCCAGAGTAAATGCTATCCGTCTGCGTCGCTAGCTGGACGCTAACCGCCTAGCTGGCTGGCTCACTGGTCCAGGAACGCCAGCACAGCCACCAGGGCATACCCCACGAGCGCCACAGCCACCTGCGTCGAGTGGTACCAACCGCGGGTGGGTTGGCGCTTGGCGGGCGGGAGGTTCACTCACGGGCATAGGGTTGCTACGTTGCTTAGGGGGGGTACTGGATGGAACCGGAGAACCACTTGCGGCTGGGGGCCGAGGGCCCGCGGCGGGGCCCCGCTGCTCCATAATCCAGGGGCCGGGGGCGGGGAAAGACGAGGTCCGCAACGGCGGACCGCCACAGCGGCGAGGGGAGGCGACCAGGCGAGGAGGGGAGGAGGAGGGGACGGAGCGGGGGACAGAAGAGGGGAGTGCGAATAACAGCGCACCATGACAGGTATGAAGATGTCTCGCTGGGGGCCGGCCTCCTGGTCCAGGGATCCCCCCGGAGGTGGTCGTTGTTTCGGTTGTTGCTGGACGGGCGCCGGCGGCGCCGCAGAGGTTGGCGCCGCCGGCGGCAGCGGTAGCCCCTCGCCGCTCACCGGCGCGGTTTCCCTGGGACTGCCAGACCCTGCGGTACAGCATGCGCACAGGCAGCGGCGCGGGTTGGTTTGACTGCTGGCATTTGTGACGCATGGTGTTGGCCCACGGGCCCACGGGTCTCGACTGCCGTAATGTTGAGCGCGCGACAGGGAGAGGCGGACAAATGGCGGAATGGGTGGCGCGGAAGTACGCCGCCAGAAGATTGGGGCGTCGGGGTTGCTTCGGAAGTGGGCTTGGGCTGTGTGTGTGTAATTATGAGACAGGTGGCGTCGTGGGTGGGTGGGGATAGGGCGCGCAGCGGCAGGTTTCAACCCAGTTGAGAGCGCGCTGTCCACTGCTGCGCCAAGCTAATGCGTACCCGAATCAGCTGCATTGGCGGCGAGGCGCTTTGGCGACCTGGACGTAAGAGCGACCGTGCGTGGCCGGCCGTTCTTACAGACGTGCGCCGATGCGGGCGCGCGGATAGAATACAACATGTTTATTACTTCTCATTCGGAAAAGTCGTCTCGCTATGGCTTCTATTTTTGAAGTTTGTGCTGCTCTGCTGCAGGACAGCCGTTACCGCACGGGATGATGCAAGTTTACCCGCGCATATCCAGCGCTTTATGCTGAGTTAGGGACACAGTATAGATCACATCCATTCATAAGTTGTGATTTTTAATTCGAAACGTGGCAAGGCCGTGGGAAGTCCCCCGCACACAGCGCACGAGTTTCGGGGGCACGAAACGAAATCAGGCGCTAATCACACAAGTTTCTGTCGAAATTAACCTTCACTTCAAGATTTAATTCATCACAGTTTGGACGGCTCTTTTGCTTACCTAAGCGATTAGCCGACACCTTTTTTGAGTTTGCGAACCCAAAATGCCGACTACGGACCTGCTCAAGACGTTTGGCCTATCGAGGAATCCATTTACAGATCGAACTGCCGAGAAAACCAGTCTTGACTCGACCAGCCTTTACATCCACTCTGATTTGCGCGGCCTGAAGCCCAGCGACACGACCTACATCTTCTTCGGGCGGCGGGGGAGCGGCAAGACCACGATCCGGCTGCAGCTGGAGGACGCGTACCGGCGACACAATGAGGAGGCGGCCGCTAAAGGAACCAAGGGCCACTTCATCGTGGACATGTGCCGCCCGGGCCACATGACCGCGTGCCTCAGCACGTAAGCGCGGGATGGAGCACGGCCCAATTCAGCAGCCGTCGAACAGGCCCGGGGAAGGGCGGTGTTGGGAAGCGGCGGGAGAGGGAGCTGGGCGGCGGCGTCACGAGGCTTAGGGTTCAGAGGCCCTCAGAAGCTCTTCCCCTGTGTGAAGAGGTGAAGAGGCGCCCACCTAGGGGAGCAGTGAAGAGGCGCCCAACTAGGGCAGCTAGGGCAGCAATTACAGAAGAAGCGCTGTGGCATCCCCTTCATCTATTGCCGTCGCTCACACCCTCATCTGGAGCCCAACAGCCGGCCCGTCGCGAAGGAAAGCTGAGGCCCGCCCCAAAGCGCCACAGTTCCAGGAGCGAGTGGGAGATCAGGACTGGGAGGGAGGGAGGGAGGGAGGGAGGGAGGGAGGGAGGGAGGGATCTGGGCGGTGGTCTGGGCAGCCGGCCATCTCTCCCACCTTGCCACCTCAGGGCCCCATGCCGGTGGCGGCCCTCACCACGCCGGCCGCGGCCCCGCTAGCCTCCATCCCGACGCCCCGAGCATTCCAATCCCGACGCCCCGAGCATCCCAATCCCGACGCCCGTTGTGGCGCTGGCATGCAACGTCCCACCACCCACATGCCTTCCCCGGCGCCCACAAAACCTTAGGCACTACAACCCCCTCCCCTCCCCCCTGCCACGTTCACGAAGACGCTCCAGGCGCAAAGCACACCCGACGCCCGGGCTTCCAACTTGTGATGTCACACCCCCCAAATGCTCCCTCGTGCGCGGAACTAGAGGAACGCTCCTCTAGCTCCGAAACCCCTCCTCGCCCCCCTCCCCCGACTCACAGCCCGAGCCTCTTGCACTGAGCCCTCGAGCATTGCTCCTCAGCAAGTCACCATCCCCCGACGCTCGCGGGGTGAACTTGCATTCAACTCCTTTCCCCCTCCTGGCCTCCCTGCCTCCTTGCCCCTATACAACCACATTGGTCAGCTTGCCAGCTTCTCACCTTACCACTTCGAAGCGTCGTACTGCCCCACTTGCCTTACCCTAGGTTCTCGGTCGCCCACGTCCCTCCGCTGCGATATCATCTTGATTATTATCCACCTCTGCCCCCGCCCTGCCTCCCCCTCTCTTTATACCCCTCTCAGGTTCATGGAGACGCTCCAGGCCAGCACTGACAACTGGGATGCCACCTTCTCTGACGCCTGGACCACCGCAGACCTGGTGGACTGCATCCTCAGCTACTCCGCCACGGAACTCGTGGTACGGCACTTGGCTGTGCCTTGTACGACGGGTTTGGGAAGGGAGCGGGGTGCCGTACATGAGTGAGGGGGCGTCAGCGGGTGCCGTCGTATGTGTGTGTGAGTGTGTCATTCATCGTCGTATGTTTGTGGGGCAGGGGGCAGGCGACCGAGGTCGAGACGAGGCCCGAGGGAGGGCTGCGATGGGCCTCGTGCGCATGCGTGTTGGACTGGGGGGAGGGGGAGGGGAGGAAGGCGTGCCCGTGCGCGGCTCGGCAGCGCAAGGTCTGGTGGTCCGGGAGAAAAGGGGCCGCCGACCCATGGGTCATGGCTCTTGAGGCGGGGCTCCCATCGCATTTGGTTCGCCCTCCGTCTCCCCACTCGCGCTCGCGCCCTGCCATGGCCCCGTGTCCCTCCCGACCGCTCCCTCATCTCCCTTTTCGCCTCCGTGTACCAAGGCTATCAGCTTTTGCCTGGTCGGTCGGTCGGACGGACACACTTTCAACCCCCCTCCCACCCTGCGCCCCCTCCTCCCACCCTGCACCCAACCCCCTGCACCCAACCCCTGCAGAAGAAGTTCACCAAGCCCAACAGCGAGGAGGCCCGAGCTATGCAAGAGGCGCTGCGGGCGGATGCCAAGGCCGCCCGGCAGTTCCTGCTGCTGTCGCACATGTACGCGCGCACCGACACGGCCACACTCAAGGCGGTGCGGGCGGTGCTGCTGCGGCCCAAGTACACGGCAACGCAGGTGAGTGGCGACCCCGGCGGGGGGGGGGGAGGTGGGGGGGGGGTATCCACGGATAGGCCGCAGCCGGTGAACCTGGTCGGGGACCGTCTCCGAACGGAACGGAGAGGCGGCGCGAGCGAGTCCATGCCGTTCATTACTTGACCCGACGTATCTCGGTACCTGCTGCCCGACTGTAACGAAAACGGAGGAGCTGGGTCGGGCGGGATCAGCTCCCGCGAGGCGGCGGCGGGTCTCCTCTCGTCCTCTGCCCTGCGCCCCTTACCTCGGCCTCCCTCCACCCTTTTGGAAATGCCACTGCACGCTTTCCGTCCGCGCATGCCAGCCAGCCAGCCAGCCAGCCAGCCAGCTTGCCTCCTCAGACTGCCTTTCTGTAGACCCACCCACCCGCCCTCCTTGCTCCTCCTCCACACGGCCCCGCCTCCTTTCCGTTTACGGGCTCCGGCCCACACGTGGATACCCCCCAACCCCGTCCACAGTGACTCATTGTTATATAAAGGATCATATCACTCCCTGACCTCCCCGTCCCGGGCCGTTATAATTACCCCCCGCCCCCCGAAACGGAGCAGGTGACGGTTGGGGCGGTGAGCACCATCACCGCCACCGGCGGCCTGGTGGCGGCGGCGCGTCAGCCCGCCGTCAGCGACGCCGTGTCCGACTACGGCAGCGCGGGCTGGGAGTGGCTGTGCGACCACGTGCCGGGGCTGCGCTCGCGGCCCAAGCTCATGGCGGCGGCGCTGCTGGGCACGGCGGCGGCGGGGGCGTGGTACTATGCAAGGTGGGGTAATACACACGTGCGTGCACGTGTGGCCTCTAGCCATCGGGCCCATCTAGCAGCGGCCAGGGCCCCCAGGCCCCGGTGCGACACACACACACACACACACCGGATATAACACCACCACCGCCCCCGCATGGTATCTTCTTTTTACCCCGCATGCGGGCGGCCTGTTGGGCCACCTCTCGACCAAGAGCTAATCTGGCGGTCTGCCACACGCATGCAGCGATGGTGTTCCTCCGGCCCCCCGCCCCACCCAAAACGCATTACAATACCACCTGCGGTAAACCCCGCCTGGGCCCTCTTCTTGACTAACCGCCTGGGACTTGGTACCTGTGGCCGCAGGTGGCAGCGGCTGCGCTCCCTGGATCGGGCAGCTGCCCTGCAGCGGAACATCCGGGTGGTGAAGCCGCAGCCGGTGGAACTGCTGGCGGGGCTGGTGGACCACCTGTTCACAACGCAGGTGGGGGTATGGGTGTGTGTGGAGGGGGGTTGTTGGGGGAGTTGTGGGGTGTGTGTTGGGGGGTTCGTTGGGTTTGTGTGTGTGCTGGGGGGTTCGTTGTGTGTGTGGGGGGGGTGGTGTTACAGTGGGCTCCAGACGCGGTAAGAGTACAGCCGACGGGCTAGCTGCTTGTCATACCCTGCCTGCTTGTCGTACCCCCTCCCTGGAACCCTTCCCCCTCCCCCCTTCCCCTTCCCTCCCCTACCCCACGGGCTGCGGCCTATACGTGGATAACCCCCCATCCCCCATCCCCCCGCCCTCCCTGACCCCCCCCCTCCAGGACTCTGTTGACACCATCCGGCTGCTGAGCATCGGCATCTCGGCCCACCAGAAGCTGGAGCTGCTGTCGGGGCTGGTGCGGCTGCTGGGCTACGAGACGGTGGCGGTGTTTGGGGACTGCTTCGACGGTGAGGAGGGGGGCACAGGGGGGAGGGAGCACGACCGTAGAGAAGGGGGGAAGGGAGTTGTGAAGACGACGAAGTAGTCGCGATGGGGCACAGGGGGGATTGCTTTGACGGTGAGGAGTGGGGCACAGGGGGGAGGGAGCACGACCGTAGGGAAGGGGGGAGGGAGGGAGTAGTGAAGACGACGAAGTAGTCGCGATGGGGCACAGGGGGGATTGCTTTGACGGTGAGGAGTGGGGGACAGGGGGGAGGGAGCACGACCGTCGAAAGGGGGGGAGGGAGGGAGTAGTGAAGACGACGAAGTAGTCGCGATGGGGCACAGGGGGGATTGCTTTGACGGTGAGGAGTGGGGCACAGGGGGGAGGGAGCACAACCGTCGAAAGGGGGGAGGGAGGGAGTAGTGAAGACGACGAAGTAGTCGCGATGGGGCACAGGGGGAATTGCTTTGACGGTGAGGAGAAGGGGACAGGGGGGAGGGAGCACGACCGTCGAAAGGGGGGGAGGGAGGGAGTAGTGAAGACGAAGTGGGCACGATGGAACGGAGGCGGTGGAGGGGTGAGAGTTGGGGAGGGAGGCGAGAGGAGGGGAGGCGGCGGAGGGGCGAGAGATAGGGGGGCGAGAGGGAGGCGGTGGAGAGGGAAAGGGCGGAGGAGAAAGGGCGGAGGGAGAAAGGGAGGGATATTGGAACAAGGGCCCCACGCTGGAACCGGCTGGGCCAGGGCCGGGGGTCTTGAGGACGGTGCCAGGGTAGGCCGAGGGGCTGAGGGAGCCGCGGTGTGCGGCGGAGGGCGAGCTGTGATGAAACACGGAGGAGCCGGGTCACGGGGTTACACACTGGGACTGGGACAGCACCCATTTGCCATTTCCCCCCCGGCCTATACATGGATAACCTCCCCTTTTACCCCTGGGCGCAGAGGTGACGTTGTTGGACCCGGTGCGCTTCCCGGGAGCCATCAAGGCCTTTGCGCGGGAGGTCTGCAGGTCTGCAGGGGGGTAAAAGAAATCGGCCCGGGACGGGGGAACGCAACGGGGGGGTTTGGGGGTGGGGGTGGGGTCGCAGGCAGTGGCGCGGGGCCTGGGGCGGGGAAGGAAGGGGTCCCGGCCGCACTCCCTTTACACGCTTACTCCAAACCTCTGCTACCAAGACCCATTCCGCTCGCATCCCTCGCACCACCACCCTTCCCCTCCACCATGCAGCCAAGTACCCTTGCCGCAATCAATCCACCCCTTACCGGCCTCTCTCCAGCCATGGGTCATCAACTGCCAGCTTATCGCCTTGGGCTGATGTACTCCACCCCGGCTCAACCACCACCAGACCACCACCACCACCACCAGCACGCCTCATTTGACTCTTCCCTTAGGGTTCTAGTGCACGAACCGGCCAGGTGCCAGGCCCCAGAAAGTAAGCGACAGCACCCCCTCCCCCGCCCCTCCCCTCGCCCCCCAAAGGAACGACATCCTCAACTTCGGCCGGCTGCACTTTTTCTTCCCCGACTCCCGCCTGGCGCTCGACCTCAACACGGACCGAACGCTCAAGGAGGTGCGGTAGCGGTTGGCGGGGAAGGGTGGGAAGGGGGTTGTCGCTTACTCTCTGGGACCTGGTTGGTTTCCGCTTCGTGCACTGGATGTTCAGAACTTCAGATGCGAAAAGGGGCGTTCGTTCATCCGCGGATGGATGGGCCGGATGGGTTGGAGGAGGCGTGGAGGGTGTTGCGCGCAAACGGGGGCGGGGAAGGGGGGCCGGGGGTTGGACTCGGGGCGGGGGTTGGGATTGGAGGGGAGGAGAAGGACCCGGCCGGGAGGAGGGCGTTGTTGTAGCGCTCAGCGGACAGCAGCAGCAGCAGCAGCGGCAGGTAGACAGCGCAGACTGCTGACATGTGTGCTGACGTCCTTAGCATTCTGGCACTCAAGACAGGCCGCCGACTTGGGCATTTCAGATGAGGAGCGTCCAGCAGGCAAACAGACAGACAGACAGACAGACAGACAGCTATACAAGATAATAAAACTGATGTGGGCGTGCGTGCGTGTGTGCGTGTCTGTGTGTGTGGCCTTGTGGTCCCAGGCGCGCTTCGACCGGCACTTTGTTCGCGACCTGGTGTGGAGCCGGCACCAGTTGGAGGAGCTGGCGGAGAGGAGGTTCAGGGCGGCGCAGCAGGTGGGGGGCAGGGGGGGGCGAGGGGAGGGAAGGGTGGGGAAGGGGGCGAGGGGAGGGAAGGGAGGGGGAGGGGGAGGGAGGGGAAGGGAGAAAGGTGGGTTGAAGGGGAGAGGGAGAGGAGTGGGAAGGGTGGGGGTGAGGCGTTTCGTATATGGAATGAAAAGGGGACTGAGAGCAGGGTGGGGAAGCGAGGAGGGATGTGCAGAGGAGGCATGTGGGGTGGGGTGAAGGGCAGAGAGGAAGGGCCTGTTCGGACTGTTTGTTTTTCGTTAACTTGTCCCTATCATCCCCTCCCCTCCCCCTTCTGTCGGGCCCTGGGTCCGTTCGCCGACGGCGCTTCCGTTCCACAACCAGTGCGGTCCCATCGCACCTTTAGTACCCCTCCCCTGCCTTCCTCTGCCCTCCCCAACCCATCCCTCGCCGTCCTCGCACCCTTCCCCCCATGTCCTCCCCTCCCCTGTCCGTCCCTCACATCCTCACATTCTCCCCTTCCGGCCCGGCCCCTCCCGGACCGGCTCCTCCCGGACCGACCCCTCCCGGCCCCTCATGGCCCCTCCCGGCCCACCCCGGCCCACCCCACAGGCGCTTCGCGACGAGGCTGCCCGCAGCGGCGGCACCCCCGGCCTGCTGAACCCCTCTCCCTCCTTCTCCCCCTCCTCGGAGCCAGGCGGCCTCAGCGCCACCAGCTCGGGAGCCTTTGGGGATCCCTCCACCATGAGCTTCGCGGACCTGTTCAAAAAGGTGGGGCAGGGGGGGGGGAGGGGAGGGGGTAAAAAGAAAATATCGCAGCGGAGAAGGAGACGGCGTTAGCGAACGGACGGGGGGGAGGGGAGGGGGGGAGGGATGTTCCACGGATCCACGGATTTAGCGGGGGAGGGAAGGAGGGGGGGTAAAGGAATGAAGAGTTGAAGACGAAGACCGCAGCGATGGGACGGGAGGGGGCGTGGCGATTGGGGGACTGGGTGACTGGGGGGCCCTGCCCCCCCGGCTTCGTGTCCGTTTGCCAACGTTGCCTCGGTTCCTTCGCTGCGGGTCATCCTGGTCTTCTACACCCTCCCCACCCCTACTCAGGTCCTGTCACCAGACCCCAAGGCTGCACGTGCTCACCTCCCCCTCCCGCCCTCCTTCCCGCCCTCCTTCCCGCCCTCCTTCCCGCCCTCCCGCCCTCCTTCGGCGCCCTCCCGCCCTCCTTCCCGCCTTCCTTCCCGCCCTCCCGCCCTCCCGCCCTCCTTCCCGCCCTCCCGCCCTCCCGCCCTCCTTCCCGCCCTCCCTCCCGCCCTCCCGCCCCCTCCCGCCCTCCTTCCCGCCCTCCCGCCCTCCCGCCCTCCTTCCCGCCCTCCCGCCCTCCCGCCCTCCCTCCCGCCCTCCCGCCCCCTCCCGCCCTCCTTCCCGCCCTCCCGCCCTCCTTCCCGCCCTCCCGCCCCCTCCCGCCCCCTCCCGCCCCCTCCCGCCCTCCTTCCCGCCCCCTCCCGCCCCCTCCCGCCCCCTCCCGCCCCCTCCCGCCCTCCTTCCCGCCCTCCCGCCCTCCCGCCCTCCCTCCCGCCCTCCCGCCCTCCCGCCCTCCTTCCCGCCCTCCCGCCCTCCTTCCCGCCTTCCTTCCCGCCCTCCCGCCCTCCTTCCCGCCCTCCTTCCCGCCCTCCCGCCCCCTCCCGCCCCCTCCCGCCCCCTCCCGCCCCCTCCCGCCCTCCTTCCCGCCTTCCTTCCCGCCCTCCCGCCCTCCTTCCCGCCCTCCCGCCCCCTCCCGCCCTCCCGCCCCCTCCCGCCCCCACCCGCCCCCTCCCGCCCCAGGTCCGCGGTGAGGACTTTTCCTCCTACCTCGCCAAGCTGTCCACCCCCCGGGAGCTCATGATCATGATGACGGAGATGTTTTCGCGGATCGAGCAAAACCCCGAGGGAGGCCTCACGGCGCAGGTGCGTATGTGGGGGGGGGTGTTCGGTGTTGGGAGGAGGGGGAAAGGGATTGGGGATGTGTATTGGCAGGGATGTGCAGGAGGCGAGCGAGGTGGAGGCTGGGGGCTGAAGGGGAGGAGGCCGGGTGCCGGGGCGAGAGGGGCGGCGGGCTGGTGTTTGTGCGCTGGTAGAGGGGCGGAATCGAGGGCCTCTAAAACCCTGCCTCTTATCACAGGTTGAGAAGCCCTCTCGCCTCGCCTCGCCTCGCACCCTGACCGCGAGGCACCCGGGCGTGCTGCCGGCCCATGGACGCCAGCCACGCACACCCCCACCCGCACCCGGCCCCAATACACAACATGCACATGCTCTCACCCACCCTCCCGCCGGCCCGCCCGCCCCTCCCCAACTTGCCCCCCAACGTCCCCCCGGTTCCTTGGCTGCGGTCTCATTTTCGTTAACGGCACCCCACTCGCCCTCAGGACATGGAGATCGCGGTCACGAAGGCACTCGAGCAGAGCGTGTGAGGACTACTGAGGGGGAGGAGGAGGAGGAGGAGGGGGAGGAGGAGGAGGAGGGGGAGGAGGAGGAGGGTTGGGTTCTGCTTTGGGGGCCGCAGGCGGGACTGGGTGATCGCTGTACTACCTTACGTCGCCCGAATGGCGTCACTCGAGTGACTCTGGCAGCGTGAGCCAGATGTGGCGGCGAGGCGGCCGGAGCCGCAGGCGTGGATGGAATGCCTTGGAGCCGCCGTCCGTCCGTCCATCCATCCGTCCGTCCGCGCGTCCGTCCATCCGTCCCGGAAAGGAACTCCGCTCCGAGCCGCGTAGCGGGGTCGCCCAGGAAGGCGGTTTGAGGCGAGGCGACCTTACACACCTTCAGGCGTAAGGCGGCGGCGTTTCCCGGTGTGGCTCCCAAAAGCTGTTACCGGTATATATCTTGATAGCCCACCGTTTACGTTTTGGCATGGCTTACCGAATACGACATGATACGGTGCAATGTAAAAATGTGTGTGACTTGTGTGGTCTTTCCGATGCGGGCGGGGGGATGGATGTGCGCGTCTGGATGTGTGCCTGCAGAGGCCCGAGCTGGCCCGGGCGGGAATCTCTGCGCTCTGGCTCCTGGAGGGATGGCAGGATGGCGGGAAGCAGCCGCGAAGAAGAAGATGAATGAATGTGCGTGTGCGTGCGTGCGTATTGTGACCGGGCATGTGGGTTGCGCCAGGGTTCCGATCCGAATCCAAGACGGCCCTACGTGTGGTGAGTGTGTACGGTATGTGTGTTCCTGTGTTGTGTTGATGCTTGGTTGGGGTGGGGCGGGGCGGGGCTGTGTGGCGCTTGAGGTGGCAGTTACCGAAGGGAAGGGAACGGGTGTGCGGGAAGCCAGTCAAGCTATCGCAGGCCCGTGAGGTTCTGAGTTAACTCAGAATGCGCCAGCGCAGGACCCTAGTGGTCCCTCATTGTAATTGCATCCATCCTATCGCGGCGATGATGGTTGGCAGGAGGGCGGGCAAGCGGCAGGGCCTGGGCCGGAGGTCGGGGGGGGGGGCGGGAGGTCGTCGACTCGTCGTCCTTGCTCCATGGGCTGTGGTTTGTGCGTGTGGGCTGTGTGCGCTTTTCGGAGCTGGACGGGGCTGCCCTGCATAGCGCAGCGCAGCGTGTTGTGTCTATGGCCCTTGGGTACCGTATGTGATTGCTGAGGCTGGCTGGCTT
The DNA here is from genome assembly GCA_030267565.1 of Pleodorina starrii. Taxonomy (NCBI): domain Eukaryota; kingdom Viridiplantae; phylum Chlorophyta; class Chlorophyceae; order Chlamydomonadales; family Volvocaceae; genus Pleodorina; species Pleodorina starrii. Next base: position 2,105,458 of record BRXU01000005.1, on the reverse strand, counting down.
ACGGAATTTCAACAGTCCACTCAGCGCAGCAGCAAGGTGGCGACCTGTGACGACGTTGATGCGAGGTTCCCAGTGCTGCGGAGGGCCGAGAACTCGGTGCGGTGCGGGATACGGGAAGGCGCTCTGCACGGGGCTTGTTGTGTACAGCTCAAGACGCTTACACAAGGTTACAAGGTTCACACCAGTTCATAGCCGAACAGCAACTGGGATATATCCAGTCGCTATTTATTCGGCTATTCGTTTCGCCATGACTTGTGTGTCGGAACCGGCATTGTTGCAGCGATGCACAAGTCATACCTAACGTGTGCCGATGACAACCGGGAGGTCGGCACATCGCGCCCTTATCCACGCGCGACCCACAATTCTCGGCGCAGTGCTACGCCCCTATACGCCCAAAGGCTCGAAACACAGAGACAAATTTAGCAAACACAAGTTCTTGAGCGGCACCCATGATGAGAGCGCCCACGGTACAATCCGGTACTCGATACCCTACTCGGTACCCTGCTGCAGGCAACTGCACAGGTTTGATCCAAATACTATTACGTTCAGCAGAACAGAACCGGAACTGGAGACGCGCCAACCATGAAATGAAATGGCCGAATCCCATGTTTCCCGCCAAAACGACGACGGCTAGACGAAAGCGAACGCTCGAACCGCGCGCCCAACCATCTGATGCCAATCCGACGGCGCAATGCCAAGCCCAACCAACATCAAATATTTGATAATGTGATTAAGAACGTGTTCAACGGTAGTTTGTTCGTGTAATCATGACGACGAAATGATGTGACAACCTACCCCGCCCAGGCCGTCCTAGCGCCCATCAATGCATGACGACTACCTAAGAGGGCTGGCACCGGTCGCAGTTGTCCAGACAAAAGCATATGCCGGTACCGTAGTCGCTGTTGGTGTCATAGATGTATTGGGCCCGCAAGTAAGCATCAGATTTGCAGAACGTCCAGAACAGCAAATTGTAGCAGTACACGAATGGTCCGGCAGAAATCTTAAACTCGGTGTGATGTACATAACCGCCGATGCACCACCACAGGAACTGCCACCGGCACCTGGACTCCGAGACCGTATCATACACCGTTTGGTGGCAATCCTCGCAGAGATTGCATTTCGCACGAACCGTGTGGGCGACGTCGTCGGATGTGATGTAGCACTCGCCCGCGGCGAACGGCTGCTTCGTCCGTACGTCGATACTGCTGTAGGCCTTGAGATGCAGCAGTGTGGTGCGCAGCTGGCGACCCCGTAGGGCAGCTGTGGCAGGGGCGGGGGGCGGATGAGCAGCATTATTGGCTCGCAGGTACGCCGCGTGCTCCTTCAACGCGGTGCAGTTTGTGTCGTTGTAGCCGTACTTGCGCCAAGCTCGCTCAATGAAGTCGTCGGTTGCCTCCTCAAGGCTCAAGTCACGCGCCTTGGGCAGCCCGTCGTTGCGCTGGCGCTTCGTCGTCCTTGGCAAGTCACGCCGCAAAAGCATACCCTTGTCGTACAACTCCGCATCCAGCTGCTGCTTGGTCTTGCGCACGCGTGTTCCCGTGACGAGCGCCTTGGTAGCCTCCAGCATCTCCTCCTCGGTAGCATTCTTGCCGTACACCGCCATAATCCTGTTGACGAGCTCGCCCGTGTGCTCGTCCAACGGAAGGACGCCGGACGGAGGCAGGCCGTCATTGGGCACACGCTTAGAGGGCCAGCGCGCGTCGCTGGGGCGGGCCAGCAGCTGGAGAAAGAGCGCCAGCAGCGCAAGCGCTATTAGTGGGCGCATGGCTGGCTACCGTAGTTGGGGCTGGCTAGCTGCTGGTGGCAAGAATGATGAGTGACGAGAGGGGACAGCAGCGCATGTATGTAGAAACTAACTTTGACACGTTCTTTGTTCATCGACCAAAAATGTATGTGCGGGGCTTTTATATCTTACAGGGAAGGTGGCACGACAGGGAAGTCGTCGTACTATGCAGGTTCTTGATAATTGCCCCGGGCCCCGGGCCCGCGCTCCGGGCCCCGGGCCCCGGGCACCTGGGCCCGCCATTACTCATCATTCAATATCGTTTCAAAATCTCTGTTTGATTTAATACCACAGATCTGTGGCGTCCGAGCGCCATGACGTGCGCGCGCCTTGTTTTGCACAACCGTTCATGCACAATACCGGCGGACGCGCTTGGTTTCGAGTCTTGATACGATGGACGTCGTACGCACTCACGCCTTGAACCAACAGCTTGCGCATATCACATGACATGATGTTTGGGCTATAGGCTTGTGCGCGCCGCTCGTGGATTGGTGAATGGACGAAGCAAGTTGGCACCATACGAGCGGCCTGTGGCAACTCAGCTCTTTCAGCAAATGTTCTCGCATGGCCTAGGTCGTAGTATGGATGTTAACGGAGAAGCTTATTGAGCTACAAGCGGCGCTGCTGATTACTAACGTTATCGAGTTCAAGCCTCGTAACGTGTGACGCAGCAGCCTCTCGTCAAAGTTTTGGAAGCATGAGATACGCACTATAATTTCTCGATGTGTATGGAGCTGATAAGCCAACGCGGGAAGCCCAATTTGCCAACAGGGTAGGGTTGCGGGGTAGACGCTGACGATTTGCGGGGAGCCTCCGCTGTTATCCTCCGCTGTATTTCCATTCGGCGCGGGCTCTGTTACTTCTTGCGGGGAAGGACGGGGACGGCGGTGAGGGGCGGTGGCGCGGGCGGCAAGGTGCAGCAGCATATATAGGGAAATGGCGATAGACACGACGACACATATGTACACGCCCGGTGAGCGGTGACACCGGCAGCCTGCTTCCCTACCCGCCACACCAAGCATTGCATGTTCTAAGGCCACAGGTAAGTGTCGGAGGGGCTCCGAAGCCTCTGAACAAAGGACCCTTCTGTGGGTAGGGCCCAGCAGAGGTGCACAGTAGTGGAAACTGTCTGGGCGCCCCTCACTCTTTCCCGTCCGTAGTCCCGAAGTTCAATGCTATGTGGTTGGTTGGTTGTTTGTTTGGTTGGTTGGTTGGTTGGTTCTCGATCCTAGCAACACCCTCCCCAACCATCAGCCGAATGCCAGTAGTCCAGGCTTACAACAACCAATCGGTTCTCAGCAGCGGCACCTGCCGGCCCCGCCAGGCCGCTGCATGAGGGCCCACAAGGTTCCTGTGCCGCACGGCCTGCTGCTGCTGCTGCCGCTGCTGCTGCCTCTGCTGGGCCCGGGCTGTACACGTCCCCATCCGGACCTCTTGCTCAGCTCCCACGGCCTCTACGACGTGCGCGAGCGCAGTACGTAACTTCATACTTAAACGGTAATGAGTTAACTCAGGCGGTAATTGAGCTAATGACCGCAGCTAGCGATGAGACCGCCGAGCAGGGGGACCCGCCGTCCGCCCACGCAAGCCCCAGCCGCCTCATCTCCCGCACATCTTGGCCCTCGATGGTTCCCACAGCGCTTCTCAGGGCTTTTACTCCTGTCGGAGCCCTCACGCCAGGGTGGCAGCCGGGGCGGTGACGGCGGCGGTGCTGTTGCCGGCGGCACCGCCAGCGCTGCCGCTGGCGGTCGTGCCGTTGCCACCGGTGCCGGTGGCGGTGGCGGCGGTGGTGGCGGCAGCGGCGGCGATGCTGCCGTCGGTACGCGCCGCCGCCACCAGCGGCGCGCAGCGCGGCGTGTCGCAGCCGCCGGGGCTCAGCAAGCGGCGCCAGTCTTCGTGTTTGGCGCGCACCACTCGAGCCGCCGTGTCGGCGCCGAAAAAGGCTCGTTGCCAGTCCTCCGGTCGGGAGGTGGCGTTGGGGGTGGCGTTGGAGGTGGTGTTGGCGTCCGGTGGCAGGACGAAGCGATTCACCTGCTTGCCCTCGGCCACCTGCAAGCCAACCAGCCAAAGGCCGCCAATCATGTACCGCACACAGTGGGGTGGGTTGGTGCAAGCAACAAGAATTGCGGCTAAGCGGAAAAGAAGAACAGCAGGCAGCCGGAGAGACTGCGAGTGGGTTGGCCGCGGCCGCTGGCGCACCGCAAGGCGTGCCGCGCCCCGCTGCTGCCCGCGCCGCCTTCTGAGGCTACCGGACCGCACCGTACCGTACCGTACCTACTTTGTACGTCCTGAAGAACTCGTACAGCTGCTGGCGCCTCTCCGGCGGCACGTCCGCCACGTCGCGCCACTCGCCGACCCGTGGGTCTCTCGTGCTGAGTACCACAAGCTTCCAGTCCGTCTCGTTCCGGTCCAGGAGCGCCAGGGCCCCCAGCAGCACCACCCGCACCACTCCTCCCACGGGGATGGGCGCCTCACCGATCTGCATGGGCCCTCCCCCCCCCCAGCGCGGCCCCGGGTAATGATCAGGCAGCGATTCACATGTTCGTACCATTGTCGTACTGTAATCGTACTGTAGCCGTACCATGGGCCCGATTGGAGGCGGCTGGGGGTGCACGTCACGGATGGTGGCTTTCTGTCTCTGCTCAAACCCCATGTCTCACAGCCCCGGTCCTCACTTGCTCGGGCTGCCGCAGCACTCACGCGGCGACAGCTGCGGCCCCAACTCGCAGCCCAGTCACGACCAAATCACGGCCCCGACATGGGATATGCTTTCAACACCGACAGGCACCCAGGGAGGCGATAGCGCCCGGTCGCCGTCGGCGTCGTCGCTCCCTCAGCCCAACAAAGTCATCGACCGCGTGTCAACCCCGGCTGTCAACCCAGGCAAGGAGCGAGGCACTGCTGGCGCAGCCGCCGCACTGGCGCAGGCACTCGCACGCCCACCTCGATAAAGTCAAGCGGGTCGTTATCCGAGGGCAGGCCCGTCAAGCCGTCAGGCACGTCGCTGGCCTCCCAGGTCTGAGGCACGCCGCCGTAGTTAGCCAGCGAGGGGCCGGCGGCGTAGTAGCGCAGCCGCTGCAAGGGCCGGGGACTCCTGGCAGCGGGGTGGGGGGAGGGCGGAGTGTGTGTATGTTAACGTGTGCACGTTGGTGTGTATGTGGAACTTAATTGGACAGAGTTGAGATGGTGGCGAGGGATGCGATTTGTTGGGGTGTTGTTGGTGTATGTGGGAGGGGAAAGGGGGCGTTGAATGCAGCAGCAGGGCTGGTTGGGAGAGAGGACCTGAGGTGCAGTCCAGGGGGAGGAAAAGGAAGCACCCGCAGGCGCAGCGGAGGGACAGAGCACAGAGGGCCGAAGGGGAAGGGGGAAGGCGAGGACCGACGACCGACCTGAGCCCCCCACAGGACCCTCCACCGCCCAGGCAACCGCTACCCACGATTCTCGTCGGCAGCTTCCCCCCACCCGCCCGCCCGCCCTTCCTCGCACCCTTTCGAAGCTCTCACCCAGGCGGCACCATGCCATCCAGGGTGGACTGGGCCATGGGCGCGTGTGGCCACATGGTCTGTGCGACGTGGGGACATAAAGGAAGGCAAAGTCCGGGGGAAGAGGGGAACGGCGGCTTAGCACTTAAGCAAGGGAGCTGTATGGTGGACGCGGTTAGGGTCGCTGTCGTGCGCTTGTCGCGCCTTTATCCGCCACCGCCGCCGCCGCAAAAGCAGCGTACCCATATTAAGCCCACCGACACTGACAACCGGCACCGGCACCGACCCCGACCCATGGGTCACAAAACTCGTCGTGTCGTGCCTCGTGCGCCTCACCCCCCTGCATCCCCACCTGCGTCTCGATCTTTACGTTGGTGCCTCGGGGAATCTCCACGGTAACCCACATGGTGCTGCCATTGACCCGTGGGTCGGTGGTCAAGTTGAGCGGGATCTCGTGCCAGTACGACACATTCCGGCCTGCGGCGCGCAACGCCCGCCCTCAGCACGGGAAGGAGGGACGGCACGCGCGGCACGGACATCGAGCCTTACGCCTCGTTCGGGCACTCCCGTGCCTTCGCCTTGGCGAACATCTCCACAGGACACGAATCACCATGGCAACCACACACCCAGCGACGGGGAACGCGACGGGCAGGTGGCACTTTCAATCCAGTCGTGTCAACTCCATCCCACCGCATTACATTTCTCATCTCCGCTGTGTCGTATCATCTGCCATACAATCCGTACATCTGCCATACATGCCCTGCCATACATTCCGTACCTTGAGCGCGGTCCTCGCAGTACACGGCAAAATCGGGCAGCCCGGGGATGCCGTACGCGCGGGCGGCGCAACCCCGGAAGACCTCGAACTGCGTCGCGTTGGGTGCGCTTGTGAGGCACGGCCCGGGCAGCAGGCGCAGCACTGGCGGCACCGTCGTCGTCGCAGCCGCCCCCGCCGCTGCCGCCGCCGCTGCCGACCCACGGGTCGTCATCGCGTTGCCAGCCTCGCCGCCGGCCGGAGCCGCGCTGCTGTTTGTGCTGCGGCCGCCGCTGCCGCCATCTGCCTCCAGGGGTGCGAGGGGTTCGGCGGTGGTTGCGCCGGTGGTGTTGTCTGCCAGCGGCGGCGCGGCTGTCGCCGTCGCCGCCGCCGCCGCCACTGCTCGCGCGGCGGAGCTGGCGGCGGCGGCGGCGACGAAGACCATGAGCACCAGCGACGCGGCGGCGGCCTGCGCGGCGCGGCGCTGCACCGCCTGGCGGCCGAAGCGCTGCGCGGCGGCGACGCGGCGCGGGGCATTGAGGGCGGCGGCGGCGGCCCCCCTCGCTTGGGCCCGGGACCGGCACCGCGGCCCCAGCATCCTCCCTCCCGCTACCGTATACCGGTGTCGCGGGTCCGCTTTTGATTTCTTGCCTCCGCTCTGTTCCCTCCACGAGGTATTAGTAAAGTCACGGGCGCAGCCACACACGGACGTCTCCGGGGATGCTACCGTAATTTCGCGTTTTTATGTGTACCGCAAACTGCCAGAACACGGTGTTCAGAAACTTTCGGGCTGTGTTCCGAGCGTTGCGTTCCCGGCAAGGAAGGCTCTCCAGGTCCTCTTCTTTTTTGTAAATGGGCGCAGAGATGCCGTGCCCCAGGAAACACACCGTGCCCCAGGAAACACACCGTGCCCCAGGAAGCGCGGTTACATGACATCGAGCTGAGGTGCCGTCTGCAGACCAGGCCAGACCAGGGCAGGGCAGGGCAGACCGTCGGACCAATCAAAGTGTCGTACAGTCAGTTGGTCCATGTGACGGCTGTCAAGCAAACTATCCACAAGACACTTCAGCCGCGCCGTTGTCATAATATGGCCGATCAGCTGTGGAAGCCTATCCACCAACCGTTCGAGTCCTCAACCAGCAGCTGTCGTTCATCTGTGCCGAACCCCCAACTCTCGCACTCATAACCGCGCGCAATCAAAGTCTAAGCCGCGACGCGCCCCTCTGGCCCCGCACGCAGACACACCGCAATTCACGACGCCATCGCCTTCGGCCGTTCCTCCTCCTCCGGCGGTGCAAGCTCAATGGTGTCTGGAGGCGGGGACCCATCCAAACACGCGCCACACGTGGCGTGTCGACGGCGCTCTCATCACTTTGGGCATACGTACGCGATGCCAAATCGTCCAGCTGCTGCCCCCCCCAGGAAGACACGAAATATCGAAATCAAACTTCTGCAGGCACAAAGCTCAACACAACGCCATTTCTTGTCTATTCGCTTTCACCAGAACGCGTTTCCGATCAACCGCCCCCTGGCCCCCATGGTGGCCGAAGACGCTTTTCGTACTTGGGGAATGTCCCTTTCTAGTTAGGTTGATTTGCGGAATTATCCAAACCTTGGGAAATTGCTGACGATGCTGTCATTTTGTTATCACGATTCAGATGCTGCCCCGTCTGTTTCCTTCGACCTGACCGCGCCCCTCCGCGCGCGCCCGCGTTCCGTCTGAGTAACCGCCCGCTTTAAGCTTCTTCATCGTTTACAATTCCCCGTTTCACGCTTCCCCTTCTACGGCTTGTTGTCTATCATCTGAGCCTTTCCCGGTGCTTGGCAGCGAGCGCCATCGATGCACTCATTTCTGTCGTCCCGACCGCGTCTCCCCTTCTCTGCGCCCGATGCGCCCTGCCCGAAGGTCGCTCTTGCTTTTAGTTCTTCGCCGCTTCGCTCCGGATCCGCTCACAGTTCTTATTTCGTTCCCATCCTCCCCCGGCCAAGGCTCCGCTGACACTGCTGCGCCTGTACCGCCCGGTTGCGGACGGACCCGCGTGTGTACTGCTGGTCGCGCATGCTGACAGACGGATGCCACAGCTCCGTCGTCCATGCTTAACCCTCCAGCTGTAACACGCCACAATGCGCTCTACACCTAACCGCACACTTCTTTCTAATGACTAGACTCTGTCGGGCAGAGCAGGTTGGCAGCAACCAGCCAAAGCCACGGTCGCTCGTCGGGATCCAGCCGCTCGGCCGTCTGCGGGTGTGGGTGACGTGAACCCGGACTCACTCACGCAGCACAGACAAGGGCAGTCGCGTGGGAAACAGGCCACTGCACGCCTCTCCATACGTCGCCACCCGCAACATGGGGTCCTCAGCAACATTTGGATCAAAATAACGCCGGACAGGCAAACACACACGCAATGCCACCTTTTGCCGGACTGTTTCTGGCCCACCGTCAGACAGGTCCAGGGTCTATCGTAACCCCAGACGAGAACGCAGCCGGAAAGAACGGATTTGCGACGATCAACTGCAGCAGACACGCAGAGACCCGGGCCCCACACTCAGCGGCCGGGAAATCCGAAGGAGGGCATGCTGCTCGTCCGGCAATCAAGATTGCCTGATGAAGCAACCGCAGTGGCCACAGCTCGGCTCACGCAGTGAGCACCCATGCGCCATATCCGGGTCATCAATCTCCGGAACGATCAGGGACGGGTCGAAACTAAACCCATCATCGCCTTGAGTGAGCTGCCAGCTCGTGAACACAGAAGCTGTCGTTCTCCTGTGCCGAAACCCCAACCCTCGCACACATAACCGCGCACAAAGCCCCAGCCGCGCCACGCCCCTCTATCTGATCCCCCATGCGGACACTTCGCAATCCACATCGCAATCGCCTTCTGCCATTCCTCCTCCATCCTCCGGCGGTGCAAGATCATCACTGGGGCCTGGAGGCGGGGACCCATCCAAACGCGCGCCACTCGTGGCGTGTCGACGGCGCATCGGCGTTCCACCCACAAGGCATACGCGTTGGCAAATCGTCCAATTGCTGGCCCACGCCCAGGAAGATACGAAATATCGAAATCAAACTCCTGCCAGCTCAACACTACGCCATTTCTTGCCTAATTGCTTTCACCAGGACGCGTTTCCGATCAACCGCCCCGACAAGGTCGCCGATGACGCTTTTCGTGCTTAAGGGAAACTCCCTTTCTATTTGATTTGCGGACCTGTCCAAACCTTGGGCTGCTGTCACTCTCTCGCTCCTCACGATACAAATGCTGCCCCGTCTGTTTCCTTCGACCTGACCGCGCCCGCGTTCCGTCTGAGTAACCGCGCGCATTAAGCTTCCTCATCGTTTGCAATTCCCCGTTTCATGCTTCCTCTTCTACGTCTAGTTGTATGTCATCTGTGACTTTCCCGGCGCTTGCCAACGATCGGCATCGACGCACTCATTTCTGTCGTCCCGACTGCGTTTCCCCTTCTATCTCTGCGCCCGATTGATGCGCCCTGCTGTCCGAAGGTCGCTCTTGCTTCTCTACGCCTCCATCCGGACTATCTATCTAACAGTTTTCATGAGTAGTTGCCTTACCGCTTGAAGACGGGGATGGAGTCGGGTACCTGCGAGCAGAAGAGTATGCTTGCTTCCGTGGGAGGAGGCGAGCCTGGTAACCGACTGCGCTATCTGCCGCGGGGCGGTGTAATGGGCAGAAGACGCAGCGGAAACCTGTCAGTACTGACTAAATGAACTCGCGAAATTGCTCTTTCCGTCGCGCTCAGCGCGACTTGCACTTCGCTCTCACCGGTACGGCCAGGCCGTACCGCCAACGAACAGCCGAGAACGCTCTCGGCAAATACACAGAAAACCTTGGTTTTCTTCGTTTCACTCAGAAAACCTTCAGTTATTATTTCATTCCCAGCCTCCTCCGGCCAAGGCTCCGCTGACACTGATGCCTTCAGACAGCACGGCGGGCTTCGGTGAGCCCGGCCGTCTGCGGGTGTGGGTAACGTGAACCCGGACTCACTCACGCAGCACAGACAAGGGCAGCCGCGTGGGAAACAGGCCACTGCACGCCACTCCGTCACCACCCGCAACATGGGGTCCTCAGCAACATGGATAGAAATAATAACGCCGGACAGGCAAACCCACACGCAAGGGCCACCTCAACGAAGGGCTGCTGCTGGCCCGCCGTCAGACAGGTCCAGGTCTCCAGGATCTATTCGTAACCCCAGACGAGAATGTAGCCGCAGAGACCCGGTCCCCGCCCTCAGCGGCCCTGAAACCTTGTGGCACGCTGCTCGTCCGGCAATCAAGATTGCCTGATGAGGCAACCGCAGTGGCCTCAGCTCGGCTCACGCAGTGAGCACCCATGCGCCATATCCGGGTCATCAATCTCCGGAACGATCAGGGACGGGTCGAAATTAAGAAACCCATCATCGCCTTGAGTGAGCTGCCAGCTCGTGAACACACAGCGAGAAGCTGTCCATCAACCGCACGCAAAGCCCCAGCCGCGACGCGCCCCCCTATCTGGCCCCGCATGCGGACACTTCGCAATCCACGATGCCATCGCCTTCGGCCGTTCCTCCTCCTCCTCCTCCTCCTCCTCCTCCTCCTCCTCCGGCGGTGCAAGCTCAGTGGGGTCTGGAAGCGGGGACCCATCCAAACGCGCGCCACTCCTGTCGACGGCGCTCTCATCACTTTGGGCATACGCGCGCGATGGTGCATCGTCCAACCCTGTCCAACTGCATGCTGAGCGTTCCGTCTGAGTAACCGCCCGCTTTAAGCTTCCTCATCGTATACAATTCCCCGTTTCACGCTTCCTTTTCTACGGCTCGTTGTCTGTCATCTGTGACTTTCCCGGCGCTTGCCAACGATCGCCATCGACGCACTCATTTCTGTCGTCCCGACCCTTCCCGACTGCGTTCTCCCTTCTCTGCGCCCGATGCGCCCTGTCCGAATGTCGCTAGGTGTCGCTCTTGCTTCTCTACGCCTCTATCCGGAATATCTACCAAACAGGTCTTCGTTCCCATCCTCACTCGGCCAAGGCTCCGCTGACACGGCTGCGCCTGTGCCGGCTGGTTACGGACCCGCGTGTGTACTGGTTTGCCCAAGTTGACGGACGGATACCACAGATCCGTCGTCCATGCTTAACCCTTCAGCTTGAACACGCCACAATGCGCTCGACACCTAACCGCACACTTCTTTCCAACATCACCCAGGCCACCCTCCGTAGGGCGGCGCAGGTTGGCATGCAGCAACCAGCCACGGCCGCTCGTCGGCATCCAGCAGCCTGCATGTCAGACAGCACGGCCTCGGTGATGAGCTCGGCCATCTGCGGGTGTGGGTAACGTGAACCCGGACTCACGCAGCACAGACAAGGGCAGCCGCGTGGGAAACAGGCCACTGCACGCCTCTACATCCGTCGCCACCCGCAACATGGGGTCCTCAACAACATTTAGATAGATATAATACCGGTAACGCCGGTTTTATTAATTACAGAGGAGCTGGATAACAGCTGCATAGTGCGATCGCACGACTCCGGACAGGCAATGAAACTCACACGCAAGGGCCACCTCAAGGGCTGCTGGCCCACCGTCAGACAGGTCCAGGGTCTATCGTAACCCCAGTCGAGAACGCAGCCGGAAAGAACGAAGTTGCGACGATCAACTGCAGCAGACACGCAGAGACCCGGGCCCCACACTCAGCGGCCGGGAAATCCGAAGGAGGGCATGCTGCTCGTCCGGCAATCAAGATTGCCTGATGAAGCAACCGCAGTGGCCACAGCTCGGCTCACGCAGTGAGCACCCATGCGCCATATCCGGGTCATCAATCTCCGGAACGATCAGGGACGGGTCGAAACTAAACCCATCATCGCCTTGAGTGAGCTGCCAGCTCGTGAACACAGAAGCTGTCGTTCTCCTGTGCCGAAACCCCAACCCTCGCACACATAACCGCGCACAAAGCCCCAGCCGCGCCACGCCCCTCTACCGTACCGGCGCAATCTTTTTGCGACGCGGTTATTTTGCGAGGCCAGAAAATATTTAAAATTTGGATATGTAAACGCTATTATTTTGCGAGGCGCCGGTAGGCGTTTATTTGTAAACTTTTGAAATTTGCGAGCTCTTGAGCCGTATGTAATAGTTTGCGAACTCGCATCTTATCGTCAGCGCAAAGGCATTGCATTCTACTGAAGGAATTGGACATACCGGGTGCCATACCTGCTTCACGCCACCCATCCGCCCCAAAACCCATCCGCCCCACAGCCACGGGCTTGGCCTTGGGCTGCTTGCCTTTCGTAGTGGCCTTCCTGCGTTCCGGCTCCCCTCCCCCGTGCAGCAGCCTGTCCACCCGCCCACCCCGCTGACCTTTCTCTCTGCCTGCCACGGCCCCTTGTCGACTGGGACATACCGGCCCCCGTTGGCTCCACCGCCGTCGCCGCCTCTACTCCCCGACCGGCCGTGCCCACCGTAGCCCCGGCAGCCCTTCCCCGCCGGCCCCCACAGCGCCCCCACCACCCGCAGCTCGCGGCAATTAATTTATATTTGCGAAAAAAATTTGCGAGATGCCTTGGGAGTTTTTTTTGAAACGTTAAATATTTGCGAGGGACCCTTCCGAGTTTTGTTTGACACTTTGCGAGGCCACAAACAGTTAATTATTTATTCGCAAAAAGATTGCGTCGGTACGGTATCTGATCCCCCATGCGGACACTTCGCAATACACATCGCAATCGCCTTCTGCCATTCCTCCTCCATCCTCCGGCGGTGCAAGATCATCACTGGGGTCTGGAGGCGGGGACCCATCCAAACGCGCGCCACTCGTGGCGTGTCGACGGCGCATCGGCGTTCCACCCACAAGGCATACGCGTTGGCAAATCGTCCAATTGCTGGCCCACGCCCAGGAAGATACGAAATATCGAAATCAAACTCCTGCCAGCTCAACACTACGCTATTTCTTGCCTAATTGCTTTCACCAGGACGCGTTTCCGATCAACCGCCCCGACAAGGTCGCCGATGACGCTTTTCGTGCTTAAGGGAAACTCCCTTTCTATTTGATTTGCGGACCTGTCCAAACCTTGGGCTGCTGTCATTCTCTCGCTCCTCACGATACAAATGCTGCCCCGTCTGTTTCCTTCGACCTGACCGCGCCCGCGTTCCGTCTGAGTAACCGCGCGCATTAAGCTTCCTCATCGTTTGCAATTCCCCGTTTCATGCTTCCTCTTCTACGTCTAGTTGTATGTCATCTGTGACTTTCCCGGCGCTTGCCAACGATCGGCATCGACGCACTCATTTCTGTCGTCCCGACTGCGTTTCCCCTTCTATCTCTGCGCCCGATTGATGCGCCCTGCTGTCCGAAGGTCGCTCTTGCTTCTCTACGCCTCCATCCGGACTATCTATCTAACAGTTATTATTTCGTTCCCAGCCTCCTCCGGCCAAGGCTCCGCTGACACTGATGCCTTCCCTGCATGTCAGACAGCACGGCGGGCTTCGGTGAGCCCGGCCGTCTGCGGGTGTGGGTAACGTGAACCCGGACTCACTCACGCAGCACAGACAAGGGCAGCCGCGTGGGAAACAGGCCACTGCACGCCACTCCGTCACCACCCGCAACATGGGGTCCTCAGCAACATGGATAGAAATAATAACGCCGGACAGGCAAACCCACACGCAAGGGCCACCTCAACGAAGGGCTGCTGCTGGCCCGCCGTCAGACAGGTCCAGGATCTATTCTAACAATAGCTTAGTTCCGAAGGAGCGTAGCGAACGTAGGAACTGAGCAAGGTTTGGTACGACATAGTACGGCTGACTGAAGCTATATGGTTCGCATTCTCTCCTGTTCAGGCATTCTGCCTTTCACAGTAGAGAGCACTCACTTCGCTGTGAGTGACCACTTTCCCTCCCTTTCTGCCCGAGCCTTCCTGGCTCGTGCCCCACCCGTGGTCACTGCTCGTCCCCCTCAGTGCTGGCGGCGGCGTCGCGGCGGCGGCCGCGCCAGCTGGCTCTGGCGTGATGATGGGGTTCTCGTAGTGCGCGCACGGAGAGGCGGGGAGAGGCTGCGGGGGGAGAGGGGTCGGTCGGAGAGACGGCCGTGCTCGCGGACCGGGATCAGCCCTCCGCTCACGGGGCCGTAGGCGGCAAGGGGCCAGCCCTCCGCCGGGTGGGGTGTGTGTCCGGCCGATCTGGCCGCCAGCAAGCTTTCATCGGCCGGGGCGGCGGTGGGGTTTTTTGGCTTGTGGCCCCTGTTTCCTTTTTTCCCCGCTGCGCTTGCCCCGGTCGGTTCTTTCGCGTTGGGAATCATGGGGTCTCGTGGCTTTGCCTGCTGGGCGCTCTGCTTGGGCGCGGGGTCGGGTTGTGCTCGGGTGCTGTCTGGACTGCGGCGTGTTGCCGCGTTTCGCTCGCTTGCGCGCCGCTGCGCGCTGTTTCGTTGCTGACTGTTGCGTGTGCCGCGTGCTTCCGGGGCTGGCTTTCGGGCTGCCCTGCGGGGCTCTTGCCTGGCCTGGCGGCGCGCTTGGCGCGCGTCGCTCGCTGTTTTCTTGCGAGTCTCTGTGCTCTCTGCAGTGTAAATGGTCCGCCGTCAGGCCACTCTTCGTGCCCTGCTTGTTGCATCAGCAGCTTTAGCGGAAGTCAGCCGATAGAGTACCAAACTCCAGACGAGAATGTAGCCGGAAACAACGAAGTTGCGACGATCAACTGCAGCAGACACGCAGAGACCCGGGCCCCACACTCAGCGGCCGGGAAATCCGAAGGAGGGCATGCTGCTCGTCCGGCAATCAAGATTGCCTGATGAAGCAACCGCAGTGGCCACAGCTCGGCTCACGCAGTGAGCACCCATGCGCCATATCCGGGTCATCAAAGTCCGGAACGATCAGGGACGGTTTGAAATAATAAACCCATTATCGCCTTGAGTGAGCTGCCAGCTCGTGAACACACAGCGAGAAGCTGTCCATAACCGCACGCAATGACATCCCCAGCCGTGACGCGCCCCCCTATCTGACCCCGCATGCGGACACTTCGGAGTCCACGACGCCATCGCCTTCGGCCGTTCCTCCTCCTCCTCTTCCGGCGGTGCAAGCTCAGTGGGGTCTGGAAGCGGGGACCCATCCAAACGCGCGCCACTCGTGGCGTGTCGACGGCGCTCTCATCACAGGGCATACGTGATGGCAAATCGTAAAACTGCTGCCCCCCGCCCGGGAAGATACGTAGTATCGTAATCAAGGCCCTGCAGTCACAACGCCCAACACAACGCCATTTTTTGCATATTTGCTTTCACCAGAACGTGTTCCCGATCAACCGCCCCGACATGGTGGCCGAAGACGCTTTTCGTACTTCGGTAACCTCCCTTCCTAGTTAGGTTGTTTTGCGGACCTGTCCAAACCTTGGGCAATTGCCGACGCTGCTGTCATTCTCTCGCTCCTCACGATTCAAATGCTGCCCCGTCTATTTCCTTAGACCTGACGGCGCCCCTCCGCGCGCGCCCGCGTTCCGTCTGAGTAACCGCCCGCTTTAAGCTTCTTCATCGTTTACAATTCCCCGTTTCACGCTTCCCCTTCTACGGCTTGTTGTCTATCATCTGAGCCTTTCCCGGTGCTTGGCAGCGAGCGCCATCGATGCACTCATTTCTGTCGTCCCGACCGCGTCTCCCCTTCTCTGCGCCCGATGCGCCCTGCCCGAAGGTCGCTCTTGCTTTTAGTTCTTCGCCGCTTCGCTCCGGATCCGCTCACAGTTCTTATTTCGTTCCCATCCTCCCCCGGCCAAGGCTCCGCTGACACTGCTGCGCCTGTACCGCCCGGTTGCGGACGGACCCGCGTGTGTACTGCTGGTCGCGCATGCTGACAGACGGATGCCACAGCTCCGCCCCGCTTAACCGCCCATGCTTCACAGGCTGCACATACATCTCCGCACACTGCACGCCTCTCCATTCGTCGCCAGCTCGCCACCCGCAAAATGGGGGCCTCAGCAACATAGAATTAAATGCCGGACGGGCAAACCCACACGCAATGTCACCTCAAGGGCTTCTGCTGGCCCGTCAGACAGGTAGGTCCAGGTTCTATCGTGACCCCAGACGAGAACGCAGCCGGAAAGAACGGATTTGCGACGAGCAACTGCTAGACATGCAAAGACTCGATCGGGTACCTCAGCGGCCGGGAATACCGAGAGGCACGCTGCTCGTCCTGCAAGATTGCCTGATGAAGCAACCGCAGTGGCCACAGCTCGGCTCACGTAGTGAGCACCCATGCGCCATATCCGGGTCATCAATCTCCGGAACGATCAGGGACGGGTCGAAACTAAACCCATCATCGCCTTGAGTGAGCTGCCAGCTCGTGAACACAGAAGCTGTCGTTCTCCTGTGCCGAAACCCCAACCCTCGCTCACATAACCGCGCACAAAGCCCCAGCCGCGCCACGCCCCTCTATCTGACCCCCCATGCGGACACTTCGCAATCCACATCGCAATCGCCTTCTGCCATTCCTCCTCCATCCTCCGGCGGTGCAAGATCATCACTGGGGTCTGGAGGCGGGGACCCATCCAAACGCGCGCCACTCGTGGCGTGTCGACGGCGCATCGGCGTTCCACCCACAAGGCATACGCGTTGGCAAATCGTCCAATTGCTGGCCCACGCCCAGGAAGATACGAAATATCGAAATCAAACTCCTGCCATCTCAATACATCGCCATTTCTTGCCTAATTGCTTTCACCAGGACGCGTTTCCGATCAACCGCCCCGACAAGGTCGCCGATGACGCTTTTCGTGCTTAAGGGAAACTCCCTTTCTATTTGATTTGCGGACCTGTCCAAACCTTGGGCTGCTGTCATTCTCTCGCTCCTCACGATACAAATGCTGCCCCGTCTGTTTCCTTCGACCTGACCGCGCCCGCGTTCCGTCTGAGTAACCGCGCGCATTAAGCTTCCTCATCGTTTGCAATTCCCCGTTTCATGCTTCCTCTTCTACGTCTAGTTGTATGTCATCTGTGACTTTCCCGGCGCTTGCCAACGATCGGCATCGACGCACTCATTTCTGTCGTCCCGACTGCGTTTCCCCTTCTATCTCTGCGCCCGATTGATGCGCCCTGCTGTCCGAAGGTCGCTCTTGCTTCTCTACGCCTCCATCCGGACTATCTATCTAACAGTTATTATTTCGTTCCCATCATCCTCCGGCCAAGGCTCCGCTGACACTGCTGCCTTCCCTGCATGTCAGACAGCACGGCGGGCTTCGGTGAGCCCGGCCGTCTGCGGGTGTGGGTAACGTGAACCCGGACTCACTCACGCAGCACAGACAAGGGCAGCCGCGTGGGAAACAGGCCACTGCACGCCACTCCGTCACCACCCGCAACATGGGGTCCTCAGCAACATGGATAGAAATAATAACGCCGGACAGGCAAACCCACACGCAAGGGCCACCTCAACGAAGGGCTGCTGCTGGCCCGCCGTCAGACAGGTCCAGGTCTCCAGGATCTATTCGTAACCCCAGACGAGAATGTAGCCGCAGAGACCCGGTCCCCGCCCTCAGCGGCCCTGAAACCTTATGGCACGCTGCTCGTCCGGCAATCAAGATTGCCTGATGAGGCAACCGCAGTGGCCTCAGCTCGGCTCACGCAGTGAGCACCCATGCGCCATATCCGGGTCATCAAAGTCCGACACGATCAGGGACGGGTCGAAATTAAGAAACCCATCATAGCCTTGCGTGAGCTGCCAGCTCGTGAACACACAGCGAGAAGCTGTCCATCAACCGCACGCAAAGCCCCAGCCGCGACGCGCCCCCCTATCTGGCCCCGCATGCGGACACTTCGCAATCCACGATGCCATCGCCTTCGGCCGTTCCTCCTCCTCCTCCTCCTCCTCCTCCTCCTCCTCCTCCGGCGGTGCAAGCTCAGTGGGGTCTGGAAGCGGGGACCCATCCAAACGCGCGCCACTCCTGTCGACGGCGCTCTCATCACTTTGGGCATACGCGCGCGATGGTGCATCGTCCAACCCTGTCCAACTGCATGCTGAGCGTTCCGTCTGAGTAACCGCCCGCTTTAAGCTTCCTCATCGTATACAATTCCCCGTTTCACGCTTCCTTTTCTACGGCTCGTTGTCTGTCATCTGTGACTTTCCCGGCGCTTGCCAACGATCACCATCGACGCACTCATTTCTGTCGTCCCGACCCTTCCCGACTGCGTTCTCCCTTCTCTGCGCCCGATGCGCCCTGTCCGAATGTCGCTAGGTGTCGCTCTTGCTTCTCTACGCCTCTATCCGGAATATCTACCAAACAGGTCTTCGTTCCCATCCTCACTCGGCCAAGGCTCCGCTGACACGGCTGCGCCTGTGCCGGCTGGTTACGGACCCGCGTGTGTACTGGTTTGCCCAAGTTGACGGACGGATACCACAGATCCGTCGTCCATGCTTAACCCTTCAGCTTGAACACGCCACAATGCGCTCGACACCTAACCGCACACTTCTTTCCAACATCACCCAGGCCACCCTCCGTAGGGCGGCGCAGGTTGGCATGCAGCAACCAGCCACGGCCGCTCGTCGGCATCCAGCAGCCTGCATGTCAGACAGCACGGCCTCGGTGATGAGCTCGGCCATCTGCGGGTGTGGGTAACGTGAACCCGGACTCACGCAGCACAGACAAGGGCAGCCGCGTGGGAAACAGGCCACTGCACGCCTCTACATCCGTCGCCACCCGCAACATGGGGTCCTCAACAACATTTAGATAGATATAATACCGGTAACGCCGGTTTTATTAATTACAGAGGAGCTGGATAACAGCTGCATAGTGCGATCGCACGACTCCGGACAGGCAATGAAACCCATACGCAAGGGCCACCTCAAGGGCTGCTGGCCCACCGTCAGACAGGTCCAGGGTCTATCGTAACCCCAGTCGAGAACGCAGCCGGAAAGAACGAAGTTGCGACGATCAACTGCAGCAGACACGCAGAGACCCGGGCCCCACACTCAGCGGCCGGGAAATCCAAAGGAGGGCATGCTGCTCGTCCGGCAATCAAGATTGCCTGATGAGGCAACCGCAGTGGCCTCAGCTCGGCTCACGCAGTGAGCACCCATGCGCCATATCCGGGTCATCAATCTCCGGAACGATCAGGGACGGGTCGAAACTAAACCCATCATCGCCTTGAGTGAGCTGCCAGCTCGTGAACAAAGAAGCTGTCGTTCTCCTGTGCCGAAACCCCAACCCTCGCACACATAACCGCGCACAAAGCCCCAGCCGCGCCACGCCCCTCTATCTGATCCCCCATGCGGACACTTCGCAATCCACATCGCAATCGCCTTCTGCCATTCCTCCTCCATCCTCCGGCGGTGCAAGATCATCACTGGGGTCTGGAGGCGGGGACCCATCCAAACGCGCGCCACTCGTGGCGTGTCGACGGCGCATCGGCGTTCCACCCACAAGGCATACGCGTTGGCAAATCGTCCAATTGCTGGCCCACGCCCAGGAAGATACGAAATATCGAAATCAAACTCCTGCCATCTCAATACATCGCCATTTCTTGCCTAATTGCTTTCACCAGGACGCGTTTCCGATCAACCGCCCCGACAAGGTCGCCGATGACGCTTTTCGTGCTTAAGGGAAACTCCCTTTCTATTTGATTTGCGGACCTGTCCAAACCTTGGGCTGCTGTCATTCTCTCGCTCCTCACGATACAAATGCTGCCCCGTCTGTTTCCTTCGACCTGACCGCGCCCGCGTTCCGTCTGAGTAACCGCGCGCATTAAGCTTCCTCATCGTTTGCAATTCCCCGTTTCATGCTTCCTCTTCTACGTCTAGTTGTATGTCATCTGTGACTTTCCCGGCGCTTGCCAACGATCGGCATCGACGCACTCATTTCTGTCGTCCCGACTGCGTTTCCCCTTCTATCTCTGCGCCCGATTGATGCGCCCTGCTGTCCGAAGGTCGCTCTTGCTTCTCTACGCCTCCATCCGGACTATCTATCTAACAGTTATTATTTCGTTCCCATCATCCTCCGGCCAAGGCTCCGCTGACACTGCTGCCTTCCCTGCATGTCAGACAGCACGGCGGGCTTCGGTGAGCCCGGCCGTCTGCGGGTGTGGGTAACGTGAACCCGGACTCACTCACGCAGCACAGACAAGGGCAGCCGCGTGGGAAACAGGCCACTGCACGCCACTCCGTCACCACCCGCAACATGGGGTCCTCAGCAACATGGATAGAAATAATAACGCCGGACAGGCAAACCCACACGCAAGGGCCACCTCAACGAAGGGCTGCTGCTGGCCCGCCGTCAGACAGGTCCAGGTCTCCAGGATCTATTCGTAACCCCAGACGAGAATGTAGCCGCAGAGACCCGGTCCCCGCCCTCAGCGGCCCTGAAACCTTGTGGCACGCTGCTCGTCCGGCAATCAAGATTGCCTGATGAGGCAACCGCAGTGGCCTCAGCTCGGCTCACGCAGTGAGCACCCATGCGCCATATCCGGGTCATCAATCTCCGGAACGATCAGGGACGGGTCGAAACTAAACCCATCATCGCCTTGAGTGAGCTGCCAGCTCGTGAACACAGAAGCTGTCGTTCTCCTGTGCCGAAACCCCAACCCTCGCACACATAACCGCGCACAAAGCCCCAGCCGCGCCACGCCCCTCTATCTGATCCCCCATGCGGACACTTCGCAATCCACATCGCAATCGCCTTCTGCCATTCCTCCTCCATCCTCCGGCGGTGCAAGATCATCACTGGGGTCTGGAGGCGGGGACCCATCCAAACGCGCGCCACTCGTGGCGTGTCGACGGCGCATCGGCGTTCCACCCACAAGGCATACGCGTTGGCAAATCGTCCAATTGCTGGCCCACGCCCAGGAAGATACGAAATATCGAAATCAAACTCCTGCCATCTCAATACATCGCCATTTCTTGCCTAATTGCTTTCACCAGGACGCGTTTCCGATCAACCGCCCCGACAAGGTCGCCGATGACGCTTTTCGTGCTTAAGGGAAACTCCCTTTCTATTTGATTTGCGGACCTGTCCAAACCTTGGGCTGCTGTCATTCTCTCGCTCCTCACGATACAAATGCTGCCCCGTCTGTTTCCTTCGACCTGACCGCGCCCGCGTTCCGTCTGAGTAACCGCGCGCATTAAGCTTCCTCATCGTTTGCAATTCCCCGTTTCATGCTTCCTCTTCTACGTCTAGTTGTATGTCATCTGTGACTTTCCCGGCGCTTGCCAACGATCGGCATCGACGCACTCATTTCTGTCGTCCCGACTGCGTTTCCCCTTCTATCTCTGCGCCCGATTGATGCGCCCTGCTGTCCGAAGGTCGCTCTTGCTTCTCTACGCCTCCATCCGGACTATCTATCTAACAGTTATTATTTCGTTCCCATCATCCTCCGGCCAAGGCTCCGCTGACACTGCTGCCTTCCCTGCATGTCAGACAGCACGGCGGGCTTCGGTGAGCCCGGCCGTCTGCGGGTGTGGGTAACGTGAACCCGGACTCACTCACGCAGCACAGACAAGGGCAGCCGCGTGGGAAACAGGCCACTGCACGCCACTCCGTCACCACCCGCAACATGGGGTCCTCAGCAACATGGATAGAAATAATAACGCCGGACAGGCAAACCCACACGCAAGGGCCACCTCAACGAAGGGCTGCTGCTGGCCCGCCGTCAGACAGGTCCAGGTCTCCAGGATCTATTCGTAACCCCAGACGAGAATGTAGCCGCAGAGACCCGGTCCCCGCCCTCAGCGGCCCTGAAACCTTGTGGCACGCTGCTCGTCCGGCAATCAAGATTGCCTGATGAGGCAACCGCAGTGGCCTCAGCTCGGCTCACGCAGTGAGCACCCATGCGCCATATCCGGGTCATCAATCTCCGGAACGATCAGGGACGGGTCGAAACTAAACCCATCATCGCCTTGAGTGAGCTGCCAGCTCGTGAACAAAGAAGCTGTCGTTCTCCTGTGCCGAAACCCCAACCCTCGCACACATAACCGCGCACAAAGCCCCAGCCGCGCCACGCCCCTCTATCTGACCCCCCATGCGGACACTTCGCAATCCACATCGCAATCGCCTTCTGCCATTCCTCCTCCATCCTCCGGCGGTGCAAGATCATCACTGGGGTCTGGAGGCGGGGACCCATCCAAACGCGCGCCACTCGTGGCGTGTCGACGGCGCATCGGCGTTCCACCCACAAGGCATACGCGTTGGCAAATCGTCCAATTGCTGGCCCACGCCCAGGAAGATACGAAATATCGAAATCAAACTCCTGCCATCTCAATACATCGCCATTTCTTGCCTAATTGCTTTCACCAGGACGCGTTTCCGATCAACCGCCCCGACAAGGTCGCCGATGACGCTTTTCGTGCTTAAGGGAAACTCCCTTTCTATTTGATTTGCGGACCTGTCCAAACCTTGGGCTGCTGTCATTCTCTCGCTCCTCACGATACAAATGCTGCCCCGTCTGTTTCCTTCGACCTGACCGCGCCCGCGTTCCGTCTGAGTAACCGCGCGCATTAAGCTTCCTCATCGTTTGCAATTCCCCGTTTCATGCTTCCTCTTCTACGTCTAGTTGTATGTCATCTGTGACTTTCCCGGCGCTTGCCAACGATCGGCATCGACGCACTCATTTCTGTCGTCCCGACTGCGTTTCCCCTTCTATCTCTGCGCCCGATTGATGCGCCTTGCTGTCCGAAGGTCGCTCTTGCTTCTCTACGCCTCCATCCGGACTATCTATCTAACAGTTATTATTTCGTTCCCATCATCCTCCGGCCAAGGCTCCGCTGACACTGCTGCCTTCCCTGCATGTCAGACAGCACGGCGGGCTTCGGTGAGCCCGGCCGTCTGCGGGTGTGGGTAACGTGAACCCGGACTCACTCACGCAGCACAGACAAGGGCAGCCGCGTGGGAAACAGGCCACTGCACGCCACTCCGTCACCACCCGCAACATGGGGTCCTCAGCAACATGGATAGAAATAATAACGCCGGACAGGCAAACCCACACGCAAGGGCCACCTCAACGAAGGGCTGCTGCTGGCCCGCCGTCAGACAGGTCTAGGTCTCCAGGATCTATTCGTAACCCCAGACGAGAATGTAGCCGCAGAGACCCGGTCCCCGCCCTCAGCGGCCCTGAAACCTTATGGCACGCTGCTCGTCCGGCAATCAAGATTGCCTGATGAGGCAACCGCAGTGGCCTCAGCTCGGCTCACGCAGTGAGCACCCATGCGCCATATCCGGGTCATCAAAGTCCGACACGATCAGGGACGGGTCGAAATTAAGAAACCCATCATAGCCTTGCGTGAGCTGCCAGCTCGTGAACACACAGCGAGAAGCTGTCCATCAACCGCACGCAAAGCCCCAGCCGCGACGCGCCCCCCTATCTGGCCCCGCATGCGGACACTTCGCAATCCACGATGCCATCGCCTTCGGCCGTTCCTCCTCCTCCTCCTCCTCCTCCTCCTCCTCCTCCTCCGGCGGTGCAAGCTCAGTGGGGTCTGGAAGCGGGGACCCATCCAAACGCGCGCCACTCCTGTCGACGGCGCTCTCATCACTTTGGGCATACGCGCGCGATGGTGCATCGTCCAACCCTGTCCAACTGCATGCTGAGCGTTCCGTCTGAGTAACCGCCCGCTTTAAGCTTCCTCATCGTATACAATTCCCCGTTTCACGCTTCCTTTTCTACGGCTCGTTGTCTGTCATCTGTGACTTTCCCGGCGCTTGCCAACGATCGCCATCGACGCACTCATTTCTGTCGTCCCGACCCTTCCCGACTGCGTTCTCCCTTCTCTGCGCCCGATGCGCCCTGTCCGAATGTCGCTAGGTGTCGCTCTTGCTTCTCTACGCCTCTATCCGGAATATCTACCAAACAGGTCTTCGTTCCCATCCTCACTCGGCCAAGGCTCCGCTGACACGGCTGCGCCTGTGCCGTCTGGTTACGGACCCGCGTGTGTACTGGTTTGCCCAAGTTGACGGACGGATGCCACAGATCCGTCGTCCATGCTTAACCCTTCAGCTTGAACACGCCACAATGCGCTCGACACCTAACCGCACACTTCTTTCCAACATCACCCAGGCCACCCTCCGTAGGGCGGCGCAGGTTGGCATGCAGCAACCAGCCACGGCCGCTCGTCGGCATCCAGCAGCCTGCATGTCAGACAGCACGGCCTCGGTGATGAGCTCGGCCATCTGCGGGTGTGGGTAACGTGAACCCGGACTCACGCAGCACAGACAAGGGCAGCCGCGTGGGAAACAGGCCACTGCACGCCTCTACATCCGTCGCCACCCGCAACATGGGGTCCTCAACAACATTTAGATAGATATAATACCGGTAACGCCGGTTTTATTAATTACAGAGGAGCTGGATAACAGCTGCATAGTGCGATCGCACGACTCCGGACAGGCAATGAAACCCACACGCAAGGGCCACCTCAAGGGCTGCTGGCCCACCGTCAGACAGGTCCAGGGTCTATCGTAACCCCAGTCGAGAACGCAGCCGGAAAGAACGAAGTTGCGACGATCAACTGCAGCAGACACGCAGAGACCCGGGCCCCACACTCAGCGGCCGGGAAATCCAAAGGAGGGCATGCTGCTCGTCCGGCAATCAAGATTGCCTGATGAAGCAACCGCAGTGGCCACAGCTCGGCTCACGCAGTGAGCACCCATGCGCCATATCCGGGTCATCAATCTCCGGAACGATCAGGGACGGGTCGAAACTAAACCCATCATCGCCTTGAGTGAGCTGCCAGCTCGTGAACACAGAAGCTGTCGTTCTCCTGTGCCGAAACCCCAACCCTTGCACACATAACCGCGCACAAAGCCCCAGCCGCGCCACGCCCCTCTATCTGATCCCCCATGCGGACACTTCGCAATCCACATCGCAATCGCCTTCTGCCATTCCTCCTCCATCCTCCGGCGGTGCAAGATCATCACTGGGGTCTGGAGGCGGGGACCCATCCAAACGCGCGCCACTCGTGGCGTGTCGACGGCGCATCGGCGTTCCACCCACAAGGCATACGCGTTGGCAAATCGTCCAATTGCTGGCCCACGCCCAGGAAGATACGAAATATCGAAATCAAACTCCTGCCATCTCAATACATCGCCATTTCTTGCCTAATTGCTTTCACCAGGACGCGTTTCCGATCAACCGCCCCGACAAGGTCGCCGATGACGCTTTTCGTGCTTAAGGGAAACTCCCTTTCTATTTGATTTGCGGACCTGTCCAAACCTTGGGCTGCTGTCATTCTCTCGCTCCTCACGATACAAATGCTGCCCCGTCTGTTTCCTTCGACCTGACCGCGCCCGCGTTCCGTCTGAGTAACCGCGCGCATTAAGCTTCCTCATCGTTTGCAATTCCCCGTTTCATGCTTCCTCTTCTACGTCTAGTTGTATGTCATCTGTGACTTTCCCGGCGCTTGCCAACGATCGGCATCGACGCACTCATTTCTGTCGTCCCGACTGCGTTTCCCCTTCTATCTCTGCGCCCGATTGATGCGCCCTGCTGTCCGAAGGTCGCTCTTGCTTCTCTACGCCTCCATCCGGACTATCTATCTAACAGTTATTATTTCGTTCCCAGCCTCCTCCGGCCAAGGCTCCGCTGACACTGCTGCCTTCCCTGCATGTCAGACAGCACGGCGCGCTTCGGTGAGCCCGGCCGTCTGCGGGTGTGGGTAACGTGAACCCGGACTCACTCACGCAGCACAGACAAGGGCAGCCGCGTGGGAAACAGGCCACTGCACGCCACTCCGTCACCACCCGCAACATGGGGTCCTCAGCAACATGGATAGAAATAATAACGCCGGACAGGCAAACCCACACGCAAGGGCCACCTCAACGAAGGGCTGCTGCTGGCCCGCCGTCAGACAGGTCCAGGATCTATTCTAACAATAGCTTAGTTCCGAAGGAGCGTAGCGAACGTAGGAACTGAGCAAGGTTTGGTACGACATAGTACGGCTGACTGAAGCTATATGGTTCGCATTCTCTCCTGTTCAGGCATTCTGCCTTTCACAGTAGAGAGCACTCACTTCGCTGTGAGTGACCACTTTCCCTCCCTTTCTGCCCGAGCCTTCCTGGCTCGTGCCCCACCCGTGGTCACTGCTCGTCCCCCTCAGTGCTGGCGGCGGCGTCGCGGCGGCGGCCGCGCCAGCTGGCTCTGGCGTGATGATGGGGTTCTCGTAGTGCGCGCACGGAGAGGCGGGGAGAGGCTGCGGGGGGAGAGGGGTCGGTCGGAGAGACGGCCGTGCTCGCGGACCGGGATCAGCCCTCCGCTCACGGGGCCGTAGGCGGCAAGGGGCCAGCCCTCCGCCGGGTGGGGTGTGTGTCCGGCCGATCTGGCCGTCAGCAAGCGTTCATCGGCCGGGGCGGCGGTGGGGTTTTTTGGCTTGTGGCCCCTGTTTCCTTTTTTCCCCGCTGCGCTTGCCCCGGTCGGTTCTTTCGCGTTGGGAATCATGGGGTCTCGTGGCTTTGCTTGCTGGGCGCTCTGCTTGGGCGCGGGGTCGGGTTGTGCTCGGGTGCTGTCTGGACTGCGGCGTGTTGCCGCGTTTCGCTCGCTTGCGCACCGCTGCGCGCTGTTTCGTTGCTGACTGTTGCGTGTGCCGCGTGCTTCCGGGGCTGGCTTTCGGGCTGCCCTGCGGGGCTCTTGCCTGGCCTGGCGGCGCGCTTGGCGCGCGTCGCTCGCTGTTTTCTTGCGAGTCTCTGTGCTCTCTGCAGTGTAAATGGTCCGTCGTCAGGCCACTCTTCGTGCCCTGCTTGTTGCATCAGCAGCTTTAGCGGAAGTCAGCCGATAGAGTACCAAACTCCAGACGAGAATGTAGCCGGAAACAACGAAGTTGCGACGATCAACTGCAGCAGACACGCAGAGACCCGGGCCCCACACTCAGCGGCCGGGAAATCCGAAGGAGGGCATGCTGCTCGTCCGGCAATCAAGATTGCCTGATGAAGCAACCGCAGTGGCCACAGCTCGGCTCACGCAGTGAGCACCCATGCGCCATATCCGGGTCATCAAAGTCCGGAACGATCAGGGACGGTTTGAAATAATAAACCCATTATCGCCTTGAGTGAGCTGCCAGCTCGTGTACACACAGCGAGAAGCTGTCCATAACCGCACGCAATGACATCCCCAGCCGTGACGCGCCCCCCTATCTGACCCTGCATGCGGACACTGACAGAGCGTTTGGGTGTCATCGACGAATTGCCGTCAAACGGTTAATTAACGGCAAGAACTGTTTTTTGTCTGTTTGCTTATTAGGAGAACTTGATTTCGGTGCAGTCGTACTTGCATGACTGCTCGCCAGTCTGACTGGTGTGATCGCCCGTTCGCGGTCACTTGGTTACGGATCTTTGCGAGTTGTGTGTCGCACGCGCCGCTGTTGGGCGCGTTATGGCGTAAATGTTGTGATCTATTTGTTGTTAGTAAGACGTATCGCATCGCTGTGTGAGCGTTGGTGGTAGGAACACCGGGGCCCGTGTCCGGCGTTCCGTAATCCGGGGCCTTACGCTTATCCGAGGGTTCCGTGATGAACTGTTGTGCGTATTTAAGGCCGAAAGCGAGCCTGTCTGGTCGCTTTTCGGCTCTGAACACTTGTAAAGTTCTGAGCTAGGTAACAGGCCCCGTGCAGTCCCCTGGAGGTTGACAGCACGAGTACCACTCTTGATAGTGTAACACAGTGATCATCTTCATCCTTTCAACCGGTAGCTCAAGGAGGTAGGGAATACGTCGGTCCCTATTCCCCTTGTTGTCGTGTCCGGTGCGGCTTGGTCAGTGTCGCTGCTGCAGGATCAAGTAGGCGAGCGTACGTGGTGTACCTTCGCCGAGCTTGTCCCCTTGTTCGCAGCGCCTCTGGCATCTAGTCCGCCCATCACAGCCGAAAAGCCATTAGAGCTTTTCATTTTCTGCAAGTAAGTGTAGAACACTGGGAGTTCCGGGACGCGGACGCGCGTACTCGGCATCTTGTTTTGCCCGGTAGCCCGCTTGTCTTGTCGGTACCGAGGCCTTGTTGCAGGAGCTGCGTCAGTTGGCGAGCTCAACTGCATTTACGGTGCGACTCAAAGGGCTATCACGTAGCTCGCAAGCCCGCGGATCCATTCTGCGGCGCCCTGCCTGATCAGTAGGGTCATTCGCCAGTTCTCTGCGCGATCTTAGCAGCTGCAAAATCAACGCACCCTGTTGTCACATATATTTCTGAGGTCTTTTTAGGGGACCTGCTTTGTCAGCAATACGGCACGGATAGGTAGTCATTGCCTCGGCGAGCCCTCGTCTTTCTAGGTAGTAGCCAAGTGCCTGTCATTTCCTTTTTTTTCTCGTTTGAGAAGAAGTCCGCCTTCTGTTCCCGTCCGCGGCCCACTCGCGCAGTGGACTATCAAGACTACCACCTAGGGTACGACCCCACCCAGTACGAGGCCCGCCCCGCGCGTAATCAGAAGCGCAGCAGAGGCCACGGTGGGCGGCGTGGCAACGACCAGCTGCGGCAGCAGGGCGGACCCGCGTACGGCCCGTTCCCGGGTGGGCACATTCCCCCGTTCGAGCAGCCTCCGCCGCTTCATTTCGGTCCGCCGCCGCCTCAGTTCGGTCCGCCGCGGCCTCAGTTCGGCCCGCCGCGGCCTCAGTTCGGTCCGCCGCCGCCACAATACGGTCCGCCGCCTCAGTACGGTCCTCCGCCGCCTCAGCACGCGCCTCCGCCGCTGTTCGGCCCTCCCCCGCAAGCATACGTAGAGGATCCCGCGGGGGACGCAGATAGGCTGGTGGACGGCTACCGTAGGGCCGTGACGCCGGCGCCCACGCGCTTCAACTTCCGGCGCCTTGCTATCGTAGAATACGACGATTTGGAGGAGCCGTACACGGAGGAGACGGTGCCGGTGCACATTAACGGGCGCGTGCGCAGGTTGCCGGTGTTCGTGATCAGCCCTAGTGACCAGCGCCCCGCGCGCGTGGCCGAGGACCAGCAGGCAGGCGGGCACATCGAGCCGATGGCGACGTAATCAGTCTCTGAGCAGCGCTTAGCGGGCATAGGTTAGCTACCGGCCCGCCTGTTCACGTCGCTCGGGCCCGGCTAGGTAGTTCGGCAGCTGACACGGCATAGCAGGCCCATTTCGGAGCCCTTGCTGCCCACGGTCGTTCTGGAACTCTGGGCCAAGCAAGGCCTTATAGGACTAACACTCTTTGTTTGTGGTGCTAGTGTAACTGGATCCTGGACCTTCCGTACCTCTTGCGTCTGGGGCTGGGCTTCGGCGCAATCCTTCTCGCGGAGCTACTGCCTCTCACCAGTATCGCTCAACCGCGGACAGGGACTTGCGGGAGGTGAGTTCGGCGTTGGGCAAAGGTCCTCGTCGGGCTTCGCACTCGGGCTCTCCTAGCGCAGACCAGGAGGGTCGTGGGGCACTTTCTCGCCAGAGCAGTAGCGGGGGTTTGCCCTCTGCCAGCGATTCGGGTTATAGCGTAGGGATTGGGTCTGGGGATACCGTTGACAACCTAGCGGAACTCCGGGCTCAAAGCGCGGCTTGGGAACGCCTTCTAGCTCATCTTAACCGGCCGGCGCGCGCACCGAAGCTAGACGAATACTTCGAAACCATGTCCAGCACGGCTTATCCCACGTTAGACACCTGGGACGTCAAGGCAGTACCCGAGTTTTTGCGAGAACTGCGCTTGAAGGCGATTGTTGATGTAGAAAACAAGCGCGGGTTGGGGGCTGTTACCGTAGACCTCCTCTTTGAAGTCCTCGACAGCCTCCCTAAACCGGAAACGTCCTTCGCGCGGTGGTGGGAGAAAAAGAGGGCTACCTTCGTGGCTGATGCTACGGCACACGCGGCACCTGCGGCCGCTGCCGGGGCTGCTCCTGCACTTACCGCGCGGCAGCTGTTCGCTTTTTACAAGGAGCGTTCGCTTGAGGGGGAGTTCGCCAAAGAGCGGGAAAACGATTCGTACAAGCGGTACAAGAGTCTCAAACAGGGGACAAAGAAACCCGGGGACTTTTTCAGCGAGCTCAGCGCCTTACACAAGGAGCTGGGCCAGCGGGTCGGCCAGTACGAGTTGTCTGAGCGTTTCGAAGACGGGCTCCAGGAGAAGGTCAAGGGCCACATCATGAATACCCTCATTACGCTAACGCGCGAGCAGCGGCACGCGCGCCTCCAGCAAACGGTGCAGGATGCGGACAGCATTTGGGGGAACCTCGCTCCGGAGGATCGCCAGGCTCCCAAGGAGAAGGGGGAGGCGGTCAAGAAGCAAACCGGGGGAAACAAGAAGGGCACCAAGTTCTGCGAGGTCCACGGGTTCAACACCTCGCACGACTCTGCACACTGCAACGTGCTGGCTAACCAGCGGCGCGGTCCAAAGCAAGCCCTAGTGACGGAAACGGTGCCGGGGCTCGTCCAGCAGATGATCGCGCTGCTGACGCAGCAGGCAGCCCAGTCCACGCCGAAGGAGGGGGACGGGAAAAAGCCGAAGCAGCAGGGCGCGGGCACGAGCGGGGGCGGCTACCGTGGCGGAGGAAACCGGGGACAGCAGCGGCAGGGTGGGCGCCAGGGCAGGGGCGCAACCGACGGGGAGCCATGCGATTTCTGCGGGCGCACAGGGCACGTTCCGGAGAAGTGCTTCATTAAGAACCCCGACCTAGCGTACCCGGGCTACAAGCCACCAACAAAAGCCCTGCAGCTGGTCTTCGAGACCATGAAGGCCCAGAAGGGCAAAGTCGCGGCGTGCGTGGTGGAGGACGACTTCGAGGAGGAGGATGACGAGCGTGTCGCGTGCGTTTCCCAGGGGATCTGGAACTGGCAGCCGGGTTGCACTTCCGAGGATTACATGCGTGTCGTGCGCGACGCCGTTCGCGCGGCCCACGTGCGCGCCCAGGAGAAAAGCGCACTCGCGGCTACCGGCAAGCAGGCCGTTCCGGTTTCGTTCACTCCCAAGCCTCTGGATGTTTCGTCGTACCCGCCTCAGTCTCCCACCCCACAGCGCGCGGAGTCTGCCAAGGTGAATCAGCCCAAGGAGGATCCCGACAGCGCCGCGGTCAGGCGCGTCGCGGATATGAGGGTGGGGGACTTCCACCGCATTCTTACGTCCCTGCACTCTCCCTCTGTCGATGCCCCTCTCCCTCCCACGGGGGAGGTGGCACCCGCTGAGCCTGCTCCCTCCAGCTCTGTCGAAGCCGTGCAGGGATCCTCTGTCGCAGCCGCCAGCGACGCCTCCACGACGGACGGCACGTGGCTTGGCGCCGGAGTGGCTCTCAGCAAGTGCTTGGCGTCCTCTTCTGTCGCGGCCGCTGGCGGCGCCTACGACGGCGCGCTGGCTGGCGCCAAGAACGCTCCCAAAGGACCAGTGTCGGTCCCCTCCGCCGCAGCCTCAGCCTCTGCCCCCTCAAGTGCGGGCGCTCGCTTTGGCGCCGGAGGCTTTATTGACACCGCCGTCTCTGCGCTGGTCGGCGGCAAGCACGTTACCGGCTCCGGCTTGGGCCGGGTTACGTACGAGGTGAGTGGGTGGTCGGGCGCGCCTCCGCGCACGCTGTCGGACCTGTCGCCCAGCGAGCGTGAGCGCGCGTTGCAGGCCAACCCCGCCGCCGAGCGGTACCTCTCGGAGCCCACGGGGATGTACTATTATCCGAAGGGCTCCTGCACTATCGACCTAGGGGGTACAGTCCTGGGTCTGTCGGCACTGAGGGACTTCGCAGCCACGGTCAGCCTCATCCCGTATTCGTTGGCTGTGGCGCACGACCTCCGCGTCAAGCCCACCGGCACCCGGCTCTCCACGTCCATGGAGCTGGGATGCACGGTTCGGGGGGAGCTCGAGGTGGAGGGTTTGTGGTTCGAGCTGCTCCGCGGCACGCCGCACGCCACGCGCGTGCCGCTCACGCAGACCTTGGTGGTTGATGTTGCCCCGTCCTTGTTCCAGTTCTTGGTGGGGAACGAGCAGGCGAAGCTCCTGGGCGATGGGTTGCGGTCATTCCCGTCACCCCAGCTGTTCTTCCATCCCAACTTTGTCGAGCATCCTGGGTACCAGGTCACGATTCCGATGACGCCCTTGCCGTTTCACCGCAAGGGGACGCGCACAGCGGCTGCAACCGCGTGCGTCAGCGCGGTCTCTTCCTGCTCTTCCTCCTCCGGCGTCGAGCTGGGGGGGGGAGCGCCCCGCGCTGAGCCCTTTTCGCCCAGCCCCACGCAGCAGGACCCTGAGTCGCACTCCCAGGAACCGGCGCACCCCACTCCCAACACGGGGCGCCAGGAACCGGCGCAGGCTCAGGGCGCGCAGCCTCTTCAGGAAAAGGCGGAGGCACGCGGGGAGGCTAACGCTGAGGTGAACCGCAAGGGCGCTACTGCGCCCAAGCGCAACCTGCTGGGCGGGCTGATTGGTGGCATCGGGGGGGCCGTCAAGGGGCTGTGTGCGTTTTTGTACATCGCCTTGTTTGCCAGCATTTCCAGCACTGCCGGCATGTTTCACAAGCACATCGCCAGCCCGGTCATCTCTGCTCTTGACCGGGTCATCGAGCACGCGTGCGTCGCCACTGCTCCGCCCGCCCAGGGGCAGGAGCAGGTTCGGAGCACAAGGAAGGGCAAGCGCAAGCGTGCGCGAGCTCCTAGGGGGGTCCCGCCTTGTCCGCCTCCTGCGCGTCGCTCCTGGCCGCACTTTCTCTCTTTTGCCCTGGTGGCTTCTATTCTTTTCACACTAGCTGCAGGGGTCGGCGCCGTTCACGGCGGCGTCATGGGTTCAGATTTTGCGCGGATCTCATCCAACGTCTTCACAACTGGCGGCGTCTTGCTTCGTCAGGCTGGCGAAGGGGTCTCCTTTGCTCACGGCGGGGATCCTTGCGCTCCGTCCGACCCTGGTGGGTCCGACGCGTTCCAGTGCCCCGGTGGGCACGCCTCCGTCATGGCCAGTGTCAGCTCGTTCACTCCGGAGGGCGTTTCCGCGGCTGCCGCCTACGACCGCTACGAGAAGGACCCCGACGGTGGGTGGATTTGGGGCAATAGCGCTCTTTTTGATACCCAGTCTAAGGCGGCCCTCCAGGAAGTGGTTCGCAGTCGAAAGGGGAAGGCCTTTGCTTACAGCATGGAAGAGCTGCCGGGATACCATGGCGGGCAAGGTCCGTTTACGCTAGAACTGGAAACCGAGCGACCAGTCGTGCAGCCACCGCGCCGGTATTCGCCTAAGGAAAAGGAGGTTATTGCGGAAAAGACGGCGGAACTGGTGAAAGCGGGCATCGTAGTTGAGAACACGGGACCCACGGTGTGTGTTGTCAACCCTGTGATTGCGGCTAAAAAGGATCCCGAAACAGGAATGTGGACGGATCACCGCATGGCGCAGGACTACAGGCCCGTAAACAAAGTCACGCGCGCGGACCGTTATGGGTTGCATCGTCCGGAGGATATCTTCCACCAGTGCGCGAAGGCGCGAGTGTTCTCGAAGCTAGACCTGCGGCAGGGGTTCTTACAGATCCCCATTGACCCTGCCGACCAAGCGAAAACTTCGTATTGGGTTGGGAATAAAATTATGAATTACACTCGCATGCCATACGGGTTGAAGAATGCGTCGGCCAAGTTCCAGCGGGTCATGGATTACGAACTCGCGAAGGGGGGCCTCGACCACTGTGCCCGTGCGTACGTGGACGACGTTCTGATTTTCAGCAATTCCGTAGAAGAGCATATACAGCATGTGGCCGCGGTTCTCGATGTGTTGCACGGCTGCGGGCTGCGGGCGCACCCCGATAAGTCCATCTTTGGGGCTGACGTGATCGAGTACCTGGGGCACAACATGAGCGCGCAGGGCATCAGCCCGCATCACGCCAAGGTATCTTCGATCATGGGTCTTAAGCCCCCGCGCAACGTGTCCGAGCTGCGCTCCCACCTGGGTTTTGTTAACTACTACCGTTGTTACATTCCCAACATGAGCCAACTGACCACCCCTCTCACGCAGCTGCTCAAGAAAGACCAGTGCTGGGTTTGGGGTCCGGAACAGGAGAGCGCGTTTAACGCCATCAAGGCCGTGTTCGCCCAGGAGGGTTTGGTCTTGCGGCCCATTGACTATTCCAAGCCCCTCATCCTTCATACCGATTTCTCCAACCGGGGTATCGGGGCGGTCCTGGGTCAGCTTGACTCTGACGGGAACGAGTACATGTGTGCCTGCATTAGCCGTTCGCTGAACAAGCATGAGCGCAACTACAGCAGCTACAAAGGGGAGATGCTTGCGGCTGTGTGGGGGTGCAAGTCCTTTCGGCATCACCTGCTTGGTGGTCTCAAGTTCACGCTGGTCACGGATCACCAGCCCCTCACGTACCTCATGAGCACGGACGGGCTTACGGGGCAGTACGCGCGTTTCGCGGCGGTGATGCAGGAGTACGACTTTGAGGTTGTGCATCGCCCGGGTTTGAAGCACCAAAACGCGGACGTGCTTTCGCGCTACCCCTCGCCGTCTGACGCTGACAACACGGGTGCCCGTTTGGACGAGGAGGAGCCTCCTTCGCTTGCTCGCACGCAGGCCCTCCTGACGCATTCGAAGGCCCAGGGCCTGGTGTTCCGCACTGCCCTCGCATCTCACCGCCCTGTTGCGTCTTTTTCTGATGACTTCTGCCCTTCCCCGGATGTTTTGTTGCCGGGTAACCTTGGCCTGCCCATTGACCCCATGAACGTACCCCCGGATTCGGAGCACGAAATAGTCAGCACCTCCCGGGACAGGACGCATGCGTCTGCAGTGCGGTGGGTCAGGGCTGCCGCCAAGGCGAACCCCCAGGTTTTTGAGGCTAACAAGACCAACCCCTTGTCGCGTGCCTTCTTCGCTCGGGGTTTGGGTACGGGCGTTACCGTGTATGAGCCCATTGGCGGCTTGTGCGCGGGGCTCGAGGCTTGCCTTCGCGCGGGGCTCAAGGTGGATCGGTACCTGTGTTCCGAGTCGGACCCAGCCGCAGTCAGGGTTGTCAACATGCGTCTGGAGCGGCTGAGCGCCGAGTTTCCCAAGCAGTTCCCCCCTGATGCGTACCGCCGGGTCTGGCTCGACCTCCCCTTGTCCCTCGCTAACGTGACTGAGCAAGCCCTTCTCTCAGCTGGCGCCTGCGACGGGTCTCAGTGGCTCGTCTTCGCTAGCTGGTGTTGGCATGACGTCGGTAAGGAGGCAGGTTCGCTCGCGCCTGGCGCTTGCGCCACTGACCACGTCGTACGCATAGTGCAGACCTTGCAGTCCATTCAGCGCCGCGCTCCTGCATTTATGTTTGTCTGTGAGCAGCCGCGCTCCTCGTGGCGCAATGCGTCGGCTGCACAGCAGCGTGTTTCGGATGCATTTGGTGAACCGGTGGTTGTTGACGCTGCGCGCTTTGGTTCCCTTGCGCATCGCTTGTCTGCCCACTGGACTAACCTCGCGGCTCCCGAGCTGCTTGCCTTAACTACTTCCCTGGTTCGTCCGGAGCATGATCTTTCCCTCCAAAGCATTTTGTCGCCCGGGCGCACGGTCAAACCCGCGCGCGTCCCGGAGGCGCAGGGGCTGTTTCCCTGCAACAAGGTTGGTGAGCCCCTTCGCGTTGCGCCGAGCCTTAGTCGCCCGGACCTGCAGTCCTTGTTTGATCTCGTGCATGATCCACTTGATCCGGATAACGGGGCTCTCACCATCACGGAGTCCGAGTGTGCCATGGGCTACCAGGCTGGGGACACGGAGGCCCCTGATGTCACTGACGCACAGCGCCGCGTCCTGCTGGGACTCGCTCCTGACGCCATGTCTACGGCTGGCATTTTGGCCATGTGCCGCGTTCTCTCGGACGTGTCTTTGCATGAGGTGGCAGCATTTGTGTCTGACGTAACCCCACAAGCGGCGCCTGAGCCGGTTCGTGGACTTGCGTACCCTCTTTTCCCTTCGGAGGATCCCTCCCCGTGGTCCGTAGCCTTCGCAGCTGCAGCCCACGCTGAGGAGGCTGAGGCCGCGCGCCCGTCTGCTCGCTGGCCGGACATCTGGGACGATGAGGCGTCCATCCACTTCCTTCGCAACGGTACCCACCTGCCTAACCTTTCGGTAGAGGAACAGCGTCGCGTCGCGCGCCGGGTGGGGTCGTATACCATGCAGGGAGGCAATTTGTACCGTGTCTTTAACGATGCGAAGTCTCGGCTCGTGCCCAAGCCGCCTGATCGGGTTGAGCTCATTAGGCGCACTCACGAGGAGACGGGTCACTTCGGCATCCGCCGTACGATCGCCCTTCTCCTCACCCGGCACTGGTGGTACGGCATGTACCGCGACGTATCCAACTTTGTTCGTCATTGTGAGCACTGTGATCGGGTCAACACTTCTTTTGCGGCCCCGCAGCCCGATCTGCACCCTTTGCCTGTTCAGGGTTTGTTTTACCGGTGGGGGGTAGATTTGTGCGGGCCTTTGCCCGTTACCAAATCGGGGCACACTTATGTCATGATTTGTGTCGAGCATTTCTCCAAATACGCTGTTCTGGTGCCTCTGCCCGATAAGGAGGCGGGGCACACCGCTTTTGCATATCTGCACCACATTTTGGGGCGGTATGGGGCCTCAGCTGAGGTTTGCACGGACGGTGGGAGCGAGTGGAAGGGTCCTTTCGCGCAACTGCTCCTTGATTCGCTAATCGACCACCGCCAGACTTCACCCAACCACCCTCAAGCAAATGGCTTAGCAGAACGCGTCGTGCAGACGTGCAAGCGCGCGCTACGCCGCATGGCTAGGCAGCGTGCCGATGGCCGGGACTGGGACGAGCTGCTGCCGTACGTCATGCTGGGCTACAACTGCTCGACCCACAAGTCCACTGGTTTCAGTCCCTACCTAATCCTGCACGGTGTGGAGCCAACCATTCCGCCTGCCATCAAACCAAGGTTTGACGTTCCGGTTTCGTTTGATGACGGGGAGTTAGCTGCGGCGTCAATTTTGACGCGTGCGGACGCTATGCGCCACCGGATGGCCATTGCTGGGGAGAACTTGCTGATAGCGCAGCACCGGGATACTCTGCGCTATGCTGCGCTGCGTGGGGGCGGGTACCATCCCAAGCTGCGTGAGTTTGACGTCGGGGACTACGTGTATTATCGCAACACTAGCTCCCGCACCACGCTTGACCCGCCTGCCCAACCAACCATCTTGCGTGTCATTGAGGTGCGCCCCAGTGGCGTGCTGGTTTTGGAGGGTCACTGCGGTCAGACCCTGAAGTCGCACGTGAAGGACTGTGCGCCTTGCCATCTGCCCATCCGTGATGAAGTGGTTGACCCGCGCGTCGCACGCCCGTCTGCCACTTTGTCCTGTGAGGTGTGCCGCTCCCCCAAAGGGGAGGAGTGGATGCTGCTCTGTGATAGCTGCGGTACGGGCTGGCACACGTATTGCATGAAGCCGGCCCTGAAGCAAATTCCCGAGGGCACGTGGGTGTGCCCCAACTGCACAAGCAAGGGCGTTACGCCCGAAAGCGTGGATGCACGTCCCATCGACAGGCCCCGTGAGCCTGGTGCGTCTAAGATGCCCCCTGCCAAGTCGGCTTCCAAGCCGGTGCCCCCTCAGTACTGGTCGGAACTTCAGGGCGCGAAGGTCGTTCGCCAGGACCACGGTGCTCAAAGTGTGGCTGCGGCTAAGAGTGGCGTCGCAACCTATGCTGGTCGCCAAGGGCGCCGGCACCTCTTCGAGGTGTTGTATGATGATGGTGAGCTGGAGCTTGTGGAACCCACGCGCCTGAGGACTATGCTGGCGCCAAAGGTCGCTCGCCCCGTGCGGGCAAGCCGTGCGGCTGCGGTGACCGCTCAGCCGGAGACCTGGGAGCTCGGAGCTGGAGGAGATGTGGCATGTGCGCTGATGGCTGCGATGCCGGGTGAGCACCCTCCGGCTAAGGTGGCTCTTCTCTCTCGTGTTGTGGGTTCTGCGGCGTTCGATACCCCGCCGGTGCCGATTCAGCACGTCCAAGCGTTGACGGAGTACGTGGAGCTGGGTATGGTTCGGGATGCGCTTCTCCCGTGGGGTGCGGACCCCGCGGTTCGATCGGTGCTGGTCAGCAAGGGGATTCGGGTTTCCAAAGGTAAGTTGTCAGATGCGCGCGAGCCGCTCGCGCCAGGGTTCTACGAGGCGGCGAAAAAGCAGTTGTCGTCGGTAGAGTCGGTGTTCCTGTCGGTTACGGGTGCGCCGCTGGATCTTGCAATTCCGGCGGCGCTGAAGGTGGCCCAGAGCTTCGTGGTAGCGCGGGTTCCGATGTCGTATGTCTCGGGTGCGGATGAGGTTCGCATGCGCTGGTTGAAGTCGTTGCAGAGGCAGGATAGGTTGTTGATGTTTAGGTGCCCGTTCGAGGCCGGTCAGGAGCTGTTTATGTGGCTGGTGGTTTTCACGTCGCCCGCCATTCGGCGGTTGGTGGTCAAGCAGAGCGGTTTCGTGGAGGACATCGCATAAGCGGTGCCGTCGTTCTCAAATAATTCAGCGTTTTTCGTCCATTGTAGTCCTACCCGCTGGGGGGGGGGAACTGGTCACTAGGCACATGTCTGGTCTTTTGTGCAGCCAGCTGTTCCGACAGCTGACAGAGCGTTTGGGTGTCATCGACGAATTGCCGTCAAACGGTTAATTAACGGCAAGAACTGTTTTTTGTCTGTTTGCTTATTAGGAGAACTTGATTTCGGTGCAGTCGTACTTGCATGACTGCTCGCCAGTCTGACTGGTGTGATCGCCCGTT
The DNA here is from genome assembly GCA_030267565.1 of Pleodorina starrii. Taxonomy (NCBI): domain Eukaryota; kingdom Viridiplantae; phylum Chlorophyta; class Chlorophyceae; order Chlamydomonadales; family Volvocaceae; genus Pleodorina; species Pleodorina starrii. The sequence continues at coordinate 2,066,917 of BRXU01000005.1, read as the reverse complement.
CGCGGTCACTTGGTTACGGATCTTTGCGAGTTGTGTGTCGCACGCGCCGCTGTTGGGCGCGTTATGGCGTAAATGTTGTGATCTATTTGTTGTTAGTAAGACGTATCGCATCGCTGTGTGAGCGTTGGTGGTAGGAACACCGGGGCCCGTGTCCGGCGTTCCGTAATCCGGGGCCTTACGCTTATCCGAGGGTTCCGTGATGAACTGTTGTGCGTATTTAAGGCCGAAAGCGAGCCTGTCTGGTCGCTTTTCGGCTCTGAACACTTGTAAAGTTCTGAGCTAGGTAACAGGCCCCGTGCAGTCCCCTGGAGGTTGACAGCACGAGTACCACTCTTGATAGTGTAACACAGTGATCATCTTCATCCTTTCAACCGGTAGCTCAAGGAGGTAGGGAATACGTCGGTCCCTATTCCCCTTGTTGTCGTGTCCGGTGCGGCTTGGTCAGTGTCGCTGCTGCAGGATCAAGTAGGCGAGCGTACGTGGTGTACCTTCGCCGAGCTTGTCCCCTTGTTCGCAGCGCCTCTGGCATCTAGTCCGCCCATCACAACTGGTCACTAGGCACATGTCTGGTCTTTTGTGCAGCCAGCTGTTCCGACAACACTTCGGAGTCCACGACGCCATCGCCTTCGGCCGTTCCTCCTCCTCCTCTTCCGGCGGTGCAAGCTCAGTGGGGTCTGGAAGCGGGGACCCATCCAAACGCGCGCCACTCGTGGCGTGTCGACGGCGCTCTCATCACAGGGCATACGTGATGGCAAATCGTAAAACTGCTGCCCCCCGCCCGGGAAGATACGTAGTATCGTAATCAAGGCCCTGCAGTCACAACGCCCAACACAACGCCATTTTTTGCATATTTGCTTTCACCAGAACGTGTTCCCGATCAACCGCCCCGACATGGTGGCCGAAGACGCTTTTCGTACTTCGGTAACCTCCCTTCCTAGTTAGGTTGTTTTGCGGACCTGTCCAAACCTTGGGCAATTGCCGACGCTGCTGTCATTCTCTCGCTCCTCACGATTCAAATGCTGCCCCGTCTATTTCCTTAGACCTGACAGCGCCCCTCCGCGCGCGCCCGCGTTCCGTCTGAGTAACCGCCCGCTTTAAGCTTCTTCATCGTTTACAATTCCCCGTTTCACGCTTCCCCTTCTACGGCTTGTTGTCTATCATCTGAGCCTTTCCCGGTGCTTGGCAGCGAGCGCCATCGATGCACTCATTTCTGTCGTCCCGACCGCGTCTCCCCTTCTCTGCGCCCGATGCGCCCTGCCCGAAGGTCGCTCTTGCTTTTAGTTCTTCGCCGCTTCGCTCCGGATCCGCTCACAGTTCTTATTTCGTTCCCATCCTCCCCCGGCCAAGGCTCCGCTGACACTGCTGCGCCTGTACCGCCCGGTTGCGGACGGACCCGCGTGTGTACTGCTGGTCGCGCATGCTGACAGACGGATGCCACAGCTCCGCCCCGCTTAACCGCCCATGCTTCACAGGCTGCACATACATCTCCGCACACTGCACGCCTCTCCATTCGTCGCCAGCTCGCCACCCGCAAAATGGGGGCCTCAGCAACATAGAATTAAATGCCGGGCAAACCCACACGCAATGTCACCTCAAGGGCTTCTGCTGGCCCGTCAGACAGGTAGGTCCAGGTTCTATCGTAACCCCAGACGAGAACGCAGCCGGAAAGAACGGATTTGCGACGAGCAACTGCTAGACATGCAAAGACTCGATCGGGTACCTCAGCGGCCGGGAATACCGAGAGGCACGCTGCTCGTCCTGCAAGATTGCCTGATGAAGCAACCGCAGTGGCCACAGCTCGGCTCACGTAGTGAGCACCCATGCGCCATATCCGGGTCATCAATCTCCGGAACGATCAGGGACGGGTCGAAACTAAACCCATCATCGCCTTGAGTGAGCTGCCAGCTCGTGAACAAAGAAGCTGTCGTTCTCCTGTGCCGAAACCCCAACCCTCGCACACATAACCGCGCACAAAGCCCCAGCCGCGCCACGCCCCTCTATCTGACCCCCCATGCGGACACTTCGCAATCCACATCGCAATCGCCTTCTGCCATTCCTCCTCCATCCTCCGGCGGTGCAAGATCATCACTGGGGTCTGGAGGCGGGGACCCATCCAAACGCGCGCCACTCGTGGCGTGTCGACGGCGCATCGGCGTTCCACCCACAAGGCATACGCGTTGGCAAATCGTCCAATTGCTGGCCCACGCCCAGGAAGATACGAAATATCGAAATCAAACTCCTGCCATCTCAATACATCGCCATTTCTTGCCTAATTGCTTTCACCAGGACGCGTTTCCGATCAACCGCCCCGACAAGGTCGCCGATGACGCTTTTCGTGCTTAAGGGAAACTCCCTTTCTATTTGATTTGCGGACCTGTCCAAACCTTGGGCTGCTGTCATTCTCTCGCTCCTCACGATACAAATGCTGCCCCGTCTGTTTCCTTCGACCTGACCGCGCCCGCGTTCCGTCTGAGTAACCGCGCGCATTAAGCTTCCTCATCGTTTGCAATTCCCCGTTTCATGCTTCCTCTTCTACGTCTAGTTGTATGTCATCTGTGACTTTCCCGGCGCTTGCCAACGATCGGCATCGACGCACTCATTTCTGTCGTCCCGACTGCGTTTCCCTTCTCTGCGCCCGATTGATGCGCCTTGCTGTCCGAAGGTCGCTCTTGCTTCTCTACGCCTCCATCCGGACTATCTATCTAACAGTTATTATTTCGTTCCCATCATCCTCCGGCCAAGGCTCCGCTGACACTGCTGCCTTCCCTGCATGTCAGACAGCACGGCGGGCTTCGGTGAGCCCGGCCGTCTGCGGGTGTGGGTAACGTGAACCCGGACTCACTCACGCAGCACAGACAAGGGCAGCCGCGTGGGAAACAGGCCACTGCACGCCACTTCGTCACCACCCGCAACATGGGGTCCTCAGCAACATGGATAGAAATAATAACGCCGGACAGGCAAACCCACACGCAAGGGCCACCTCAACGAAGGGCTGCTGCTGGCCCGCCGTCAGACAGGTCTAGGTCTCCAGGATCTATTCGTAACCCCAGACGAGAATGTAGCCGCAGAGACCCGGTCCCCGCCCTCAGCGGCCCTGAAACCTTATGGCACGCTGCTCGTCCGGCAATCAAGATTGCCTGATGAGGCAACCGCAGTGGCCTCAGCTCGGCTCACGCAGTGAGCACCCATGCGCCATATCCGGGTCATCAAAGTCCGACACGATCAGGGACGGGTCGAAATTAAGAAACCCATCATAGCCTTGCGTGAGCTGCCAGCTCGTGAACACACAGCGAGAAGCTGTCCATCAACCGCACGCAAAGCCCCAGCCGCGACGCGCCCCCCTATCTGGCCCCGCATGCGGACACTTCGCAATCCACGATGCCATCGCCTTCGGCCGTTCCTCCTCCTCCTCCTCCTCCTCCTCCTCCTCCGGCGGTGCAAGCTCAGTGGGGTCTGGAAGCGGGGACCCATCCAAACGCGCGCCACTCCTGTCGACGGCGCTCTCATCACTTTGGGCATACGCGCGCGATGGTGCATCGTCCAACCCTGTCCAACTGCATGCTGAGCGTTCCGTCTGAGTAACCGCCCGCTTTAAGCTTCCTCATCGTATACAATTCCCCGTTTCACGCTTCCTTTTCTACGGCTCGTTGTCTGTCATCTGTGACTTTCCCGGCGCTTGCCAACGATCGCCATCGACGCACTCATTTCTGTCGTCCCGACCCTTCCCGACTGCGTTCTCCCTTCTCTGCGCCCGATGCGCCCTGTCCGAATGTCGCTAGGTGTCGCTCTTGCTTCTCTACGCCTCTATCCGGAATATCTACCAAACAGGTCTTCGTTCCCATCCTCACTCGGCCAAGGCTCCGCTGACACGGCTGCGCCTGTGCCGTCTGGTTACGGACCCGCGTGTGTACTGGTTTGCCCAAGTTGACGGACGGATGCCACAGATCCGTCGTCCATGCTTAACCCTTCAGCTTGAACACGCCACAATGCGCTCGACACCTAACCGCACACTTCTTTCCAACATCACCCAGGCCACCCTCCGTAGGGCGGCGCAGGTTGGCATGCAGCAACCAGCCACGGCCGCTCGTCGGCATCCAGCAGCCTGCATGTCAGACAGCACGGCCTCGGTGATGAGCTCGGCCATCTGCGGGTGTGGGTAACGTGAACCCGGACTCACGCAGCACAGACAAGGGCAGCCGCGTGGGAAACAGGCCACTGCACGCCTCTACATCCGTCGCCACCCGCAACATGGGGTCCTCAACAACATTTAGATAGATATAATACCGGTAACGCCGGTTTTATTAATTACAGAGGAGCTGGATAACAGCTGCATAGTGCGATCGCACGACTCCGGACAGGCAATGAAACCCACACGCAAGGGCCACCTCAAGGGCTGCTGGCCCACCGTCAGACAGGTCCAGGGTCTATCGTAACCCCAGTCGAGAACGCAGCCGGAAAGAACGAAGTTGCGACGATCAACTGCAGCAGACACGCAGAGACCCGGGCCCCACACTCAGCGGCCGGGAAATCCGAAGGAGGGCATGCTGCTCGTCCGGCAATCAAGATTGCCTGATGAAGCAACCGCAGTGGCCACAGCTCGGCTCACGCAGTGAGCACCCATGCGCCATATCCGGGTCATCAAAGTCCGGAACGATCAGGGACGGGTCGAAACTAAACCCATCATCGCCTTGAGTGAGCTGCCAGCTCGTGAACACACAGCGAGAAGCTGTCCATAACCGCACGCAATGACATCCCCAGCCGTGACGCGCCCCCCTATCTGACCCCGCATGCGGACACTTCGGAGTCCACGACGCCATCGCCTTCGGCAGTTCCTCCTCCTCCTCTTCCGGCGGTGCAAGCTCAGTGGGGTCTGGAAGCGGGGACCCATCCAAACGCGCGCCACTCGTGGCGTGTCGACGGCGCTCTCATCACAGGGCATACGTGATGGCAAATCGTAAAACTGCTGCCCCCCGCCCGGGAAGATACGTAGTATCGTAATCAAGGCCCTGCAGTCACAACGCCCAACACAACGCCATTTTTTGCATATTTGCTTTCACCAGAACGTGTTCCCGATCAACCGCCCCGACATGGTGGCCGAAGACGCTTTTCGTACTTCGGTAACCTCCCTTCCTAGTTAGGTTGTTTTGCGGACCTGTCCAAACCTTGGGCAATTGCCGACGCTGCTGTCATTCTCTCGCTCCTCACGATTCAAATGCTGCCCCGTCTATTTCCTTAGACCTGACGGCGCCCCTCCGCGCGCGCCCGCGTTCCGTCTGAGTAACCGCCCGCTTTAAGCTTCTTCACCGTTTACAATTCCCCGTTTCACGCTTCCCCTTCTACGGCTTGTTGTCTATCATCTGAGCCTTTCCCGGTGCTTGGCAGCGAGCGCCATCGATGCACTCATTTCTGTCGTCCCGACCGCGTCTCCCCTTCTCTGCGCCCGATGCGCCCTGCCCGAAGGTCGCTCTTGCTTTTAGTTCTTCGCCGCTTCGCTCCGGATCCGCTCACAGTTCTTATTTCGTTCCCATCCTCCCCCGGCCAAGGCTCCGCTGACACTGCTGCGCCTGTACCGCCCGGTTGCGGACGGACCCGCGTGTGTACTGCTGGTCGCGCATGCTGACAGACGGATGCCACAGCTCCGCCCCGCTTAACCGCCCATGCTTCACAGGCTGCACATACATCTCCGCACACTGCACGCCTCTCCATTCGTCGCCAGCTCGCCACCCGCAAAATGGGGGCCTCAGCAACATAGAATTAAATGCCGGGCAAACCCACACGCAATGTCACCTCAAGGGCTTCTGCTGGCCCGTCAGACAGGTAGGTCCAGGTTCTATCGTAACCCCAGACGAGAACGCAGCCGGAAAGAACGGATTTGCGACGAGCAACTGCTAGACATGCAAAGACTCGATCGGGTACCTCAGCGGCCGGGAATACCGAGAGGCACGCTGCTCGTCCTGCAAGATTGCCTGATGAAGCAACCGCAGTGGCCACAGCTCGGCTCACGTAGTGAGCACCCATGCGCCATATCCGGGTCATCAATCTCCGGAACGATCAGGGACGGGTCGAAACTAAACCCATCATCGCCTTGAGTGAGCTGCCAGCTCGTGAACAAAGAAGCTGTCGTTCTCCTGTGCCGAAACCCCAACCCTCGCACACATAACCGCGCACAAAGCCCCAGCCGCGCCACGCCCCTCTATCTGACCCCCCATGCGGACACTTCGCAATCCACATCGCAATCGCCTTCTGCCATTCCTCCTCCATCCTCCGGCGGTGCAAGATCATCACTGGGGTCTGGAGGCGGGGACCCATCCAAACGCGCGCCACTCGTGGCGTGTCGACGGCGCATCGGCGTTCCACCCACAAGGCATACGCGTTGGCAAATCGTCCAATTGCTGGCCCACGCCCAGGAAGATACGAAATATCGAAATCAAACTCCTGACAGCTCAACACTACGCCATTTCTTGCCTAATTGCTTTCACCAGGACGCGTTTCCGATCAACCGCCCCGACAAGGTCGCCGATGACGCTTTTCGTGCTTAAGGGAAACTCCCTTTCTATTTGATTTGCGGACCTGTCCAAACCTTGGGCTGCTGTCATTCTCTCGCTCCTCACGATACAAATGCTGCCCCGTCTGTTTCCTTCGACCTGACCGCGCCCGCGTTCCGTCTGAGTGACCGCGCGCATTAAGCTTCCTCATCGTTTGCAATTCCCCGTTTCATGCTTCCTCTTCTACGTCTAGTTGTATGTCATCTGTGACTTTCCCGGCGCTTGCCAACGATCGGCATCGACGCACTCATTTCTGTCGTCCCGACTGCGTTTCCCCTTCTATCTCTGCGCCCGATTGATGCGCCCTGCTGTCCGAAGGTCGCTCTTGCTTCTCTACGCCTCCATCCGGACTATCTATCTAACAGTTATTATTTCGTTCCCATCATCCTCCGGCCAAGGCTCCGCTGACACTGCTGCCTTCCCTGCATGTCAGACAGCACGGCGGGCTTCGGTGAGCCCGGCCGTCTGCGGGTGTGGGTAACGTGAACCCGGACTCACTCACGCAGCACAGACAAGGGCAGCCGCGTGGGAAACAGGCCACTGCACGCCACTTCGTCACCACCCGCAACATGGGGTCCTCAGCAACATGGATAGAAATAATAACGCCGGACAGGCAAACCCACACGCAAGGGCCACCTCAACGAAGGGCTGCTGCTGGCCCGCCGTCAGACAGGTCTAGGTCTCCAGGATCTATTCGTAACCCCAGACGAGAATGTAGCCGCAGAGACCCGGTCCCCGCCCTCAGCGGCCCTGAAACCTTATGGCACGCTGCTCGTCCGGCAATCAAGATTGCCTGATGAGGCAACCGCAGTGGCCTCAGCTCGGCTCACGCAGTGAGCACCCATGCGCCATATCCGGGTCATCAAAGTCCGACACGATCAGGGACGGGTCGAAATTAAGAAACCCATCATAGCCTTGCGTGAGCTGCCAGCTCGTGAACACACAGCGAGAAGCTGTCCATCAACCGCACGCAAAGCCCCAGCCGCGACGCGCCCCCCTATCTGGCCCCGCATGCGGACACTTCGCAATCCACGATGCCATCGCCTTCGGCCGTTCCTCCTCCTCCTCCTCCTCCTCCTCCTCCTCCGGCGGTGCAAGCTCAGTGGGGTCTGGAAGCGGGGACCCATCCAAACGCGCGCCACTCCTGTCGACGGCGCTCTCATCACTTTGGGCATACGCGCGCGATGGTGCATCGTCCAACCCTGTCCAACTGCATGCTGAGCGTTCCGTCTGAGTAACCGCCCGCTTTAAGCTTCCTCATCGTATACAATTCCCCGTTTCACGCAACCTTTTCTACGGCTCGTTGTCTGTCATCTGTGACTTTCCCGGCGCTTGCCAACGATCGCCATCGACGCACTCATTTCTGTCGTCCCGACCCTTCCCGACTGCGTTCTCCCTTCTCTGCGCCCGATGCGCCCTGTCCGAATGTCGCTAGGTGTCGCTCTTGCTTCTCTACGCCTCTATCCGGAATATCTACCAAACAGGTCTTCGTTCCCATCCTCACTCGGCCAAGGCTCCGCTGACACGGCTGCGCCTGTGCCGTCTGGTTACGGACCCGCGTGTGTACTGGTTTGCCCAAGTTGACGGACGGATGCCACAGATCCGTCGTCCATGCTTAACCCTTCAGCTTGAACACGCCACAATGCGCTCGACACCTAACCGCACACTTCTTTCCAACATCACCCAGGCCACCCTCCGTAGGGCGGCGCAGGTTGGCATGCAGCAACCAGCCACGGCCGCTCGTCGGCATCCAGCAGCCTGCATGTCAGACAGCACGGCCTCGGTGATGAGCTCGGCCATCTGCGGGTGTGGGTAACGTGAACCCGGACTCACGCAGCACAGACAAGGGCAGCCGCGTGGGAAACAGGCCACTGCACGCCTCTACATCCGTCGCCACCCGCAACATGGGGTCCTCAACAACATTTAGATAGATATAATACCGGTAACGCCGGTTTTATTAATTACAGAGGAGCTGGATAACAGCTGCATAGTGCGATCGCACGACTCCGGACAGGCAATGAAACCCACACGCAAGGGCCACCTCAAGGGCTGCTGGCCCACCGTCAGACAGGTCCAGGGTCTATCGTAACCCCAGTCGAGAACGCAGCCGGAAAGAACGAAGTTGCGACGATCAACTGCAGCAGACACGCAGAGACCCGGGCCCCACACTCAGCGGCCGGGAAATCCGAAGGAGGGCATGCTGCTCGTCCGGCAATCAAGATTGCCTGATGAAGCAACCGCAGTGGCCACAGCTCGGCTCACGCAGTGAGCACCCATGCGCCATATCCGGGTCATCAAAGTCCGGAACGATCAGGGACGGGTCGAAACTAAACCCATCATCGCCTTGAGTGAGCTGCCAGCTCGTGAACACACAGCGAGAATGTTGTAGTGAGATACGTAGGTAAATACCTTTGTCTCAGGCCGGCACTGCCCCGGCCACGGTATTTACTACCGTGCTCAGAATCGAATCAGAACTTAACGTTCAGTCATCGTTCTTTCTGTGAGCAAAGACGGCTTCGAGATTCGTGATTGTCGTACAGATTCTAGAATACTCGTTCAAGAGATATTCTATACTATTCGGAAAGTTCTGTTATCGGTAATTCGATAATCATAATCATATTCAATAATTCGTATAAGTACTGTGTAGCCATCACGCTACAACAGCTGCCTCCTCCCCCGAGGAACCAGCGTCCGCGCTGTGTTCCGGGCGAGTTTTCCAATATTCGTTCACCAATTCGTCTGGAACGTCCTTCGAATCAAGCCACGTGTTGTGTTCGTCACCGTAGCCTTGCCACTGTACCAGGAAACGATACAAAGTCCGTCGGCGTAACTTCCGTTCTTCGTGTTTCACAATTTTCGAAATAACCCAAACGGGTCGGGAAGTTTCACCATCTATTTCCAAAGGCGGAGGTGGATTCGTAGGTCCATTCGACACATCAGTTCGATAAGGACGTAGCAGAGACACATGGAAGACATCGTGGAATCGATATTCAGGAGGCAACTTCAGTCGAAACGCAACGGGATTGATGCGTTCTGTGATCGTAAAAGGTCCAATGAATTTCGGCATCAATTTTCGTGTTCCTGCTTGCAAAGAAAGGTTTCGAGTGCTCAACAGGACTTGTTGTCCAACAGAGAGAGTGATTTTTCGACGGTTTCGACTCTCCTGTACCAAAGCGCGATCTTGAGCAGCTTCGTAAAATCGTTTCGCAAGTTTCAACCGATCGTGTAGTGTATCAACGTAATCTTTCGCGACGGGAACGGCATCACCCAGTTCCAACTGCAAAGGAGTTCGAGGGTGGAAACCGTAGTTCAAGAAGAAGGGGGAATGTCCCGTTGTTCGATTTTTCAGATTGTTAATCGAGAACTCAGCAGCGTCGAGATGCTGATCCCATTCGTGCGGATCATGCGTCGCATAGTGTCGTAGCATGTCGCCGAGAACGCGATTAATTCGCTCCGTCTGTCCATCGGATTCGGGGTGAAAAGCCGTACTGGTATGTTGCTTCGCACCAGCGCGTTTCAACAACGCAGGCAGGAAATGCCCTTTGAATCGTGGATCGCGGTCGGAAATAATCGTTTTCGGCATTCCATGAAGTCGTACCACGTTATGGAACATCAAATCCGCAGTTTGTATCGCGGTTGCGGTCGTACGGCACGGAGCTAAATGCACCATTTTTGTGAGGCGATCGACAAAGACGAGGATCGCATCAAAATGCCGTTTCGTCTTCGGAAGTCCCACAACGAAATCCATGGACACACTGTCCCAAGGCATTTCAGGAATCGGCAGAGGTCGTAATTCCCCAAACGGCAAACCAGATGCAGGTTTAGTCCGTTGGCAAGTATCGCACTTCGCAACGAAATCGGTCACATCAGCTCGAAGGGTTGGCCACCAGAAATTTCGTTGGACGAGTTCGATAGTTCGGTCACGACCTGGATGGCCAGACAACGTGTCAGCATGGGCTCGAGCGATGATTTCGTGCTTCAATGCAGGATCGTTAGGAACAACGATTCGCCATTGGTTCTCCTCCTCTTCCAAAACGTAAAATCCGCCAGGATGTGTGATCAGTGAACGAGTGTTTTTCGGATTTTGGAAGTAAGCGTCGCGCTGCGTGGCTTCAGCCAGTCGAGTGAGGAGGGGCGAATCAGAGGAAGGTTCGACCGCACAGAGAATCGTGGCCAGATTCGGGTGCCGGGATAAGGCGTCGGCAACAACGTTCAATTTGCCAGGACGATAAACCCAGTCGAAATTGAACTGTTCGAGAAATTCGATCCATCGGGCCTGTCGTCGACTGATATGCGTCTGCGTCTTCAAGTATGTCAGGGGGTGATGGTCAGTCACCAGAGTGAAGGGAATGTTACTCTGCAAGTAACAACGCCACTCACGTAGTGCGTTCACAACGCCAAGAAGTTCTTGTTCGCCAGTCGCGTAATTTCGTTCAGCCGGAGAAAATTTGCGGCTCGTGAAGGCAACGGGACGTCCGTCCTGAAGTAGGACAGCGCCAGTGCCGTTCAAAGAGGCATCGGAAACCACTTCGAAAGGTCGTTCGAAATCAGGGTATGACAAAAGGACGTCAGTCGACAGGCGGTTCTTGATGGATTCAAAAGCAGCCAACGCCTGTGGTGGCCACTGGCCCGGAAGGCGCGAATTGGAGAAAAGATCCGTGAGCGGCGCGGCCAGAGAAGCAAAATTTCGGATAAATCGGCGAAAGTAATTCGCAAGGCCAACAAAGGCCCGCAACTCGCTCAGGTCTTTGGGTAACGGCCATGTTCGAATCGCTTCCACCTTTTTCGGATCCATTCGAATTCCGTCCGCACAAACCACGTGACCAAGGTATTTCACTTCAGATCGCCAAAATTCGCATTTCGATAATTTGGCTTTCAAGTCGTGCTTACGGAGAGTTTCGAGCACCAATCGTAGGTGATGCGCATGCTCCTCTGGTGTTTTCGAGTAGATGAGAATGTCATCCAGGTAGACGGTTACGAATCGATGCATGTAGGGTGCGAAAATTCGGTTCATCGTCGCTTGGAACGTTGCGGGAGCGTTCGAAAGACCAAAAGGCAGCACTAACCATTCGAAATGTCCGAGCGGCGTGTTAAAAGCCGTTTTCGGAACGTCGTCGGGATGAATTCGCAGTTGGTGGTAACCAGAGGCCAAATCAAGTGCCGTAAAAAGACGTGCGCCCGACAAACGATCAAGCGTGTCATCGATTCGAGGCAGAGGATAGCGGTTCTTAATCGTGATTCGGTTCAGGGCTCGATAATCGATACACATTCGAAGCTCTCCAGTCTTCTTGGTCACGAAAAGGATCGGCGCACCGTAGGGCGAAGTGGAAGGTTGGATCATCCCTTTCGCCAAAAGTTCTTTCACTTGTTTTTCGACCTCTTCCTTTTCCAGGAGAGACAACCGATATTGTGGTCGGAAAACAGGTTGCGCGTCAGGTTCGAGCGGGATAGTATGATGCACACCACGGTCAGGTGGCAACCCGGTAATGGGGGCAAAAACGTCCGCGTAATCGTGAAGAATTGTCGAGAGTTCGCGATTCGCTTCGATATCGGGTGGAAGATTGATTTCGGGTTCGAGCGAATTAACCTGTGGAACGGGGCTGGGGAAAGATGCGGTCTGAGAATCGAGAGGGCGGACAACCACCAGCAACCCGCGAGAACCGGGTGACTCGCACAGGTCTCGCAATGCGCGTTCCGCGGATACCACAGACGTGCGCTTAGGCGCTTTTTCGAGAAAATTCGTTTCGATAGGAATCGGATCGTCGGTCGGAATGGGAGGTGCTTGTAAAGCGCGCAGCACAAACTGCCCACCGTTCGGCCGTTGGAGGGTAAGCTCGCCACGCGCGGGCCTTAATCGCGCGTCGAAGCGAGACAAGAAGTTCGAGCCAAGGATTACGTCAGCGGAGACAGTCATGCTTGGAAGGACGAGCAGACGTACGTCGGTTCCAAAACGGTCGAGGCGCAATCGAGCACGACATTCGCCAAGAATGGGGCTAGTCGACTGATCCGCTAAGCGTACCGGCGCGAAAGGAGTAGGCAAGAGTCGTAATCCGAGCTTGGTAGCCAGGGTCTGGGAGATGAAACAATGCGTAGCGCCTGTGTCTGGGAGAACTCGTACCACCGTGGCGCCAAGTCGACCCGCAAAAAGGTTCAGTTGCGCATTACCATCAGTAACGGCGCATTTCGGTTCGACGGGTTGACTTTTCGGAGGATCCCACCAGAGTTCATGGCTAGTCGTTTCACGTGTCGGATCGGGAAAGTCGAGTCGTTTCGATTTGTACAGCTGAGTCCCCTCCGGCAGGGTCATAAGTCGTGTCATGCCATGAAGAAGGCTACGAACGTTTCGCAGATCAGCCGGAACAAGGATACACGCTGAGATGCTCGGATCGAATGCCTTGCAGGTTCGATAGTGTCGTAAGAAAGACGCAAGAAGATGAACGGGAGGGTTCATCCAGATGGTGTGGCCGGAACAATCGAAAGTCAGGAAAGAGCGGGTCGGAGAAGCGAAAACCTTACAAATCGAGTTACTGCCGTCATCGTTGGCAGCGGCGTCCAAGGTAAACGTTCGTCCAATGCGCTCCTCAAGCTGCGCAATTAGGTCAAGGTCAATCATGCGCGAGTCGTAATCGGGAGCTAGTTTCGAAACGTTCGACCCAGTACGTCCGCCACACAAAAACAACTGGGCAGCTCCCTACTTCGGGTGCGGGATTCCCGGGCACGCGGCCTTAATGTGCTTAGCCTGCTGCCCGCACTTAAAGCATCGTCCCTGGTCCATCCATTCGAACTTCGCCTTGTTCGTCAAAAACGTTCCGGGAACTAGGGGGTTCGGGACGTTCGACGGTTCGTTGGGCTTCTCTTCCGCCATCCGAAAGGCCCACTGCATCGCTTTCGACATGACACGCCCAGGCCGCGCCGGAGTCGCCTCGTCAGTGCGCGCCTGGTTCGCAGCGGTCGAGTCGCGGTTGTGGCCCTGACGGTCCTGTCGAGATCGCTTGTTGACAGCTTCAACCCACGACGAGGTCGATGGTCGTTTGCCGTTGTCGTTGGCGTCCTGTCGGGAGTTTCGGGAACGTTTCTTAGAACCAGAGGCCGCGTAATGCAAAGAAGCGCGCGACTGGCCCTGGGCCCGTGCCTTAAGCTTCTTTTCTTCGCCAATGGCATAGTCGACAAGGTCGGTCAAGTTCGCGAATTCGTTGCCATTGCTATCGACACGGCACTGAGCTTGCAGTTCGCGAATCAGGCCCTTACGAAACATCTTCGCCAAGGCCTTCGAGTCAGTAAATTTCGCACGGCGAGCGATTTCCCGAAAACGAGCATTGTATTCGGCAACACCCTTCGCCGGATCCATTCGCACTTGACCCTCAAGCAACTGTTCGAGCGCTTCGTCTTCCTTCGTGCGCACCTTGGGGTCGAAGCGGTTCAGAAAATCGCGGAGGAGTTCGGTCAGATCGAACGGCTTGCCGGACTGCTTCTGCTCCCTTCGCCAGTCAGCCAGCCAGTCCTGAGCACCGGGCGGGTACTCCTTCACCGCCGTTCGGAACTGCCAAACGGAATCTTCGAGCTGGTTCGGAATGAATCGCACAGCCCACTCCTGGAAGTCGTTCACAAAGTTGTCCAGGGATCCGTCCTTCGATGGCTGCGGGGGTTCGTTTTTCAAGTGAGGTCGCAGTTCAGTCCGGTTCGAAACTCCATTCAAAGCAAAACGATCAGCATCAGAATCGTTTCGAGTGCTTACCGATGGCACTGGGGGTCGCGATCCTGATGCGCTCGCGTTGGCCAAATCGGCCTGCGCGCGAACCAGTTCGAGTTCGGCCTGCTTCAGCTTCAACTGCGTTTCAGCGAGCTGAATCTGAGCAGCAATATCGGGGTTCGAAGGTCCAGTCGCCGCCTCGGCGCCGGTCGGAGTCGGAGTCGGCGTGGTCCGAGCAGGCGGCGGCTGCTGCCGTTGCTGCTGTTGCCGCTGTTGCTGCTGGGCCGTGTTCGCAGGGTTCGAAAGGTTCGTAGGGTTCGTAGGGTTCGTAGGGTTCACGTTGTTCGTGTTGCCATCTACGGTCATAGGATCGTTCGGCAAAGTGTTCGTCTCTGTCGGGTCGGTCATAGCTGAACGTTAGCGTATTGCAAACCTGAGATGCAGAGTCGCGCGAGTAACTCGCGGATGAGCACTGCGTCAGTCAGACGGCTTGCTGGCAAGTCACTCAGCATGAACCACTCTGAACCGAAACCGTAGCGACCTAACGCGTGGAGCACCGCCGACGACTTGAGACTAGCAAGTCGTGCGGCTCGTTCGTCTGGTGTAAAATCGAAGCGAGTCAGTGTTGCTGAGACACCAAAGATGTTGTAGTGAGATACGTAGGTAAATACCTTTGTCTCAGGCCGGCACTGCCCCGGCCACGGTATTTACTACCGTGCTCAGAATCGAATCAGAACTTAACGTTCAGTCATCGTTCTTTCTGTGAGCAAAGACGGCTTCGAGATTCGTGATTGTCGTACAGATTCTAGAATACTCGTTCAAGAGATATTCTATACTATTCGGAAAGTTCTGTTATCGGTAATTCGATAATCATAATCATATTCAATAATTCGTATAAGTACTGTGTAGCCATCACGCTACAACAGAGAAGCTGTCCATAACCGCACGCAATGACATTCCCAGCCGTGACGCGCCCCCCTATCTGACCCCGCATGCGGACACTTCGGAGTCCACGACGCCATCGCCTTCGGCCGTTCCTCCTCCTCCTCTTCCGGCGGTGCAAGCTCAGTGGGGTCTGGAAGCGGGGACCCATCCAAACGCGCGCCACTCGTGGCGTGTCGACGGCGCTCTCATCACAGGGCATACGTGATGGCAAATCGTAAAACTGCTGCCCCCCGCCCGGGAAGATACGTAGTATCGTAATCAAGGCCCTGCAGTCACAACGCCCAACACAACGCCATTTTTTTGCATATTTTCTTTCACCAGAACGTGTTCCCGATCAACCGCCCCGACATGGTGGCCGAAGACGCTTTTCGTACTTCGGTAACCTCCCTTCCTAGTTAGGTTGTTTTGCGGACCTGTCCAAACCTTGGGCAATTGCCGACGCTGCTGTCATTCTCTCGCTCCTCACGATTCAAATGCTGCCCCGTCTATTTCCTTAGACCTGACGGCGCCCCTCCGCGCGCGCCCGCGTTCCGTCTGAGTAACCGCCCGCTTTAAGCTTCTTCATCGTTTACAATTCCCCGTTTCACGCTTCCCCTTCTACGGCTTGTTGTCTATCATCTGATCCTTTCCCGGTGCTTGGCAGCGAGCGCCATCGATGCACTCATTTCTGTCGTCCCGACCGCGTCTCCCCTTCTCTGCGCCCGATGCGCCCTGCCCGAAGGTCGCTCTTGCTTTTAGTTCTTCGCCGCTTCGCTCCGGATCCGCTTCCCCTTCTACGGCTTGTTGTCTATCATCTGAGCCTTTCCCGGTGCTTGGCAGCGAGCGCCATCGATGCACTCATTTCTGTCGTCCCGACCGCGTCTCCCCTTCTCTGCGCCCGATGCGCCCTGCCCGAAGGTCGCTCTTGCTTTTAGTTCTTCGCCGCTTCGCTCCGGATCCGCTCACAGTTCTTATTTCGTTCCCATCCTCCCCCGGCCAAGGCTCCGCTGACACTGCTGCGCCTGTACCGCCCGGTTGCGGACGGACCCGCGTGTGTACTGCTGGTCGCGCATGCTGACAGACGGATGCCACAGCTCCGCCCCGCTTAACCGCCCATGCTTCACAGGCCGCACATACATCTCCGCACACTGCACGCCTCTCCATTCGTCGCCAGCTCGCCACCCGCAAAATGGGGGCCTCAGCAACATAGAATTAAATGCCGGACGGGCAAACCCACACGCAATGTCACCTCAAGGGCTTCTGCTGGCCCGTCAGACAGGTAGGTCCAGGTTCTATCGTAACCCCAGACGAGAACGCAGCCGGAAAGAACGGATTTGCGACGAGCAACTGCTAGACATGCAAAGACTCGATCGGGTACCTCAGCGGCCGGGAATACCGAGAGGCACGTTGCTCGTCCTGCAAGATTGCCTGATGAAGCAACCGCAGTGGCCACAGCTCGGCTCACGTAGTGAGCACCCATGCGCCATATCCGGGTCATCAATCTCCGGAACGATCAGGGACGGGTCGAAACTAAACCCATCATCGCCTTGAGTGAGCTGCCAGCTCGTGAACAAAGAAGCTGTCGTTCTCCTGTGCCGAAACCCCAACCCTCGCACACATAACCGCGCACAAAGCCCCAGCCGCGCCACGCCCCTCTATCTGACCCCCCATGCGGACACTTCGCAATCCACATCGCAATCGCCTTCTGCCATTCCTCCTCCATCCTCCGGCGGTGCAAGATCATCACTGGGGTCTGGAGGCGGGGACCCATCCAAACGCGCGCCACTCGTGGCGTGTCGACGGCGCATCGGCGTTCCACCCACAAGGCATACGCGTTGGCAAATCGTCCAATTGCTGGCCCACGCCCAGGAAGATACGAAATATCGAAATCAAACTCCTGACAGCTCAACACTACGCCATTTCTTGCCTAATTGCTTTCACCAGGACGCGTTTCCGATCAACCGCCCCGACAAGGTCGCCGATGACGCTTTTCGTGCTTAAGGGAAACTCCCTTTCTATTTGATTTGCGGACCTGTCCAAACCTTGGGCTGCTGTCATTCTCTCGCTCCTCACGATACAAATGCTGCCCCGTCTGTTTCCTTCGACCTGACCGCGCCCGCGTTCCGTCTGAGTGACCGCGCGCATTAAGCTTCCTCATCGTTTGCAATTCCCCGTTTCATGCTTCCTCTTCTACGTCTAGTTGTATGTCATCTGTGACTTTCCCGGCGCTTGCCAACGATCGGCATCGACGCACTCATTTCTGTCGTCCCGACTGCGTTTCCCCTTCTATCTCTGCGCCCGATTGATGCGCCCTGCTGTCCGAAGGTCGCTCTAACAGTTATTATTTCGTTCCCAGCCTCCTCCGGCCAAGGCTCCGCTGACGCCTTCCCTGCATGTCAGACAGCACGGCGGGCTTCGGTGAGCCCGGCCGTCTGCGGGTGTGGGTAACGTGAACCCGGACTCACTCACGCAGCACAGACAAGGGCAGCCGCGTGGGAAACAGGCCATTGCACGCCATTCCGTCACCACCCGCAACATGGGGTCCTCAGCAACATGGATAGAAATATTAACGCCGGACAGGCAAACCCACACGCAAGGGCCACCTCAACGAAGGGCTGCTGCTGGCCCGCCGTCAGACAGGTCCAGGATCTATTGTAACTCCAGACGAGAATGTAGCCGGAAACAACGAAGTTGCGACGATCAACTGCAGCAGACACGCAGAGACCCGGGCCCCTCAGCGGCCGGGAAATCCGAAGGAGGGCATGCTGCTCGTCCGGCAATCAAGATTGCCTGATGAAGCAACCGCAGTGGCCACAGCTCGGCTCACGCAGTGAGCACCCATGCGCCATATCCGGGTCATCAATCTCCGGAACGATCAGGGACGGGTCGAAACTAAACCCATCATCGCCTTGAGTGAGCTGCCAGCTCGTGAACACAGAAGCTGTCGTTCTCCTGTGCCGAAACCCCAACCCTCGCACACATAACCGCGCACAAAGCCCCAGCCGCGCCACGCCCCTCTATCTGATCCCCCATGCGGACACTTCGCAATCCACATCGCAATCGCCTTCTGCCATTCCTCCTCCATCCTCCGGCGGTGCAAGATCATCACTGGGGTCTGGAGGCGGGGACCCATCCAAACGCGCGCCACTCGTGGCGTGTCGACGGCGCATCGGCGTTCCACCCACAAGGCATACGCGTTGGCAAATCGTCCAATTGCTGGCCCACGCCCAGGAAGATACGAAATATCGAAATCAAACTCCTGCCAGCTCAACACTACGCCATTTCTTGCCTAATTGCTTTCACCAGGACGCGTTTCCGATCAACCGCCCCGACAAGGTCGCCGATGACGCTTTTTGGGCGGGGCCCCAGCGCGAAGCGCGGGGCGTGCGCAAGTTTGTCGGTCGCAGGTGGGTCGCAGGTGGGTCGCAAGTGGGCGGCTGCCTGCAGCGCTTGGAGCGCCAAGGGATGGCGGAAGGGTATGCGCCTATGCGGGAGCTGGGGCGGAACGCGGAAGTCGATGGGGGCTGGGGAGGCGGCGCTCGAGTGAGAGCGGGGTGGCCAGCCAACTGCCGCAGCTGGTGGGGGGACCAGGCTGGGGGCAAACCCCAGCCGACCAGCGCCCCGCCCCCCGCATGGCGGGGCTGTCCTGAGACGTTGAGGCATTGCTAGATGTCATTTCGTCGAACACGGGGGGATTCGGGAGGCACCAACTTTCCTGCGACTGCTGGGGCCTTGTTTAGGCGGGTTCTGGGAGAGGAATAGGAGACGTCGGGAAGAGGAGTCGCGGAACTGGCAAAACCTGAACCGAGAGGACGCACAACCGGACACACGTCATGAAGAAATTTGATAATGACGGTGTTAAGTTAAATTGTCTGTCGGCGTTGGCCTGATCTTACGTATCAGCGGGGCAGACCGAGTTGCGGCAGCGAGCAGCTGCGTCGCAAGTACCCAACGTAAATTGGTGGGAAAGTTTGCACCGCACTAAAACTATATTATACGTCTTGCCTCATCGCACTTGACAATACGTCTTTGCCGCCAAGATAATAGAGGCTTAAGCAGCCAGAGAATACCGGAGGACGGACATTTTGGGCATGCAGTCGGAATCCAATCGAACCACACCTGGGCCGCAATCCCTGCGCTTTATGTCTTGCTAAATAAGTTGGTTGCACTCGAGGCCCATGTGGGAAGGCCTGCTTGGACCTTGGCGCCTGCCGGTTTGCCGTCGGGGAGATCGAGTGGTTCGAATGGCGCGAAAAAGGTGTGATTAGCGCGGGAGTTTCGTGTACGAACAGCCTGCCAGCCGATGCCAGGTATGCGCACGGCACGTGAAGGTTACATCTGTACTGCCGAGCAGCGTCGGCGTTGAGTTTCTTTTCTAGCGCCTGTCCATCGCGGTTTAACCCATGACGCCAGGCCTGGTCGTACCGTGCGCTCTTCTCCGACGTATTTTTCAGCACGAGAACAACCGTGAACAACCTTCCTTACGATAAGCACTCTGTCCCCTTACGAAGCGCTCCTGCGTGTTGGCGGCTTCAAGTCTAAACCGATACGGCCGCCAACGGACATCGCCAACGACTTGACGCTCGCAATCGCAACCGTCGCAATCACTGAACCTACCGTATGGTAATAGAAATAGTTGCGGAACTCCGACATTCCCGGAAATACCTTAATCTTCGCAAAAAAAGCTTAAATATCAGTCGTAGCAGTGCTTGTAACCTTTTATTCGTTGCTGTACTTGCTGCTGTACCTACGAGCAGTGCGGCTGCGCCGCACTGTTTGACCGTACGTGCCGCGAGGGCCCAGATAAGACAAGCGTCTTCGTCGTGCTCAGCGCCAACCTCCGCATTCCTTTCGGATCAAGGCCGTTCAGGGAGCTGAGCGACAGCGATAGGCAGCGGATGGATGGGGATGGACGCGGGACGCAGTTCGCATCTCCGGAAGGTCGTCTGCAGCTCTGCACCGTCTGCGGTGGGCGTCCCACACTGCGGCGGGCCTCCACACTGCGGTGCACCACGAAGTCTCACGCGAACTGAACTGGCGATGATCACACCTAAGCCACAGCTGGCCAGCGGGTAGTGGTTTGAGGGTTACGGCGTAACTCGCGTAAGAGGCTTGAGGGTTGAGGCCGCAACTAACAGCAGGGAGGGGACTACAGGGGCTCCGTGCCGGGTCGCCACAGCGCCAGCAGGGCTGCCCTCGGGTACAGTCTGGTTGCACCTTCCTTTGCCTATGCCTTGCTCGTCTCGACTGCAGTAGCCGCGAAAGAGCGCAGCCGGGCCTGGCCAGCTGGCCGTGCTCTGCCGAGGGGCTGAACTCTGCAGCCCGATGTACCAACGACGATCGCCATGCCGGCGGACAGGTCGGAACGGGCATGTCGCGCGCTACATTCCGCAACTTTTGACCACAATATATATCAAGTTAATACTGTCCACACGCAAGCAAGAAGCCAGCATAGCGATCCGTTAGTCCGTCCGCCCGTCCATTCGTTCGTTGGACAGCGGCGGGCAGTGGCGGGCTCACCTGGCCAACGCCCCTGCCTCATGCCCCCACATCTCTTGGGGGGTGACCGACGTGGAGTGGCTTCGGGGAGCGACGCCTCGGGCGTTGGATATGACCCTGTCTGCCTGCCGTCTTTCTGCCGTCTGCGCGCCGTGCGCTATTGTTTCAAGGTCACGGCCCGCACATTGGGACAATCAATAGCGCTTTTTTGCCTTCTATTTGTTGGTATGCTTTTGCGGCCCCCATACATTTTTTCGTGACGAACGCTGAGTCACGGTAGTTCACGGTACATAAAAGTGCAACTTGGCCGCTCCTCGTACCTTGTTCGATTGCGCTTAGTACCACTCGAATAACCTTACTGATTTTATATGTTCCTTGAAAGCTCCTGGACGCGTGTCTGCTAGCACACGAAGTTGGCATTTGCCTGCATTTGCGAGCACCTTTGCGAAGCACTTGCCCGACTTAAGAATTTCGCTCTGTTACAGATCACGATATACAAGCCGCTTCGGACATATGCGTCACATAGCAACCATGCTTGACGCGGATGGAGTGACTTGCGAGAAAGTCAATATTCGCGAGCTTCTTTGCGGTGAACTTGCCCCACTCTAGGGCGCCACCCTTACTTCCGCGCTGGATAAACCCTGGTAGCCATATTTTTTTTGCGACAACCAAGTCTGCCGTGAAAGGAGCATCTTGCCCGTTCATGACGTCCATGGCTGCTGCGCCGATGGCGGCGTACCATGCTGCGCCGATGGTGCGATGAACCCCGTACTTCTGCAGAGGCTTTCGCCCCTTCCTTTGCTCCCAGCTGATACCCCTTGCCACCAACTTCGGGCAACGCTGAACTGTATTGTCATTGTAAGCGACTCGTTAGCCCCTAGCTTGCCCGGCTGGCCCCTTCCAACCAGGCTTGGCGGTCGGGCATCAGCGGATCAGCCCCAAAAGCAATGGCTGCAAGCGACCAAAACGCATCGTCCTCCATGTCTTGGTCCGCGGCGCGTCCAATCCCAGCACAGCACCGTGTCCGTCCACGAGTAAGCGAACACGACCCACAATCCACGGCCCTCGCTGCGACATTTCTTTTTTATCAATCCACGGCGCGGCAAACCCACGCACACACGTCTTCGCACTCACTGCCACGCAGCGGCAACGGCAGGCAGGTCACTATGTACAGCTATGTACACGGCTGCACTGAGTGGGGTGTTTTTGGGCGGGGCCCCAGCGCGAAGCGCCCACATCTAGCCGACGCTGCCGAAAAGACTGCATGGAGGTAAAGTAACCCAACCAAAAAAGACAGCTTGTAAATTATAGCAAAAAAAGACAGGCCAGTACCGCCAACAGAACGCCAAGCCCCAAGCGTATGTATGAACACCTGCAATGTTCCTCCGCCCGCCTGCTGCCGTACCCCTTACCAACAACCAGCATACCACACTCAGTTCAAGGCTTACCTTTATGTTTTCTTTCTGTGTTCTTGTGTTTCGAGTTCAACTTGTCCATGAGCCTCCTGGCTCATCTGGGCCATACGAGCTCAAAGCTTGTAACGGCATCAACACACTCTGATGCACCTGCTCGCTAACTAACGTTCATACAAAAGTCGCAAGAAATCAACACGCTCCATCACACGTGTCATTTCCAAATGTGCACACCTCACAAGCCAGGCTGTGACCATGCATGAAGACCAACCAACAGAGCCCCGCTCAACCTTGCCGAATACATGTACATATAAAATGTAAAACTGCAATCAATATTAGCCAGCTACACCTCACCACATCCATGCCCCACAGCCGTCCCCACTACAACATCCATGTCGCCTCCCGGCCTAACAATTCTTTAACTCCATCATGTCTACATGAACAATATGCAAAGCCCGCCCAACATCGCATATTATTGCAAGACCTGCGCGACAACAAACAGACGGCAAACTGCATGGCCTCGCCATGGCAGACTCACGAAGCTTCACACTTACAACCGGACGCGAGACAAACCTAACACATCTTTCAGTTTGCCCAAAACACGAGCCCTTCCCAACACATATCCTTTCCGAGCGCATATCCTTCCGTACATGCCCATGGAATATGCCCTCACTTATAAAGAGGCCCCGCCCTCTAGGATTGCCCATGTCCGTTGGACGTGGGAAGTAATTGGACAAGTGTAGACTTTCGGCCAACGGAAAGTCTGCATAAGTAAAAGATTACATTCTTTATTGCACGGTAAATTTATTATTGG
Source organism: Pleodorina starrii (assembly GCA_030267565.1). Taxonomy (NCBI): domain Eukaryota; kingdom Viridiplantae; phylum Chlorophyta; class Chlorophyceae; order Chlamydomonadales; family Volvocaceae; genus Pleodorina; species Pleodorina starrii. The sequence continues at coordinate 2,044,033 of BRXU01000005.1, read as the reverse complement.
AACCCAACATCGCATGAGTAAAAACCAGTTTGGCAGTCTCCATGGACCGCGGCCGAGGTCAAACCAACACCTCTCGGCCTATAATTAATTCCAGAAGATTCATCGTTCCTTAAAGTGGAATTCTGACATGACGGCGTGAAATAAATCTTTGTTTCGGAAACAAACTATGTTTGCATTGCGAACATTCTTCCCGCGACCACACCACAGCTCTGCTAGCCGGTCCGATCGTCTTGACGCATATTACTATTACAAATGTTGCAACGAGCAAACCATGAGGGGCCAACTGCTGGTTGTTGGACGCCAAGCCGCCAATGCACGCACGATTCATCTGCGGGCCGCCCAACAAGTCCAGTCGGCAACCTAGGGGACTTCTACATTCCCTGTCCTAATGTTAAATTTGTCAAGCCTCCTCTATGACGAATACCTCGGTAGCGAAGCCTGTGCACTCTCGTCGGCAACTGCACGTCATCATCGCGACCCTCTCAAACAGTTCCGCTGTCCTTCTATTGGCAAGTCAGCCTGCGTGATGTGTAAGTGATACACTGCATGTCTACTGTCAAGTAACTTCAGCCAATGCGCTGGCCGGAAGAGTTGCACAGTGCCGGGACGGCGCGCGATGCCTCGCGATGCTAAACATGGGGCGGATTGCTGAAAGCTCTGGCTGTCTATCAGCAGGAATGTTGACACTCTCACACTTCACGCCCTCGCCGCCCTAGGATGCGGAATTTACAAGGGGGACCGGTACCCGCCCTAGGAATCGACGATTACAAGGGGGACCGGTTTTCACACCGGTCGCTAGCCATACAGGCTAGACAGACTGTCCATCCTACCCCAGGGGCACCCGCAAAAGGATGCCAACAGCAAAGCCACCAAGGCCCATCAGCACCAAGCCCGCACGACGCACGAAGCGTGAAAGAGTCAAGGAGCGCCGACCATGCTCCTGGAGAACACCACACAAGTAGCTCCCAACCGAGCACCTGGACAGGAAGCGCCAACCATGCTCCTGGAAAACAACACGAAAGTAGCTCCCAACCGAGCACCTGGACAGGAAGCGCCTACCATGCTCCTGGAAAACAACACGCAAGTAGCTCCCAACCGAGCACCTGGACAGGAAGCGCCGACCATGCTCCTGGAAAACAACACACAAGTAGCTCCCAACCGAGCCCCTGGGCAGGTAGCGCCTACCAAGCTCCTGGTCCATCGCAAGGGTGCAGCCGAATCCGCACCCCGAGTCACACCATGACAGCGCGACTTGGCAGAAAGTCTGGCCCTTGTAATTCCGCATCCTGTTTTATAGCGAACGCCCCCTAGTGGGACGCGGCAGCACGGGCTGCAAAAGAGAAGGCCGCACGGGCGGACCCTCCTACCACGCGTTCAAGACGCAACCCAAGCGTCAACGACGCAACCCGCTGTCCGAGCGAGAAGGCAAACCCAAACGATAGCGAATTAGCCTGCTGCCCAACGTAGGCAGCCGGCGAGCCGCGCGCCGCCATCCCGAAGCATCATCATCGCAAGCGCTCCTACAACGGCCGCCCCGGCGGCCGCATAAGCTGGGCCCCAACAGCTTGCAGAAGTACATGCAGACGACGAAGCTCCACAGGCGACGAGCGGAACACCAGAAGCCCAGCGAGCAGAAGATCGTCCACCATCGAGTCGGAGACGCCGACCAGCCGGAGACAGCGAGAAAACGCCGAATCAACTCCTCAACGAGAAGCCAACTGGCAGGCTGAACGGCCCGAAAGCCGCGGTCGCTGCGAAGCGCCCATCCCACCCAGAATCCCACAAAGGGAAGACAAAAATTGGTCACATGGTAGGAACCTATGTGTAGGAACCTACGTGGAACCTACATAGGAACCTACATGGTAGGAACCTATGTGTAGGAACCGCCCTAGGATGCGGAATTTACAAGGGGGACCGGTTTTCACACCGGTCGCTAGCCGTACAGGCTAGACAGACTGTTCATCCTACCCCAGGGGCACCCGCAAAGGGGTGCCAAACGCAAAGCCACCAGGGCCCACCAGCACCAAGCCCGCACGACGCACGAAGCGTGAAAGAGTCAGAGACAAGGAGCGCCGACCATGCTCCTGGAAAACAACACGCAAGTAGCTCCCAACCGAGCACCTGGACAGGAAGCGCCTACCATGCTCCTGGAAAACAACACGCAAGTAGCTCCCAACCGAGCACCTGGACAGGAAGCGCCTACCATGCTCCTGGAAAACAACACACAAGTAGCTCCCAACCGAGCACCTGGACAGGAAGCGCCTACCAAGCTCCTGGTTCATCGCAAGGGTGCAACCAAATCAGCACCCCGAGTCGCATCATGACAGCGCGACCTGACAGAACAGTCTGACCCTTGTAAAGTCGATTCCTGTTTTATATCGAGCGCCCCCTAGTAGGACGCGGCAGCACGGGCTGCGAAAAAGAAGGCCGCACGGGCGGACCCTCCTACCCAAGCGTCAGCGACGCAACCCACAGCCCTAGCAAGAAGGCAAATCCAGACGATTGCGAATTAGCCTGCTGCCCAGCGCAGGCAGCCGGCGAGCCGTGCGCCGCCAAACCGAAGCATCATCATTGCAAGCGCTCCTGCAACGGCCGCCCCTCCCAAAGCGGCCGCGTAAGTTGGGCCCCGACAGCTTGCAGAAGTACACGCAGTCGACGAAGCTCCACAGGCGACGAGCGGAGCACCAGATGCCCAGCGAGCAGAAGATCATCCACCATCGAACCGGAGACGCCGACCAGCCGAAGACCGAGAGAAAACGCCGAATCAACTCCTCAACGAGAAGCCAACTGGCAGGCTGAACGGCCCGAAAGCCGCGGTCGCTGCGGAGCACCCATCCCACCCAGAATCCCACAAAGGGAAGACAAAAATTGGTCACCGCCCTAGCCCTTCAACTCCACCCGTACGGATTGAACGGGGCCCCGCCCTTTTTCCGGCTTCAAGGAAGCCGACACCAACCCCTTGTCGTGCTTAAGGGAAACTCCCTTTCTATTTGTTTGCGGACCTGTCCAAACCTTGGGCTGCTGTCATTCTCTCGCTCCTCACGATACAAATGCTGCCCGGTCTGTTTCCTTCGACCTGACCGCGCCCGCGTTCCGTCTGAGTAACCGCGCGCATTAAGCTTCCTCATCGTTTGCAATTCCCCGTTTCATGCTTCCTCTTCTACGTCTAGTTGTATGTCATCTGTGACTTTCCCGGCGCTTGCCAACGATCGGCATCGACGCACTCATTTCTGTCGTCCCGACTGCGTTTCCCTTTCTATCTCTGCGCCCGATTGATGCGCCCTGCTGTCCGAAGGTCGCTCTTGCTTCTCTACGCCTCCATCCGGACTATCTATCTAACAGTTATTATTTCGTTCCCAGCCTCCTCCGGCCAAGGCTCCGCTGACACTGATGCCTTCCCTGCATGTCAGACAGCACGGCGGGCTTCGGTGAGCCCGGCCGTCTGCGGGTGTGGGTAACGTGAACCCGGACTCACTCACGCAGCACAGACAAGGGCAGCCGCGTGGGAAACAGGCCATTGCACGCCATTCCGTCACCACCCGCAACATGGGGTCCTCAGCAACATGGATAGAAATATTAACGCCGGACAGGCAAACCCACACGCAAGGGCCACCTCAACGAAGGGCTGCTGCTGGCCCGCCGTCAGACAGGTCCAGGATCTATTGTAACTCCAGACGAGAATGTAGCCGGAAACAACGAAGTTGCGACGATCAACTGCAGCAGACACGCAGAGACCCGGGCCCCTCAGCGGCCGGGAAATCCGAAGGAGGGCATGCTGCTCGTCCGGCAATCAAGATTGCCTGATGAAGCAACCGCAGTGGCCACAGCTCGGCTCACGCAGTGAGCACCCATGCGCCATATCCGGGTCATCAATCTCCGGAACGATCAGGGACGGGTCGAAACTAAACCCATCATCGCCTTGAGTGAGCTGCCAGCTCGTGAACACAGAAGCTGTCGTTCTCCTGTGCCGAAACCCCAACCCTCGCACACATAACCGCGCACAAAGCCCCAGCCGCGCCACGCCCCTCTATCTGATCCCCCATGCGGACACTTCGCAATCCACATCGCAATCGCCTTCTGCCATTCCTCCTCCATCCTCCGGCGGTGCAAGATCATCACTGGGGTCTGGAGGCGGGGACCCATCCAAACGCGCGCCACTCGTGGCGTGTCGACGGCGCATCGGCGTTCCACCCACAAGGCATACGCGTTGGCAAATCGTCCAATTGCTGGCCCACGCCCAGGAAGATACGAAATATCGAAATCAAACTCCTGCCAGCTCAACACTACGCCATTTCTTGCCTAATTGCTTTCACCAGGACGCGTTTCCGATCAACCGCCCCGACAAGGTCGCCGATGACGCTTTTTGGGCGGGGCCCCAGCGCGAAGCGCCAATCCGCGGCGCGGAATCCAATCGAACCACACCTGGGCCGCAATCCCTGCGCTTTATGTCTTGCTAAATAAGTTGGTTGCACTCGAGGCCCATGTGGGAAGGCCTGCTTGGACCTTGGCGCCTGCCGGTTTGCCGTCGGGGAGATCGAGTGGTTCGAATGGCGCGAAAAAGGTGTGATTAGCGCGGGAGTTTCGTGTACGAACAGCCTGCCAGCCGATGCCAGGTATGCGCACGGCACGTGAAGGTTACATCTGTACTGCCGAGCAGCGTCGGCGTTGAGTTTCTTATCTAGCGCCTGTCCATCGCGGTTTAACCCATGACGCCAGGCCTGGTCGTACCGTGCGCTCTTCTCCGACGTATTTTTCAGCACGAGAACAACCGTGAACAACCTTCCTTACGATAAGCACTCTGTCCCCTTACGAAGCGCTCCTGCGTGTTGGCGGCTTCAAGTCTAAACCGATACGGCCGCCAACGGACATCGCCAACGACTTGACGCTCGCAATCGCAACCGTCGCAATCACTGAACCTACCGTATGGTAATAGAAATAGTTGCGGAACTCCGACATTCCCGGAAATACCTTAATCTTCGCAAAAAAAGCTTAAATATCAGTCGTAGCAGTGCTTGTAACCTTTTATTCGTTGCTGTACTTGCTGCTGTACCTACGAGCAGTGCGGCTGCGCCGCACTGTTTGACCGTACGTGCCGCGAGGGCCCAGATAAGACAAGCGTCTTCGTCGTGCTCAGCGCCAACCTCCGCATTCCTTTCGGATCAAGGCCGTTCAGGGAGCTGAGCGACAGCGATAGGCAGCGGATGGATGGGGATGGACGCGGGACGCAGTTCGCATCTCCGGAAGGTCGTCTGCAGCTCTGCACCGTCTGCGGTGGGCGTCCCACACTGCGGCGGGCCTCCACACTGCGGTGCACCACGAAGTCTCACGCGAACTGAACTGGCGATGATCACACCTAAGCCACAGCTGGCCAGCGGGTAGTGGTTTGAGGGTTACGGCGTAACTCGCGTAAGAGGCTTGAGGGTTGAGGCCGCAACTAACAGCAGGGAGGGGACTACAGGGGCTCCATGCCGGGTCGCCACAGCGCCAGCAGGGCTGCCCTCGGGTACAGTCTGGTTGCACCTTCCTTTGCCTATGCCTTGCTCGTCTCGACTGCAGTAGCCGCGAAAGAGCGCAGCCGGGCCTGGCCAGCTGGCCGTGCTCTGCCGAGGGGCTGAACTCTGCAGCCCGATGTACCAACGACGATCGCCATGCCGGCGGACAGGTCGGAACGGGCATGTCGCGCGCTACATTCGCGCGCAACTTTTGACCACAATATATATCAAGTTAATACTGTCCACACGCAAGCAAGAAGCCAGCATAGCGATCCGTTAGTCCGTCCGCCCGTCCATTCGTTCGTTGGACAGCGGCGGGCAGTGGCGGGCTCACCTGGCCAACGCCCCTGCCTCATGCCCCCACATCTCTTGGGGGGTGACCGACGTGGAGTGGCTTCGGGGAGCGGCGCCTCGGGCGTTGGATATGACCCTGTCTGCCTGCCGTCTTTCTGCCGTCTGCGCGCCGTGCGCTACTGTTTCAAGGTCACGGCCCGCACATTGGGACAATCAATAGCGCTTTTTTGCCTTCTATTTGTTGGTATGCTTTTGCGGCCCCCATACATTATTTCGTGACGAACGCTGAGTCACGGTAGTTCACGGTACATAAAAGTGCAACTTGGCCGCTCCTCGTACCTTGTTCGATTGCGCTTAGTACCACTCGAATAACCTTACTGATTTTATATGTTCCTTGAAAGCTCCTGGACGCGTGTCTGCTAGCACACGAAGTTGGCATTTGCCTGCATTTGCGAGCACCTTTGCGAAGCACTTGCCCGACTTAAGAATTTCGCTCTGTTACAGATCACGATATACAAGCCGCTTCGGACATATGCGTCACATAGCAACCATGCTTGACGCGGATGGAGTGACTTGCGAGAAAGTCAATATTCGCGAGCTTCTTTGCGGTGAACTTGCCCCACTCTAGGGCGCCACCCTTACTTCCGCGCTGGATAAACCCTGGTAGCCATATTTTTTTTGCGACAACCAAGTCTGCCGTGAAAGGAGCATCTTGCCCGTTCATGACGTCCATGGCTGCTGCGCCGATGGCGGCGTACCATGCTGCGCCGATGGTGCGATGAACCCCGTACTTCTGCAGAGGCTTTCGCCCCTTCCTTTGCTCCCAGCTGATACCCCTTGCCACCAACTTCGGGCAACGCTGAACTGTATTGTCATTGTAAGCGACTCGTTAGCCCCTAGCTTGCCCGGCTGGCCCCTTCCAACCAGGCTTGGCGGTCGGGCATCAGCGGATCAGCCCCAAAAGCAATGGCTGCAAGCGACCAAAACGCATCGTCCTCCATGTCTTGGTCCGCGGCGCGTCCAATCCCAGCACAGCACCGTGTCCGTCCACGAGTAAGCGAACACGACCCACAATCCACGGCCCTCGCTGCGACATTTCTTTTTTATCAATCCACGGCGCGGCAAACCCACGCACACACGTCTTCGCACTCACTGCCACGCAGCGGCAACGGCAGGCAGGTCACTATGTACAGCTATGTACACGGCTGCACTGAGTGGGGTGTTTTTGGGCGGGGCCCCAGCGCGAAGCGCCCACATCTAGCCGACGCTGCCGAAAAGACTGCATGGAGGTAAAGTAACCCAACCAAAAAAGACAGCTTGTAAATTATAGCAAAAAAAGACAGGCCAGTACCGCCAACAGAACGCCAAGCCCCAAGCGTATGTATGAACACCTGCAATGTTCCTCCGCCCGCCTGCTGCCGTACCCCTTACCAACAACCAGCATACCACACTCAGTTCAAGGCTTACCTTTATGTTTTCTTTCTGTGTTCTTGTGTTTCGAGTTCAACTTGTCCATGAGCCTCCTGGCTCATCTGGGCCATACGAGCTCAAAGCTTGTAACGGCATCAACACACTCTGATGCACCTGCTCGCTAACTAACGTTCATACAAAAGTCGCAAGAAATCAACACGCTCCATCACACGTGTCATTTCCAAATGTGCACACCTCACAAGCCAGGCTGTGACCATGCATGAAGACCAACCAACAGAGCCCTGCTCAACCTTGCCGAATACATGTACATATAAAATGTAAAACTGCAATCAATATTAGCCAGCTACACCTCACCACATCCATGCCCCACAGCCGTCCCCACTACAACATCCATGTCGCCTCCCGGCCTAACAATTCTTTAACTCCATCATGTCTACATGAACAATATGCAAAGCCCGCCCAACATCGCATATTATTGCAAGACCTGCGCGACAACAAACAGACGGCAAACTGCATGGCCTCGCCATGGCAGACTCACGAAGCTTCACACTTACAACCGGACGCGAGACAAACCTAACACATCTTTCAGTTTGCCCAAAACACGAGCCCTTCCCAACACATATCCTTCCGTACATGCCCATGGAATATCCTTATGCCCTCACTTATAAAGAGGCCCCGCCCTCTAGGATTGCCCATGTCCGTTGGACGTGGGAAGTAATTGGACAAGTGTAGACTTTCGGCCAACGGAAAGTCTGCATAAGTAAAAGATTACATTCTTTATTGCACGGTAAATTTATTATTGGAACCCAACATCGCATGAGTAAAAACCAGTTTGGCAGTCTCCATGGACCGCGGCCGAGGTCAAACCAACACCTCTCGGCCTATAATTAATTCCAGAAGATTCATCGTTCCTTAAAGTGGAATTCTGACATGACGGCGTGAAATAAATCTTTGTTTCGGAAACAAACTATGTTTGCATTGCGAACATTCTTCCCGCGACCACACCACAGCTCTGCTAGCCGGTCCGATCGTCTTGACGCATATTACTATTACAAATGTTGCAACGAGCAAACCATGAGGGGCCAACTGCTGGTTGTTGGACGCCAAGCCGCCAATGCACGCACGATTCATCTGCGGGCCGCCCAACAAGTCCAGTCGGCAACCTAGGGGACTTCTACATTCCCTGTCCTAATGTTAAATTTTTCAAGCCTCCTCTATGACGAATACCTCGGTAGCGAAGCCTGTGCACTCTCGTCGGCAACTGCACGTCATCATCGCGACCCTCTCAAACAGTTCCGCTGTCCTTCTATTGGCAAGTCAGCCTGCGTGATGTGTAAGTGATACACTGCATGTCTACTGTCAAGTAACTTCAGCCAATGCGCTGGCCGGAAGAGTTGCACAGTGCCGAGACGGTGCGCGATGCCTCGCGATGCTAAACATGGGGCGGATTGCTGAAAGCTCTGGCTGTCTATCAGCAGGAATGTTGACACTCTCACACTTCACGCCCTCGCCGCCCTAGGATGCGGAATTTACAAGGGGGACCGGTACCCGCCCTAGCCCTTCAACTCCACCCGTACGGATTGAACGGGGCCCCGCCCTTTTTCCGGCTTCAAGGAAGCCGACACCAACCCCTTGTCGTGCTTAAGGGAAACTCCCTTTCTATTTGTTTGCGGACCTGTCCAAACCTTGGGCTGCTGTCATTCTCTCGCTCCTCACGATACAAATGCTGCCCGGTCTGTTTCCTTCGACCTGACCGCGCCCGTGTTCCGTCTGAGTAACCGCGCGCATTAAGCTTCCTCATCGTTTGCAATTCCCCGTTTCATGCTTCCTCTTCTACGTCTAGTTGTATGTCATCTGTGACTTTCCCGGCGCTTGCCAACGATCGGCATCGACGCACTCATTTCTGTCGTCCCGACTGCGTTTCCCCTTCTATCTCTGCGCCCGATTGATGCGCCCTGCTGTCCGAAGGTCGCTCTTGCTTCTCTACGCCTCCATCCGGACTATCTATCTAACAGTTATTATTTCGTTCCCAGCCTCCTCCGGCCAAGGCTCCGCTGACACTGATGCCTTCCCTGCATGTCAGACAGCACGGCGGGCTTCGGTGAGCCCGGCCGTCTGCGGGTGTGGGTAACGTGAACCCGGACTCACTCACGCAGCACAGACAAGGGCAGCCGCGTGGGAAACAGGCCATTGCACGCCATTCCGTCACCACCCGCAACATGGGGTCCTCAGCAACATGGATAGAAATATTAACGCCGGACAGGCAAACCCACACGCAAGGGCCACCTCAACGAAGGGCTGCTGCTGGCCCGCCGTCAGACAGGTCCAGGATCTATTGTAACTCCAGACGAGAATGTAGCCGGAAACAACGAAGTTGCGACGATCAACTGCAGCAGACACGCAGAGACCCGGGCCCCTCAGCGGCCTGGAAATCCGAAGGAGGGCATGCTGCTCGTCCGGCAATCAAGATTGCCTGATGAAGCAACCGCAGTGGCCACAGCTCGGCTCACGCAGTGAGCACCCATGCGCCATATCCGGGTCATCAATCTCCGGAACGATCAGGGACGGGTTGAAATAATAAACCCATTATCGCCTTGAGTGAGCTGCCAGCTCGTGAACACACAGCGAGAAGCTGTCCATAAACCGCACGCAATGACATCCCCAGCCGTGACGCGCCCCCCTATCTGACCCCGCATGCGGACACTTCGGAGTCCACGACGCCATCGCCTTCGGCCGTTCCTCCTCCTCCTCCTCCTCCTCCTCCTCCTCCTCCGGCGGTGCAAGCTCAGCGGTGTCTGGAAGCGGGGACCCATCCAAACGCGCGCCACTCCTGTCGACGGCGCTCTCATCTCTTTGGGCATAAGCGCGCGATGGCAAATCGTCCAACTGCTTGCTGGGCCCCAGGAAGACACGCAATATCGAAATCAAACCCCTGCAGACACAAAGCTCAATACATCGCCATTTCTTGCCTATTTGCTTTCACCAGAACGCGTTTCCGATCAACCGCCCCGACAAGGTCGCCGAAGACGCTTTTTGTACTTCGGGAAACTGCCAGTCTTGTTGATTTGCGGACCTGTCCAAATCCTTGAGCAATTGCCGACGCTGCTGTCATTCTCTCGCTACTCACGATTCAGATGCAGCCCCCCTCTGTTTCCTTCGGCCTGCAGACCGCGCCCGCGTTCCGTCTGAGTAACCGCCCGCTTTAAGCTTCTTCATCGTTTACAATTCCCCGTTTCACGCTTCCTCTTCTAGGTCTCGTTGTCTGTCATCTGAGCCTTTCCCGGTGCTTGGCAGCGATCGCCATCGACGCACTCAATTCTGTCGTCCCGACCGCGTTTTCCCTTCTTTCTCTGCGCCCGATAGATGCGCCCTCGCTGTCCCAATGTCACCGGCGCGCAAATCAGCGATCTGCATCATATCTGGCCACCCGGCCATCCTCGGGCTCCTCCTCCTCCTCCTCCATGCCCTCCTCGCCCCCCTATCACTTCCGCCCTCCTCGCCCCCCTATCACTTCCGCCCTCCTCGCCCCCCTATCACTCCTCGCCCTCCTCGCCCTCCTCGCCCTCCTCCTCTCCATCCGCCTGCATGGGTGCACTCCTCACGCGGCCGTAGCACTCTCGTTCCGCGTCGCGGAGCTCCGCACCCGCCTGACGAATCTGGAGGAGTGGAGGGGAGTGCGAGGGGAGTGGAGGGGAGGCGGAGGCCAGCAACCGAGGTCAACAGGTGTGTGTGTATGTGTGTGTGTTTGCGGGGCGGGGGTGGCGACGTACCCGAGGCGGGGGGTGGGGGCGGGGGCGAGAGGCAAGGGGAGGTAGTCACGGTTAGGATGGGGTGGGGTACAATGCGGCGCGAGGGGACGTGGGGTGTGTGGGGCTGTAGGGGCCCGTCTTGCAGGCTGGACTGGACTGGACTGGACTGGACTGGACTGGACTGGACTGGACTGGACTGGACTGGACTGGACTGGACTGGACTGGACTGGACTGGACTGGACTGGACTGGACTGGACTGGACTGGACTGGACTGGACTGGACTGGACTGGACTGGACTGGACTGGACTGGACTGGACTGGACTGGACTGGACTGGACTGGACTGGACTGGACTGGACTGGACTGGACTGGACTGGACTGGACTGGACTGGACTGGACTGGACTGGACTGGACTGGACTGGACTGGACTGGACTGGACTGGACTGGACTGGACTGGACTGGACTGGACTGGACTGGACTGGACTGGACTGGACTGGACTGGACTGGACTGGACTGGACTGGACTGGACTGGACTGGACTGGACTGGACGGGACTGGACTGGACTGGACTGGACTGGACTGGACTTGTCTGGACTGGACTGGACTGGACTGGACTGGACTGGACTGGACTGGACTGGACTGGACTGGACTGGACTGGACTGGACTGGTCTGGACTGGACTGGACTGGACTGGACTGGACTGGACTGGACTGGACTGGACTGGACTGGACTGGACTGGACTGGACTGGACTGGACTGGACTGGACTGGACTGGACTGGACTGGACTGGACTGGACTGGACTGGACTGGACTGGACTGGACTGGACTGGACTGGACTGGACTGGACTGGACTGGACTGGACTGGACTGGACTGGACTGGACTGGACTGGACTGGACTGGACTGGACTGGACTGGACTGGACTGGACTGGACTGGACTGGACTGGACTGGACTGGACTGGACTGGACTGGACTGGACTGGACTGGACTGGACTGGACTGGACTGGACTGGACTCGACTGGACTGGACTGGACTGGACTGGACTGGACTGGACTGGACTGGACTGGACTGGACTGGACTGGACTGGACTGGACTGGACTGGACTGGACTGGACTGGACTGGACTGGACTGGACTGGACTGGACTGGACTGGACTGGACTGGACTGGACTGGACTGGACTGGACTGGACTGGACTGGACTGGACTGGACTGGACTGGACTGGACTGGACTGGACTGGACTGGACTGGACTGGACTGGACTGGACTGGACTGGACTGGACTGGACTGGACTGGACTGGACTGGACTGGACTGGACTGGACTGGACTGGACTGGACTGGACTGGACTGGACTGGACTGGACTGGACTGGACTGGACTGGACTGGACTGGACTGGACTGGACTGGACTGGACTGGACTGGACTGGACTGGACTGGACTGGACTGGACTGGACTGGACTGGACTGGACTGGACTGGACTGGACTGGACTGGACTGGACTGGACTGGACTGGACTGGACTGGACTGGACTGGACTGGACTGGACTGGACTGGACTGGACTGGACTGGACTGGACTGGACTGGACTGGACTGGACTGGACTGGACTGGACTGGACTGGACTGGACTGGACTGGACTGGACTGGACTGGACTGGACTGGACTGGACTGGACTGGACTGGACTGGACTGGACTGGACTGGACTGGACTGGACTGGACTGGACTGGACTGGACTGGACTGGACTGGACTGGACTGGACTGGACTGGACTGGACTGGACTGGACTGGACTGGACTGGACTGGACTGGACTGGACTGGACTGGACTGGACTGGACTGGACTGGACTGGACTGGACTGGACTGGACTGGACTGGACTGGACTGGACTGGACTGGACTGGACTGGACTGGACTGGACTGGACTGGACTGGACTGGACTGGACTGGACTGGACTGGACTGGACTGGACTGGACTGGACTGGACTGGACTGGACTGGACTGGACTGGACTGGACTGGACTGGACTGGACTGGACTGGACTGGACTGGACTGGACTGGACTGGACTGGACTGGACTGGACTGGACTGGACTGGACTGGACTGGACTGGACTGGACTGGACTGGACTGGACTGGACTGGACTGGACTGGACTGGACTGGACTGGACTGGACTGGACTGGACTGGACTGGACTGGACTGGACTGGACTGGACTGGACTGGACTGGACTGGACTGGACTGGACTGGACTGGACTGGACTGGACTGGACTGGACTGGACTGGACTGGACTGGACTGGACTGGACTGGACTGGACTGGACTGGACTGGACTGGACTGGACTGGACTGGACTGGACTGGACTGGACTGGACTGGACTGGACTGGACTGGACTGGACTGGACTGGACTGGACTGGACTGGACTGGACTGGACTGGACTGGACTGGACTGGACTGGACTGGACTGGACTGGACTGGACTGGACTGGACTGGACTGGACTGGACTGGACTGGACTGGACTGGACTGGACTGGACTGGACTGGACTGGACTGGACTGGACTGGACTGGACTGGACTGGACTGGACTGGACTGGACTGGACTGGACTGGACTGGACTGGACTGGACTGGACTGGACTGGACTGGACTGGACTGGACTGGACTGGACTGGACTGGACTGGACTGGACTGGACTGGACTGGACTGGACTGGACTGGACTGGACTGGACTGGACTGGACTGGACTGGACTGGACTGGACTGGACTGGACTGGACTGGACTGGACTGGACTGGACTGGACTGGACTGGACTGGACTGGACTGGACTGGACTGGACTGGACTGGACTGGACTGGACTGGACTGGACTGGACTGGACTGGACTGGACTGGACTGGACTGGACTGGACTGGACTGGACTGGACTGGACTGGACTGGACTGGACTGGACTGGACTGGACTGGACTGGACTGGACTGGACTGGACTGGACTGGACTGGACTGGACTGGACTGGACTGGACTGGACTGGACTGGACTGGACTGGACTGGACTGGACTGGACTGGACTGGACTGGACTGGACTGGACTGGACTGGACTGGACTGGACTGGACTGGACTGGACTGGACTGGACTGGACTGGACTGGACTGGACTGGACTGGACTGGACTGGACTGGACTGGACTGGACTGGACTGGACTGGACTGGACTGGACTGGACTGGACTGGACTGGACTGGACTGGACTGGACTGGACTGGACTGGACTGGACTGGACTGGACTGGACTGGACTGGACTGGACTGGACTGGACTGGACTGGACTGGACTGGACTGGACTGGACTGGACTGGACTGGACTGGACTGGACTGGACTGGACTGGACTGGACTGGACTGGACTGGACTGGACTGGACTGGACTGGACTGGACTGGACTGGACTGGACTGGACTGGACTGGACTGGACTGGACTGGACTGGACTGGACTGGACTGGACTGGACTGGACTGGACTGGACTGGACTGGACTGGACTGGACTGGACTGGACTGGACTGGACTGGACTGGACTGGACTGGACTGGACTGGACTGGACTGGACTGGACTGGACTGGACTGGACTGGACTGGACTGGACTGGACTGGACTGGACTGGACTGGACTGGACTGGACTGGACTGGACTGGACTGGACTGGACTGGACTGGACTGGACTGGACTGGACTGGACTGGACTGGACTGGACTGGACTGGACTGGACTGGACTGGACTGGACTGGACTGGACTGGACTGGACTGGACTGGACTGGACTGGACTGGACTGGACTGGACTGGACTGGACTGGACTGGACTGGACTGGACTGGACTGGACTGGACTGGACTGGACTGGACTGGACTGGACTGGACTGGACTGGACTGGACTGGACTGGACTGGACTGGACTGGACTGGACTGGACTGGACTGGACTGGACTGGACTGGACTGGACTGGACTGGACTGGACTGGACTGGACTGGACTGGACTGGACTGGACTGGACTGGACTGGACTGGACTGGACTGGACTGGACTGGACTGGACTGGACTGGACTGGACTGGACTGGACTGGACTGGACTGGACTGGACTGGACTGGACTGGACTGGACTGGACTGGACTGGACTGGACTGGACTGGACTGGACTGGACTGGACTGGACTGGACTGGACTGGACTGGACTGGACTGGACTGGACTGGACTGGACTGGACTGGACTGGACTGGACTGGACTGGACTGGACTGGACTGGACTGGACTGGACTGGACTGGACTGGACTGGACTGGACTGGACTGGACTGGACTGGACTGGACTGGACTGGACTGGACTGGACTGGACTGGACTGGACTGGACTGGACTGGACTGGACTGGACTGGACTGGACTGGACTGGACTGGACTGGACTGGACTGGACTGGACTGGACTGGACTGGACTGGACTGGACTGGACTGGACTGGACTGGACTGGACTGGACTGGACTGGACTGGACTGGACTGGACTGGACTGGACTGGACTGGACTGGACTGGACTGGACTGGACTGGACTGGACTGGACTGGACTGGACTGGACTGGACTGGACTGGACTGGACTGGACTGGACTGGACTGGACTGGACTGGACTGGACTGGACTGGACTGGACTGGACTGGACTGGACTGGACTGGACTGGACTGGACTGGACTGGACTGGACTGGACTGGACTGGACTGGACTGGACTGGACTGGACTGGACTGGACTGGACTGGACTGGACTGGACTGGACTGGACTGGACTGGACTGGACTGGACTGGACTGGACTGGACTGGACTGGACTGGACTGGACTGGACTGGACTGGACTGGACTGGACTGGACTGGACTGGACTGGACTGGACTGGACTGGACTGGACTGGACTGGACTGGACTGGACTGGACTGGACTGGACTGGACTGGACTGGACTGGACTGGACTGGACTGGACTGGACTGGACTGGACTGGACTGGACTGGACTGGACTGGACTGGACTGGACTGGACTGGACTGGACTGGACTGGACTGGACTGGACTGGACTGGACTGGACTGGACTGGACTGGACTGGACTGGACTGGACTGGACTGGACTGGACTGGACTGGACTGGACTGGACTGGACTGGACTGGACTGGACTGGACTGGACTGGACTGGACTGGACTGGACTGGACTGGACTGGACTGGACTGGACTGGACTGGACTGGACTGGACTGGACTGGACTGGACTGGACTGGACTGGACTGGACTGGACTGGACTGGACTGGACTGGACTGGACTGGACTGGACTGGACTGGACTGGACTGGACTGGACTGGACTGGACTGGACTGGACTGGACTGGACTGGACTGGACTGGACTGGACTGGACTGGACTGGACTGGACTGGACTGGACTGGACTGGACTGGACTGGACTGGACTGGACTGGACTGGACTGGACTGGACTGGACTGGACTGGACTGGACTGGACTGGACTGGACTGGACTGGACTGGACTGGACTGGACTGGACTGGACTGGACTGGACTGGACTGGACTGGACTGGACTGGACTGGACTGGACTGGACTGGACTGGACTGGACTGGACTGGACTGGACTGGACTGGACTGGACTGGACTGGACTGGACTGGACTGGACTGGACTGGACTGGACTGGACTGGACTGGACTGGACTGGACTGGACTGGACTGGACTGGACTGGACTGGACTGGACTGGACTGGACTGGACTGGACTGGACTGGACTGGACTGGACTGGACTGGACTGGACTGGACTGGACTGGACTGGACTGGACTGGACTGGACTGGACTGGACTGGACTGGACTGGACTGGACTGGACTGGACTGGACTGGACTGGACTGGACTGGACTGGACTGGACTGGACTGGACTGGACTGGACTGGACTGGACTGGACTGGACTGGACTGGACTGGACTGGACTGGACTGGACTGGACTGGACTGGACTGGACTGGACTGGACTGGACTGGACTGGACTGGACTGGACTGGACTGGACTGGACTGGACTGGACTGGACTGGACTGGACTGGACTGGACTGGACTGGACTGGACTGGACTGGACTGGACTGGACTGGACTGGACTGGACTGGACTGGACTGGACTGGACTGGACTGGACTGGACTGGACTGGACTGGACTGGACTGGACTGGACTGGACTGGACTGGACTGGACTGGACTGGACTGGACTGGACTGGACTGGACTGGACTGGACTGGACTGGACTGGACTGGACTGGACTGGACTGGACTGGACTGGACTGGACTGGACTGGACTGGACTGGACTGGACTGGACTGGACTGGACTGGACTGGACTGGACTGGACTGGACTGGACTGGACTGGACTGGACTGGACTGGACTGGACTGGACTGGACTGGACTGGACTGGACTGGACTGGACTGGACTGGACTGGACTGGACTGGACTGGACTGGACTGGACTGGACTGGACTGGACTGGACTGGACTGGACTGGACTGGACTGGACTGGACTGGACTGGACTGGACTGGACTGGACTGGACTGGACTGGACTGGACTGGACTGGACTGGACTGGACTGGACTGGACTGGACTGGACTGGACTGGACTGGACTGGACTGGACTGGACTGGACTGGACTGGACTGGACTGGACTGGACTGGACTGGACTGGACTGGACTGGACTGGACTGGACTGGACTGGACTGGACTGGACTGGACTGGACTGGACTGGACTGGACTGGACTGGACTGGACTGGACTGGACTGGACTGGACTGGACTGGACTGGACTGGACTGGACTGGACTGGACTGGACTGGACTGGACTGGACTGGACTGGACTGGACTGGACTGGACTGGACTGGACTGGACTGGACTGGACTGGACTGGACTGGACTGGACTGGACTGGACTGGACTGGACTGGACTGGACTGGACTGGACTGGACTGGACTGGACTGGACTGGACTGGACTGGACTGGACTGGACTGGACTGGACTGGACTGGACTGGACTGGACTGGACTGGACTGGACTGGACTGGACTGGACTGGACTGGACTGGACTGGACTGGACTGGACTGGACTGGACTGGACTGGACTGGACTGGACTGGACTGGACTGGACTGGACTGGACTGGACTGGACTGGACTGGACTGGACTGGACTGGACTGGACTGGACTGGACTGGACTGGACTGGACTGGACTGGACTGGACTGGACTGGACTGGACTGGACTGGACTGGACTGGACTGGACTGGACT
The DNA here is from genome assembly GCA_030267565.1 of Pleodorina starrii. Lineage (NCBI taxonomy): Eukaryota > Viridiplantae > Chlorophyta > Chlorophyceae > Chlamydomonadales > Volvocaceae > Pleodorina > Pleodorina starrii. The sequence continues at coordinate 2,025,864 of BRXU01000005.1, read as the reverse complement.
GGACTGGACTGGACTGGACTGGACTGGACTGGACTGGACTGGACTGGACTGGACTGGACTGGACTGGACTGGACTGGACTGGACTGGACTGGACTGGACTGGACTGGACTGGACTGGACTGGACTGGACTGGACTGGACTGGACTGGACTGGACTGGACTGGACTGGACTGGACTGGACTGGACTGGACTGGACTGGACTGGACTGGACTGGACTGGACTGGACTGGACTGGACTGGACTGGACTGGACTGGACTGGACTGGACTGGACTGGACTGGACTGGACTGGACTGGACTGGACTGGACTGGACTGGACTGGACTGGACTGGACTGGACTGGACTGGACTGGACTGGACTGGACTGGACTGGACTGGACTGGACTGGACTGGACTGGACTGGACTGGACTGGACTGGACTGGACTGGACTGGACTGGACTGGACTGGACTGGACTGGACTGGACTGGACTGGACTGGACTGGACTGGACTGGACTGGACTGGACTGGACTGGACTGGACTGGACTGGACTGGACTGGACTGGACTGGACTGGACTGGACTGGACTGGACTGGACTGGACTGGACTGGACTGGACTGGACTGGACTGGACTGGACTGGACTGGACTGGACTGGACTGGACTGGACTGGACTGGACTGGACTGGACTGGACTGGACTGGACTGGACTGGACTGGACTGGACTGGACTGGACTGGACTGGACTGGACTGGACTGGACTGGACTGGACTGGACTGGACTGGACTGGACTGGACTGGACTGGACTGGACTGGACTGGACTGGACTGGACTGGACTGGACTGGACTGGACTGGACTGGACTGGACTGGACTGGACTGGACTGGACTGGACTGGACTGGACTGGACTGGACTGGACTGGACTGGACTGGACTGGACTGGACTGGACTGGACTGGACTGGACTGGACTGGACTGGACTGGACTGGACTGGACTGGACTGGACTGGACTGGACTGGACTGGACTGGACTGGACTGGACTGGACTGGACTGGACTGGACTGGACTGGACTGGACTGGACTGGACTGGACTGGACTGGACTGGACTGGACTGGACTGGACTGGACTGGACTGGACTGGACTGGACTGGACTGGACTGGACTGGACTGGACTGGACTGGACTGGACTGGACTGGACTGGACTGGACTGGACTGGACTGGACTGGACTGGACTGGACTGGACTGGACTGGACTGGACTGGACTGGACTGGACTGGACTGGACTGGACTGGACTGGACTGGACTGGACTGGACTGGACTGGACTGGACTGGACTGGACTGGACTGGACTGGACTGGACTGGACTGGACTGGACTGGACTGGACTGGACTGGACTGGACTGGACTGGACTGGACTGGACTGGACTGGACTGGACTGGACTGGACTGGACTGGACTGGACTGGACTGGACTGGACTGGACTGGACTGGACTGGACTGGACTGGACTGGACTGGACTGGACTGGACTGGACTGGACTGGACTGGACTGGACTGGACTGGACTGGACTGGACTGGACTGGACTGGACTGGACTGGACTGGACTGGACTGGACTGGACTGGACTGGACTGGACTGGACTGGACTGGACTGGACTGGACTGGACTGGACTGGACTGGACTGGACTGGACTGGACTGGACTGGACTGGACTGGACTGGACTGGACTGGACTGGACTGGACTGGACTGGACTGGACTGGACTGGACTGGACTGGACTGGACTGGACTGGACTGGACTGGACTGGACTGGACTGGACTGGACTGGACTGGACTGGACTGGACTGGACTGGACTGGACTGGACTGGACTGGACTGGACTGGACTGGACTGGACTGGACTGGACTGGACTGGACTGGACTGGACTGGACTGGACTGGACTGGACTGGACTGGACTGGACTGGACTGGACTGGACTGGACTGGACTGGACTGGACTGGACTGGACTGGACTGGACTGGACTGGACTGGACTGGACTGGACTGGACTGGACTGGACTGGACTGGACTGGACTGGACTGGACTGGACTGGACTGGACTGGACTGGACTGGACTGGACTGGACTGGACTGGACTGGACTGGACTGGACTGGACTGGACTGGACTGGACTGGACTGGACTGGACTGGACTGGACTGGACTGGACTGGACTGGACTGGACTGGACTGGACTGGACTGGACTGGACTGGACTGGACTGGACTGGACTGGACTGGACTGGACTGGACTGGACTGGACTGGACTGGACTGGACTGGACTGGACTGGACTGGACTGGACTGGACTGGACTGGACTGGACTGGACTGGACTGGACTGGACTGGACTGGACTGGACTGGACTGGACTGGACTGGACTGGACTGGACTGGACTGGACTGGACTGGACTGGACTGGACTGGACTGGACTGGACTGGACTGGACTGGACTGGACTGGACTGGACTGGACTGGACTGGACTGGACTGGACTGGACTGGACTGGACTGGACTGGACTGGACTGGACTGGACTGGACTGGACTGGACTGGACTGGACTGGACTGGACTGGACTGGACTGGACTGGACTGGACTGGACTGGACTGGACTGGACTGGACTGGACTGGACTGGACTGGACTGGACTGGACTGGACTGGACTGGACTGGACTGGACTGGACTGGACTGGACTGGACTGGACTGGACTGGACTGGACTGGACTGGACTGGACTGGACTGGACTGGACTGGACTGGACTGGACTGGACTGGACTGGACTGGACTGGACTGGACTGGACTGGACTGGACTGGACTGGACTGGACTGGACTGGACTGGACTGGACTGGACTGGACTGGACTGGACTGGACTGGACTGGACTGGACTGGACTGGACTGGACTGGACTGGACTGGACTGGACTGGACTGGACTGGACTGGACTGGACTGGACTGGACTGGACTGGACTGGACTGGACTGGACTGGACTGGACTGGACTGGACTGGACTGGACTGGACTGGACTGGACTGGACTGGACTGGACTGGACTGGACTGGACTGGACTGGACTGGACTGGACTGGACTGGACTGGACTGGACTGGACTGGACTGGACTGGACTGGACTGGACTGGACTGGACTGGACTGGACTGGACTGGACTGGACTGGACTGGACTGGACTGGACTGGACTGGACTGGACTGGACTGGACTGGACTGGACTGGACTGGACTGGACTGGACTGGACTGGACTGGACTGGACTGGACTGGACTGGACTGGACTGGACTGGACTGGACTGGACTGGACTGGACTGGACTGGACTGGACTGGACTGGACTGGACTGGACTGGACTGGACTGGACTGGACTGGACTGGACTGGACTGGACTGGACTGGACTGGACTGGACTGGACTGGACTGGACTGGACTGGACTGGACTGGACTGGACTGGACTGGACTGGACTGGACTGGACTGGACTGGACTGGACTGGACTGGACTGGACTGGACTGGACTGGACTGGACTGGACTGGACTGGACTGGACTGGACTGGACTGGACTGGACTGGACTGGACTGGACTGGACTGGACTGGACTGGACTGGACTGGACTGGACTGGACTGGACTGGACTGGACTGGACTGGACTGGACTGGACTGGACTGGACTGGACTGGACTGGACTGGACTGGACTGGACTGGACTGGACTGGACTGGACTGGACTGGACTGGACTGGACTGGACTGGACTGGACTGGACTGGACTGGACTGGACTGGACTGGACTGGACTGGACTGGACTGGACTGGACTGGACTGGACTGGACTGGACTGGACTGGACTGGACTGGACTGGACTGGACTGGACTGGACTGGACTGGACTGGACTGGACTGGACTGGACTGGACTGGACTGGACTGGACTGGACTGGACTGGACTGGACTGGACTGGACTGGACTGGACTGGACTGGACTGGACTGGACTGGACTGGACTGGACTGGACTGGACTGGACTGGACTGGACTGGACTGGACTGGACTGGACTGGACTGGACTGGACTGGACTGGACTGGACTGGACTGGACTGGACTGGACTGGACTGGACTGGACTGGACTGGACTGGACTGGACTGGACTGGACTGGACTGGACTGGACTGGACTGGACTGGACTGGACTGGACTGGACTGGACTGGACTGGACTGGACTGGACTGGACTGGACTGGACTGGACTGGACTGGACTGGACTGGACTGGACTGGACTGGACTGGACTGGACTGGACTGGACTGGACTGGACTGGACTGGACTGGACTGGACTGGACTGGACTGGACTGGACTGGACTGGACTGGACTGGACTGGACTGGACTGGACTGGACTGGACTGGACTGGACTGGACTGGACTGGACTGGACTGGACTGGACTGGACTGGACTGGACTGGACTGGACTGGACTGGACTGGACTGGACTGGACTGGACTGGACTGGACTGGACTGGACTGGACTGGACTGGACTGGACTGGACTGGACTGGACTGGACTGGACTGGACTGGACTGGACTGGACTGGACTGGACTGGACTGGACTGGACTGGACTGGACTGGACTGGACTGGACTGGACTGGACTGGACTGGACTGGACTGGACTGGACTGGACTGGACTGGACTGGACTGGACTGGACTGGACTGGACTGGACTGGACTGGACTGGACTGGACTGGACTGGACTGGACTGGACTGGACTGGACTGGACTGGACTGGACTGGACTGGACTGGACTGGACTGGACTGGACTGGACTGGACTGGACTGGACTGGACTGGACTGGACTGGAATGGACTGGAATGGACTGGAATGGACTGGAATGGACTGGAATGGACTGGAATGGACTGGAATGGACTGGAATGGACTGGAATGGACTGGAATGGACTGGAATGGACTGGAATGGACTGGAATGGACTGGAATGGACTGGAATGGACTGGAATGGACTGGAATGGACTGGAATGGACTGGAATGGAATGGAATGGACTGGAATGGAATGGAATGGGCTGGGCTGGGCTGGGCTGGGCTGGGCTCTACCTGTACTTCTGGATTGGACAGCAAGGAGCGAGCCCGGGGTTCGCTTTGTCTCTCCTGAGAAAAGGTCAGTTTTTGGACGACAGTACGGTAGCGCCGTACATCATTGACTGACGTACTCACCTTCTCCTGGTACGCCTCCCGCTGCAGGTGCTCCTGCGGGGTGGGGATTAGGGTTTTGCAGAGCAGAGCAGGGCAGGGCAGATGAGGTGCGGTAAGGTCTGATATGAGGGTGCGGGCGAGTTTTGTTGTACTTTCGGTAATGCACACTGCGGGGGGGCGGAACTGAAGACCGACCGACCCACCGACCGACTGCCCTTGTGCCGGTGAGCGAGCGAGCGAGATGGGGAGGTGGAGGGGGAGGGGGTCACCACAACGGCTGTGATGCAATGGGGAGGACGGAGGAGATATGCGAGGGGAGGGGAATGGGAGATGCGCCCACTTCTTCGAGGTGGTGGCTTTTACGCTTAGGCGGTGTTTAGTCGGGAGGCCACGACGCGGTGGTGAGGTGGCGGGCGGGCAACGGCGGGCAAGGTTACAGCAAACGCGCGCCCCTCGAGGCTAGATCTGCACATACGGGGCGGCACATGCATGCCGTACAGTCGTTTAATCGTACAATCGTACATACCCGCAGCTCGTCCGCCCGGTCCTCCAGGTCAGGCTCGTCCAGGTTGAGCCGCTGCGCCAGGGCATTGTCCGCCTGTACGGCATTTACGGGATTGTACGGCGCAGGGCCGGCGGCGTGACGAGCGGTTTACCGATAGCGTACACGAGGGAGGCAGGGACGGACAAACGAGAGAGAGAGAGAGAGAGAGAGTGGCAAGCAAAGGCTGTGCAGCGGATTGGTGGTTTCGGAGCCCCTAAACAATTTATTCGGGCAACTGGCCGTCCCCAAGCCCGTACCCCAACCTTGATGCCGTTTGCTCCAGCAGCTGGATGTCGTACATCCGTACCTGCCTGCTCGTACCGTTGCCCTGCAGTCCCCTTCCCTTACCGCCCGCCAAAAAAACGCAAACACGCACACGCACATGCACATACATTTCGCCCCCCACCTCGACATATGCCGCCGGCACGCGGTACCTCCCCGCCATCTCCATCTCACGAGCCTGCCGCTCCAAAACCAGTGCCGCGTCCCGTACACTCCAGGCCTCCACGTGATGGTAGGTACGGCCGTACGGCGCCCGCCTCGGCGAATCGAAGTCCATGAACAGGTCGCCGGCAGGCGGTCGACCGCTGAGTGGGCTGGCGGCGCCGCCGCCAGCGGCGGCCGCGGCGGCGGGAGGATCAACCGGCGCCGCCGCCGCAGCAGCAGCAGCGGCATCCGTGCCCGCCTGTGCAGGGATTTTTAGGGGCCACGGGTGCGGTGAGGGAGGACAAGGGTGATGGCGGCAGCAGTCAGCGGGATGGCTTAGGCAGGCAGAGGCAGAACAAGGGCAGACAAGGTGGAGGCGGGAGGTGCTGCACGCGGGGTGGTCTCTGCGGCTGCAGCAGCAGGGGGGCTGCCGTACTCTTGCCAACCAACCACAGCCGTACGGTGTGTCAACCTCAACACGTTCCCAACCACAACCATAACCACAACCGCCACTACAACCACAGCCGCAGCCGTAAACCGCAACCGTAAAAACAACCACAACCGAAGTCACAATGAAAAGCCAAAACCAAAACCAAAACTCCTCAAACTGCAGTAACGAATCCGCACTTGTTTCTCGCCTGTGTTTGTGTTTGGGCTGCAGCAGCCGCCTGGGGGGCATCCGCAGCGGCGCCCCCCTGGTAGTACTCTGCGTCCGTGTCCGCGAGGAAGTCGTCCGGTTGGGGCACGGGCCGTCTGCTCGACATGTAGAGAAGGGCCAGGAGCGAGGAGGCTGCGGCGGGTGGTAGAAGGGGCGGCAGCAGGAGGTGTGTGTGAGTTTGTGTTGTGTTCGGCCCAGCAGACAACACAGCAGCGTCGGCAGCAGCAACAGCAATAACAACCACACGGAAGCAATAGCAACAGCAGCAGCAGCAGCAGCAGCAGCAGCAGCAGCAGCAGCAGCAGCAGCAGCAGCACCATCACTCACTGACTCACTCACTCACTCACTCACTCACTCACTCACGCACTGACTCTCACCCGGCGGCTCCAGCAGTTGCTCCAGGGCACTGACCCGCGGGTCGTAACGCAGTCGGAGGTCCGCAAAGTCCATTTTCTGACCGCCCATTGCCGCCAGGATGGCGAAGGCGCGAACCGACGACGGCGTGGCGGGGGGGCCCTCCTCCTCCGCTTCGGATTCGCCTGCACCGCAGCACCGCAGCACCGCAGCAGGCAGGCGTGGCCCGGAGGCGAGAGGGAGGGTGAGAAGAGTGAGGCGCAGTGAGGAAGAGAGAGAGGGGGAGAAAGTGAGAAAGAGCGGGGAAAAGTGAGAAAAATGAGGCAGAGTGAGAAGAGTGAGGAAGGGTGAGGAAGAACGAGGAAGAGCAAGGAGGAGTGAGAAGAGCGCCCCCTTTCACTCGCCCCCCTCCTCTCGCCTCGCCCCCTTCCTCCTCCTCTCGCCTCACCCTCCTCCTTTCCCCATCCACCCTCTCTCGCCCGCTTTAACCCACACGCAGCATTTGGTCCCCTCCACCGACTCACCGAAGGGATCCGGAGCCGGCGGCCGCGGGTGGATCAGCTCCGCCGCCGCACGCGCGTTCAGCACCCGCACCATTCCCTCCGTAAGGTGCCGCCGCCGCCGGAGAGCCCCCGGCTCCGCCTCCGAGCCCGGGCCCAGTCCGCGATCCTCGCCGCCGCCGCCGCCACCGCCCTCACCATCCTCCCCCACCCCCTGTCCTCCATGACCATCGCCACCGTCATCGCCAGCATCCAGATCCAAATCCTGATCAAGATCCGAATCTGGATCCAGTTTCTCCTGGCGCCCCGGCTGCTGCCTCAACGACGCTGCAGCCGCCGCCGCCGTTGCCGCTGCCACCGCCGCCGCCGCCGCGGCGTCGCTGTCGAGCCGCGTGCGCAGCTGTGCGTACGACACGGCAGGGCCGCCGCCACCGCCGCCGCCACCGCCACCGCCGCCGCCAGTACCGCCAGCGTCTTCGCCACCTCGCGTGCCCGCGGCGAAGGTGACTCGCCGCTGAGCCGGAGCCACCGGCGGAGCTCCTCCGTCCGGGGCCCCACCCTGGAGCGGGGGCTTTGGGGGAGGGGCCTGTCCCTGACCGTGAGGCTCGGCCTGCTGCTGCTGCTGCTGCTGTTGTTGTCGTACAGCTTGTACGAGTTTCAGTACCTCGTCGGCGTCTGTGTACGAATGGGAGGAGATTCGCAGTTCAGCTGAAAGATTGCCCTGGGGATCCTCGCATGTCTGGCAGGCCGAGGGCGTCTCCCGGCGGTTTTGCTGCGCTTGTCTTCATCGTGAGGTGGAGCTCGTTTCACGTTTGATGTCACTCACTCACCTTCCCAGGACCCAGGTAACTGCGATGCGTTCCCTCGCCCCGGGCCGTTCTTATTACTTCCCAGGACCCGACCCACCCGCGACCCGCCCCTTTCCCACCCATCCACGCATCCGCCCACCCACCCACCCGCCTACAGCAACTCAAAAGTACGCAACGCACTTCCATCCGCAGCCGTCGCCCCCACACCACACGCCTTCGCGAAGCAACCCTTACCACCAGCCGCAGCCCGCGCCGCACGTGCAATGCCGCGCCAACAGCTGCCATCATGTTCCCCCCAAGCAGTGGCTTCCCTCCGTAACCGACGCCGCCCGCCCGCCCGCCCGCCCGCCCGCCCGCCCGCCCGCCCGCCCGCCCGCCCACCGGCCCGCCCGCCTCCGGCCCGCCGGCCCGCCCACCCGCCCGCCCGCCCGCCCGCCCGCCCGCCTGCCCGCCCGCCTTTCCGCCCACCGGCCCGCCCGCCCGCCACCCGCCCGCCCACCCGCCTACCCGCCCACCCGCCCACCCGCCCGCCCGCCCACCCGCCCGCCCGCCTGCCCGCCCGCCCGCCCACCGGCCCGCCCGCCCGCCCACCCGCCCGCCCGCCCGCCCACCCGCCCGCCCGCCCACCGCCCGCCCACCACCCGGAACTTAAGTTTAGTGCTCTAAATAATCCAAGTTGTCATCTAGAAGTCAGCGGTCGTGCCCGAGTGGTTAAGGGGTCTGACTCGAAATCAGATGGGATCTCCCGCATAGGTTCGAATCCTGTCGACCGCGTTCTGCTGTTGCAATGGCTAGCCCGCTGGCATTAGTCCTGTAGCAATATTATGTCTGCCCAACACGCCAGACCCCGGAAGGGCACAGCCAGCGGGCTAGCTGGCCGTACACTGCCGCGGACATGACCAGACCACCACCGGTAAGCTTCATGCTGATCCGACTCCTTAATTGGGTTTTTTGGCGGGCACAGGGCTCATCCAGTTGCAGCCCTCGAGTTGCTGTCAGGTCGGTTGGTGCGCCTTCTTGGGGGGAGCCGTTGCCCGTTGCAAATTGGGGAGGAGCTTCATGGCAAAGTCCCCCACGGTCTCACCCCTCCCCCATCCCCCGCCCCCACCCGCTCACTCTTACCAACTCACCCGCACCCGGCGCCAGCAGCAGGTCCAGCGGCTGCGGGCCAGCAGCGGCACGAAAGCGGGTGAGGCAAGGCGGGGCCAGGGGTTTGCATGGACGTCCTTCTCCCCAAGTGGGCGCAAAAGGATTACTGGCGCGTGCACCTTGCCGGACAGGGCCGGACACTGCGGTGGCGGCACCGTGTTTGTACAGCAGACCGGACACTGCGCCTGGCGGCGGCCGAAGGCGCCCAAACTTCATCCATCCCAAACCCCGCGCAACGGCGACCTGACCGCTGGCGACCAGAGACACGGCCCGGATAGTCACATGTCTACACATGCCGGACGCATCGAGAGCGAGGCCAGGACAGTTTTTGGGCGGGGCCCCAGCGCGAAACCCAAAACACGAGCCCTTCCCAACACATATCCTTTCCGAGCGCATATCCTTCCGTACATGCCCATGGAATATCCTTATGCCCTCACTTATAAAGAGGCCCCGCCCTGTAGGATTGCCCATGTCCGTGTGTGGGACGTGGGATCTGGGATCTGGGATGGAAGTAATTGGACAAGTGCAGACTTTCGGCCATCGGACGGGCTGCAGAAGTAAAACATTACATTCTTTATTGCACGGTAAATTTATTATTGGAACCCAACATCGCACGAGTACAAACCAGTTTGGCAGTCTCCATGGACCGAGGCCGAGGTCAAACCAACACCTCTCGGCCTATAATTAATTCCCTAAGATTCACCGTTTCTCAAAGAGGAATTCTGACATGACGGCGTGAAATGAATCTTCGTTTCGGAAACAAACTATGTTTGCAATGCGAACATTCTTCCCGCGACCACACCACAGCAGCTCTGCTTGCCGGTCCGATCGTCTTGACGCATATTGCTATTACAAAGGTTGCAAGGAGCAAACTATGAGGGGCAAACTGTTGGTTGTTGGACGCCAAGCCGCCAATGCACGCATACATGATGCAGCGGTCTTCTGCGGGCCGCCCAACAAGTCCAGTCGGCAACCTAGGGGATGGACTTCTACATTCCCTGTCCTAATGTTATAGCAGTCAAGCCTCCTCTACGGCGAATACCTCAGTAGCGAAGCCTGTGCACTCTCGTCGGCAACTGCACGTCGTCGCTACCCTCGCAAACAGTTCCGCTGTCCTTCTATTGGCAAGTTAGCATGCGTGATGTGTAAATGATACACTCCATGTCTACTGTCAAGTAACTTCAGCCAATGCGCTGGCCGGAAGAGTTGCACAGTGCCGAGACGGCGCGCGATGCTAAACATGGGTCGGATTGCTGAAGCCGAAGGCATTTCAGATATAAAGCTCTGGCTGCCTATCAGCAGGAATGTCGATGCGACACTCTCACAGTTGACGCCCTCGCCGCTCGCTTTGGAAATGCCGTATTTCGGTCGATGCGCACATGCGCTCATGCACCCGACGGGATGACGCGCTTCGCGCGGCGCCGGCAGGCCTTGATAACGACTCGGCTAGCAGGCATTTCGGGAAAAAGCTCTGGCTGTCTATCAGCAGGAATGTCGACACTCTCACATTTCACGCCCTCGCCGCCCTAGCACTCAACTTAACCCGTACGGATTTAGTGGGGCCCCGCCCTTTTTCCGGCTTCAAGGAAGCCGACACCAACCCCTTGTCTCACTCTCCGCGCACACATACACGTAACGCACGCATACACGTAACGCACGCATACATGTAACGCACGCGTACACGTAACGCACGCATACATGTAACGCACACATACACGTAACACACACATACATGTAACGCACGCATACACATAATGCACACATACACGCAACGCACATATACACGTCACGCACACATACATGTAACGCACGCATACATGTAACACACACATACATGTAACGCACGCGTACACGTAACGCACGCGTACACGTAACGCACGCATACATGTAACGCACGCATACATGTAACGCACGCATACACGTAACACACACATACACGTAACGCACGCGTACACGTAACGCACGTGTACACGTAACGCACACATACACGTAATGCACACATACCCGCAACGCACACATACACGTAACACACACATACACGTACCGCACACATACACATAACGCACACGTAACGCACATATACACGTAACGCACACATACACACACGCACGCGCGCACGGGGCCATGCGGGCCGACCCAAGTCGCACCTTCCTGCCAATGTGCTCCCCCACACGGCGGCTCCTCCCTTTCCCCGACCCCAAAAGCCTTGCAGCCGCATCCCCGAGGGAAGCACACAGCCCCACACCGCACCACACCGCACCACACCACACCCGCCTCGCGCGCCTCACCGCCGCTCGGCTGTCCTCTAGCGCCGCCTCCAGCCGCCGCCGCAGCTGCACCTCCGCCAACACATCCCGCCGCAACCGCAACTCCGCCGGCGACACGTAACGGAATCGAGACCGAGACCGTGCCGCGGCGCCGTATGCCGCCCCGGCCCAACCCCTGGCGCTGTAGCCGTACTCGCCGCCGCCGCCGCCACTGTACGACAGCGCGGCCGCCGCGGCCGCGTCGACCGCCGGCGGCGCGGATAACGGCCGCTCGGTCCGTGCTTCCGCCTCCGCCTCCGCTTCCGCCGCCTCGGCGGCGGCTGCCGCCTCAGCGTCCGTTGCGGCGGCGGTGGCGGCGGCGGCGGCTGCTTCCGCTGCCGCCGCCGCGACGGCCTCTGCCTCCGTGGCGAAAGCTGTGTGGGTGTGGGCGTATGCGCCGCCGGCATCGCGTGGGGGGAACCTGGCCATGGAGCCACGCGCTGCGGAGGGACGGTATATAAGAAAGTACGGCATCCGTACAGTACGGTTGAGCGGGTTACGTAAACCGGTACGAAGGGGCTTAGTGCAAGAGGCAAAGCGCGAGGCAGGGCGGGGCAGGGCGAGAGGTTGGATCGCGCAAGCCCCGACTCCCCAACTACAGTAGGACCGATCCCAACATCGTCGCCCGTACACCTGCCAGCCCACAAGCAAAGCTCCCTACCAAACCGCCCATAAAAAACTTTTACAACTCCTAAAACCTTAAAACCGCTCCCAAAACCACACACACGGTACCCACCCGACAGTAGCGGTCCAAACTGCTCCGCGAACGCCAGCCGCCGCTCCACCGACTGCGCGTGGAGAGCCACAAAGTCCGGCGGCAGCAGCCCCTCCGCCAGCCCCTCCACACTGCTGGTCAGCGCCGCCGACTCCCCCGCCAGCCGACGGTTCTCCGACCGAAGCTGCCGTGCCGCGGCCCGCAGGCCTCGCGCGTCGGCTGCCAGCGAGGCGCGCGCCTGCCACAGCTTGTCCTTGCTAGGCAGACCGCTGCCAGTTCTGTTATTGAGTCGACCGAGACTCGAGCCCGCGCCGCGGCCGCTCCAGCTGCCGTGCGCGGCGCTGCCGCTGACGCGGATGTCGGGCGAGGAGGAGGTGGCGGCGGTGGCGCCGGCGCGACTCCGCATCAGGTAGGACCGCCAGGAGGGGCCTGCCTGCAGGGGCGGACGCAGAATCGAAAGCACGAAGTTAGAGGGTGATGTAAGAAGAAGATAGTAGGCACCGGTGGGTGGCTTTGCACGGCATGGGAAGAAACGAGAGGAGCCGAAGCCGCGGCCCCGAGCCGGCCCTGAAAGGAGGAAGCGGTCCGGTCCGTTCATTCATTCATGAATTCCGGTGCCGGGCCGCTTCAGCCCGAAGTGGGTTCCATCCTCCTCCTGGCCCCAGCCCTGTACCGAGCACTCGGGGCCTCGCCCAATCCCTCGGCCCCCTCGGCCCCCAACTCCCCACCACCACCACCACCAACCGGCCCTCGCCCTCCTTACCTGCGGCGCCGGCGGGAAGAAGCCCCCCGGGTCGGGCACACTGCCCCCGTACTCGCCCTTGGCCGTCAGTGTGGAGTAGCTGCGGGGGCGGGGGCGGGGCCGGGAGGCTAGCTGTCTGGCCGGGCATCCATTGGAGCCGGTAATGCAATGCAGTGCGGTGCGGTGCAGTGGGGTTGCACGTGGCAGTGGGGTGCAGTGCAGTGCAGTGCAGTGGGGTGCAGTGAAGTGCAGTGGGGTGCAGTGAAGTGCAGGGGCAGTGCAGGGCAGTGCGGGGCAGGGGCAGTGAGGTGGCCCTGAATTTGCTGTGCGAGCAGCTCTGCCTTCGGTTCTCGCTTTGGACGCTCTCTCGCCCACACACGCATGTGTATGCGCCCCGGCGCGCCCATCACCCGCCACCCACCGCCCGCCCGCCGCCCGCCCGCCTGCATTACACATCCGTACACTCACTGGACGTACGACGGATCACCCTCCAGCCGCGATGCCGACTCCCATTGCTGCGACGGGGGGTGGTGGATCGTCAAGACCTCCGGCGGCGGCGGCGGCGACGCCCCGCCCAACGCCGCCGACGCCGACGCCGACGCCGCTGACGCCGACGGGCTGTAGCCGTACGCCTGCGCCTGCGCCCGCCCAGCATCTCGCAGCAGCCGCGGATCGATGTACGCCGCCGAACGCTGCGCGGCAGCCGCCGCCGGCGACGCGCCAGCGGTGGCGGTGTTGGGGCGCCGTACAGCACTGCCGTACAGCGGCCGCGGCGGCGCCGCCGCCGGCGACGTGAAGCCGTCTGCGCTACTGAACATCCCGGATGGCGCAGCGCCGCTGCTGCCGGCGGGATGCGGTGGCCCGCCGGGACGCGGCCTGCCCCCGAGGGTTACGGATTACGTCATACGTCATAAGGAATACGGAATACGGAATATGTCATACGTCATACGGAATACGAAGTACGGATTAAGGACTACGGTCTTGTCCGGGGGGCGCTTTTTGCGACTGCGTGTGCCCAGTGCGTGTGTGCGCACCCAACAAGTCAAGTGCCCTCTCGTGGCGGCGGTTGAGATGGCGATCAGCAACGCAATGCGCGCACACACACACACACACACGCAGGCGCGAAGGCACGAAAGTGAGCGGTGAGGCGAAACGCATGAACGCACTTGGGGCTGGAGCCCCCGGGCAGCGGCCCCTGGAGCGAGTCGCCCGGCCGGTGGGACTGGTATTGCGGCGGCGACGGCGACGGCGGCGACGGCACGTGCAGATGCGCCGGCGGCGGCGGCCGGAAGCTCGCGGCCGCGCCGGCGGCCGCCGTCGGCGTCGGCGGCAGCTGCGCTGCCGCGCCGTCCTCCGCTGGCGCGCCGTACACCGCCGCCGACGACGTCGTCGCGGCGGAGGAGGGCCGCCGCGGGAGTAACGTGATATCCGGCGAGGGTTCGCCGTGATCAGCTACCGCTGTGGCTGCTGCTGTGGCTGCCGTTGGCGCCGCCGCCGCCGGCGGCGGGTTGTCGTGGGAATTGCCAACGGGGTCGTTCGTGGCCGCAAGCCAAGCTTCCGCTGCCGCCAGCGTCCCGGCGGCGGCGGCGGCAGCCGCCGCTTGCGGCGGCGGCGCTGCGTTTCGAAGTACGACACCGCGCAGAGGCGAGTCGGGGCCCGCGCCGTCGCCGCCGTCGCCGTCGCCGCCCCCGCCGCCGCCGCCACCAGCAGCAGCAGCAGCGTCCTGCGGATCCTGCGGCGGCGGCCAAGGCGGCCGCTGCGACGGCGCCGAGTACGACGGTGTGGCGTACACGGACGTTGTGACGTGCCCAGTGACCCCTCCTTCTGCCTGCAGGCGTGGATGACGGCAAAGCCCCCCGGGGTACGGCATTACGGCAGTGCCGACGACGCAGCAAGCAAGCCGCGCGGCTGCACCTTATCCTGCCGACTGGTAACCTTTGCTGGTAACGTGAGTGATGTATCGGTGCGCCTTCGGCACACGTGCTGAAGAGACCCGCGAAAGGCCAGCCGGACTTCGGGGTCGAGTCTTAAACTCAGGACGACAGGGATCGAACCAAGGGTTGACCAGATCAGTTCATCTTTACTTGAGACGCCGAAAGGTACAGGGCAGCACAACATGGAAGTGCCAACGCAGCAGCACTTTCGATCACGGGGGCTTACAGTTTGGTGGCCGGGGTGGCTGGGCCGCTGCGGCGGGAGGGACGAGGGCGCCGTCGGCACGGCATGGGGCGGGTACGGCAGTCCGGCGGCTGCCGCCGCGGCCGCCGCCGCCGCAGCGGCGGCGGCGGCCTGATGGTACGCGGCAACTGCCGCTGCGGCGGCAGCGCCGCCGCCGCCGCCGCCGCCGCCGCCGCCCTCCGACGGCGCCGGGCCGCTGCTTCGAACCGCCACCGCCGCGCGGTCCCCGGGGTAAGCGTACGACGGACTGTACGGCATTGACGAGCGCATCCCGTGCTGGCCGGGCCCTGTGTACGGCGCCTGAGCTGCTCCGCCGGCCTGCGGTACCATCTCGTGGTACACGTACGGTCCGTACTGCGGGTCGGGTCGGAGGGGGAAGATATACCAGGCGGTTGGGAAACATGCGCTATCTGTGCTCGTTGCTGCAGCAGCCGCAGCCGACGTATGTGTGTGCGTGCGTGAGGCTGTTGCTGTGACTGCAACCCGGGGAGGGGGGCGGGGGCTGCTACTCGGCTCACCTGCGCGTAGGAGTTGGAGGCGCGGCCGGCTAGGCGCTGCTTGGTGAGGCTGGTGAGCAGGCGGGGGTCGAGAGTGTCGGTGGAGCGCTGCCGCGGCGGCTGGTTGGCGATGTGGCGGTTGTAGCCGGCATTTGAGGGGAAGCTGGAGACGCTGCGGTCGTACGATGGTGGGCGGACGGGCGGGCGGGCGACGGGTGGGCGAGGGTGAGGGGGCGAGGGCAAGGCGAGAGGTAAAAGGGCGGGGCAATACGGTGTCGCTTTTGGCTGGAATTGATAGGGAGGCGGGAAGGAGACGTAGACGGCGAGATGTGGCAGAAAAGTGTGGTACGAGAAGTCGTTGTGTGTTGGGGGCCGAGCGAGTGCGCCGCGCGAACACGAATCAGGCGTGCAAGGCCGCGAAGGCAGGCACTAGATGGACGTTTGCAGATGATAATGGGTATAGGTATTACCGGTTCGGAATGGCAAGGGTGCGCCCCGCCTGCGACTACATGAAGTCCAGGCAAAGGCTGAGCGCGACATCCAGGACGCGCAGCGAGGAGCTCGATAGTGCTTATCACAGTGATTTGTTATCAATCTGTGTCGTTGACGCGCCACAGTGGCGCATTCTTCGGGATGCGTGCGGCATGCCTTATAATATAACCGCTACTGCCCGCCTCACCGAAAACCGCCGCCGACCACGTCCGCTTCTCCGAAAGAAGGAAATTCCCTTGCTGGCTGCATAAGGTTCTCATATAAAGCTCTCTATAGTTGGGTCCTTGGAAATGTGACAAGCACAACGGTGAAGCTCCAGTCAGCTCGCTAATAGAGCATTAGATGGAATCTATGAGTTCGATTAAGCAGAAGTGGCGATTGTGCGACACAAGCCTCTGTGTTCAGGCTCCATCACACATCAGGTTCAGGACCGTTAGTCGTACTTAACCTTTTCCTCACTGATTTGGGCATGAATTGTAGAGCCATCATTTTCCCTTGGACTGCGTATTTATTCCATACACCATCCCCATAGTTAACACAGCCAGGACACAATCGGGTATGGTATAATTTATAACAGTTGCAACTAGACGAGTAGAACGCTAGGGCGATAAATGGGCATCATGGAGGGGACGAATCAAGCTGGTAACGATCAATTGGAGCAAGCGCCGCTGGCTGCCACTTCCAGAAAGCGCGGGCCTGAGGATGATGCCGCGACCGCCGTCGAGGCTCCGCGCGACGCCAAGGAACCAAGGCTCCAGGAGCAGTCCGCTCCGTGCGGGGGTGAGGCTTCGGAGGCCACCACCTCCCGTCAATGGAGCTGTCCGCAACTCTCCTCACACGCCCGCCGGCACCAGGTCCCGCCTGCGCGGCGAAGCCCGGCGACGATGCTGGCGCAGCAGCGGCTGCTGCCGCTCCTCCTCCTCCTGCTGCTGCTGCTGCTGCTGGCGAGTCCCCGGCCCCGGCCGGCCGCCCAGCCGGCGGCTCCCCCGCGCCGGGGGCTCCTTCGGGGACGCCGTTGAGCGCGGCTTACAGCGAAGACAAGGGATGCCGCAACACGATGGAGGACGTGTGTGTGCTGCAACTTGACGCGCGACCCGCCGAGGGACAGCCCCCCGCTTGCAGGTGCGCGCGCGCCGTCCCCGTCGCCATGTCCCTCCGCTGCCGTATGTCTTCTTCCTTTATCGTTTTATCCCGCCCCCGCCCCACCTGTGGGATTGCGAACGGACCCAGACGTTTCACAGTGCAGCCAAGAAAGGATCACCCGCCTCGCGTGTGGCCTGTGGCCTGGCCAGCTGCCCGGTCGCTCCACTCAGCCGGGCGTTGCCCCGTTTGTCCCCAGTCCACGTCTCTTGCAGCTCTCTTATGCCGCACTGAGCCGCTCTTAGAGCCGGATCAGGGGATGAGGCGCGTGGTGGCTCAGAGACTGCGGTGGACTGCGGCCCAAGAGCGCTGCAACATGAACGTAGAATAAACCACAGCAACCAACCGCATTAAATCATCATCGCCGCCGCCGCCACATCGTCGCCGTGCAGGCTCGCTCACTTCGGCATCTTCGACGGGCACGGCGGCGTCTCCTGCGCCTCCTTCGCCGCGCAGCACCTGCACGCGCGGGTGCTGGAGAGCGGCCTGCTGCGCAAGGTGGGCCGGGCGGTGGGGCCGGTACTGCTGCCGCGAGGCATCGCGCCGGGGGTACCTAGCACACGGCCCCACGCCTGCATTCTAGCTTTTAAGGGTGCTTCGCGCCGGGCGTGGATTAGGTCTCGCGCTTGGGCTAGTTTCCGGATGGCCTTGCGGAGAGTGCAAGGGCGGAGCCCTCCGCGTTGCCGCGTGCACTGGCCGCGGCTGGCACAACTGCCGGCGGGAGCCCTCATGCCGTCGCGCGCTGTGGCTTGACAGCCGCTGCTGGTAAAGACTGCTCCGACGGTGACAAGAGGCTGCGGCGCGTCAGCCCCTCTGCCATCGCGCCATGTGCACGGCCCGCCTCCGCCTCCGCCCGCCGCCTCATCTCAACCGGCCGCCCCTGACCGGTCGCCTCACCTCAGGGCCTGGCATCCCCGGACGGCAAAGCGGACGCCAAGGCTTGCAAAGCGTGCATCGTGGAGGTGCGGTGGCGGGCTTGGGAGTGGGTATGGGAGTGGGCGCGGAAGTGGGTGGATGAGTGGGGGCTTCTCAAGTCCAAAGGGCTGGAGCTGACGAGAGGGACTGGAGACATGGTGGTTCGTGCGCGGCCCCGGGCTTACAGCAGGCTTGGTCGGAGGAGGGCCGGCCGGCCGGCCGGGCAGAGGGTCGGTATTGCTGGTGTTGCTATCGGTGAGGTGGGGGGGGTCAGGAAGTGATATGCTCCTTCATAAAACAATGAGTCACTGGTGAGGTGGGGTTGGGGCGACCAGCCGGTGATCCAACCCTGGAGCTACAAGTCAGGGGCGGGAGGGTGGGGGGTCCCCCTCTTGCGGGATGGGGGGCGGCCTGCCTTAAAACCGTAGCCGGGCCGAGCCGCGAGAGCGCGTGTGGGGCCGCTGCGGCCAGGTGTGAGGACAAAGAATTCGGCCATTTCCGCCCGGGCAGGTGCCGGCCCGTCCGGGCAAACCCAAGAAACAGTCAGTCCGGCAGTCAGGCAGCCAGGTCCACGCCGGGTCTCGGGCCCCTGCTTCCCGTCCCAGCTTCCGATGCGGCGAGGCTTCCGCTCCCGCTGGGGCTCCGCTTGGCTTGGCGTCAGGGATGGGACACGGCTTGGGTTGGCTTGGCTTGAAGGGCTGGGCTTTGCTCTCAGCGCTGGGGCCGGGCGTGGCGTGGCGTGGCTTGAAGCAAAGGAGGCTTGGCGTGGCGTGGGGCAGGCGGGGGCGCGAGCCTGCCTGGGCCTCGGTGCTGCAGCTCATCACCCGGGACCGCCGCCGCATGTCTGTCTGCCCTTCGGCTTCACGCCGCGGTCTGCCTGGCTGCTACCCCTGCTGTCGCCGCCACCGCTGCCCATCTGTTCGGCTGCCGCAACAGCAGCAGCAGCAGCAGCAACAGCAGCCTCCGCTGTCCGGCTGCACGCCGCCACCGCTGCCCATCGGTTCGGCCGCAGCCGCAGCCTCCGCTGTCCGGTATGTCGGGTAGGCTCGGGCGCTGCTTCCTGGCCTCCTACTCCTACTCCGCGCTTTCTCCTGCTCTCCCGCGCTACTCTCCCGCCTTTTGCAGCTCCCGCACCTGGCTCTCCAGGTAGGCGATCTGCCGCTGAGCCACCACCATGAACGATTCCAGCTGGCCGTCCTGATGGGGTGGGGGTGGAGTTGATGGGTGGATTTGGTGTGTGGTGGTGGTGGGCGGGGTGAAGGTCGGCGGGGGGCGTAACCCGAGAGAGGGTTACGAAGAGGTGTGTAGGTAAGGGGGACAAGTAAGGACTCAACAGGTTGTGCGGGCTGTGAGGGCTGCCCCAGCGGCGCGGTGCGGTGTGCGATGCGGTGCGGGCCATGTCGGGAGCTGGGCCCGATGACAACCCTAAACGCATCAACGCCAAAACGCGTAAGCGCCGAAATAGATGCGGTACCTAGACGTGGCCTGAGCGCCTATCCGGCCCCTAAAAGCCCGACCCGTGCACCTCATCCCGCGCGCCCTGAGCGTCTACCCGAAACCTGAGCGCCTGGGCACCTTGCTACCCGGCACCTGGGCCGCCTTGCTACCCGGCGCCCGAGCTCCAGCCCCCCCGCCCCACCTTGAGCTCCAGCGCCCGCTCCAGTTTGAGGATGTCCCGGCTGGCGTCGGCGTAGCGGGTGCGGAACATGTCGTTCTCGCGGCCGTACTGCGCTCCGCCGGTCCCCAGCGGGGAAGCGGCCAGGGAACAAAGGCAGAAGGCGGGGAGCGCTCGCTTAGTTCAGCCCCGGCGGCCAAGCTACCGTGTGTGGTGGGAGCGAGCGAGCGAGCGAGCGAGAGAGAGAGAGAGAGAGAGAGAGAGAGAGAGAGAGAGAGAGAGAGAAAAAGAGAGAGAAAGAGAGAGAGAGAGGGAGAGAGAGGGAGGGAGAGAGGAGAGGCAGGCCGCTGACAGGTTGGGAAGACACCGGTGGCGGTGACACTTCTGGATGCGCGCCCCCATGCGGCCGCAGTCGACAGCAGGGGGGAAAGGGGGCTGCCCCGTTTCAAGTTGCCTTCCTGCTGCCGTACTGAGTACGGTCCGTACCTCCTTGGCGCGATCCAGCTGCTCGGCGGCGTTCCGCAGTTGCTGGTCCCGCTCTCGGATGGTTTCTTGCAGCTGCTCGATCTTACGTTGGAGGCCCTCCTGCCAGCGAGCGCAATGCCAGAAGAGGCTGGGTGTGAGTGAACCCGAAGTTAGTATGGCTCAAAACGGGCGCAGACACATTACTTGGCGAAGGTGTCCCGCATGGTGACGTGTCTTATGGTACGGTATAGCGTCTCGCGCTGGCGACAGTGGTATTCCACCACCGCATATCTGCCCACAGTGTCCGCGTCGTTGTCGGATTGTCGGGGTTGGCTCCGGAAGTGTGACACGGTGGGCACTGGGCAGATGATACGGTGGTGGACTTCCGCTTTCGCCAGCGCGCTCACCGGACGTGGCCGGCCCTGCTTGGCTGCGTGCACGCGTTCGGCAGCTGGCTGGGGGGCATTTCGTTCGGGTGGGGACATTTCGTTTTCCAAGGGTGGGTCTTCGGCGCCCGAGCCGGTGTGCTGCTTTGTACAACAGGGAGCACGCGTGCCACGCGGCCGACTGCCCATCCTTGCTTCGCGCGGCTTTGTGTGTGCCAAAAGGGGGCTTTAATGTCTGCGCCCGCACCTTGCTTTGTCGCTCCAAGACGTATAGGGCCGCGAAGAGGGTCCCGCCGACTATCCCAAGGGAGCCTACGATGGCAAGGGCGGTATCCGCAGCGGCACCCGCCGTCCTGCGAGTCGAACAGCTAGCTCTTAGCTTTGCACGTGGGAGACTGACGTATATTGGATTGTGAGCTTTAGTCGGAGTCAAATAGCCATGTCGATGAATCCTGGGAAGACTTACAATGCCACGCGACGGCCACCCAGTCCGAGTCCAGCGGTGCTTCTTCGGCAGACGGCAGTTCGTGTGATCTTTAATGAATGACTTGTCGATGCTCTTTGCGTAGAGCGTGTGGTGTTAAGCATCGGTATTGGAGGCCTTTGAAGGATGCGAACTGTTATCGCGGCAGCTTTTGATCGCTCGTATCTAACCAGCAGCGATGCTTGCCCGCGATATTACAGGGTTATAAGAAGACCGATGAAGTTCTTTTAAGGGAGTGCGCGGCGAAGAACTGGCAGGTATGTCGGTTGATCAGTAACTGCCTTGTCCGTACACCGTCCACGATGGTTGCGAGCTTGCGACTCAATGCTCCGTGGTCGCAGGACGGCGCTTGCGCAGTGACGGTATGGGTCTTGCAAGAGTTGGTCCTCGTGGCAAACGTGGGCGACGCCAAGGTGCGACAACTTACTCATCAGAGCGGCAATGTCGCTTTATTTGCCACTCCGCCTCCCCTCTGAACCCTCACCTTGTCTGCCCCGCCTTCCTCTGCCCTTCCCCGAAACTGCAGTGCGTTCTGGCCCGCCTGCCAGAAAAGGTCAGTGGGTAGGGTCGCGCGAGCTGCCGCGTCTTCTTTCGGGATGGTCGCCCGGGGGGGGGGGGCACTACGCAGGTGAAGGGCACCCGACAAAAGACAGCGGCGACGAATTCGAGACACCTCCGAAGCGCGTCGTGGGGCTCAGCCCCCCGCAACTTCCCAGCTGCTGCCGTACTCCTGAATCGGTCGCCATCAACCAATCATTGTCCCCGCCCGCCACGTAACCGCCATGCTCCTCAGCCCTCGCCCCGATTGCTGCTGCGCGGGGGCGCGTGCGCGCGGTGTCACGGCGCCCTGCGCCGCCCTCACACGGCCCTTCCCACGGCCCCCTACCGGCATCTGTCCCTCACGGCCAGCCTCCCGCCCCGCGCCCTTGGCCTCCTCAGTCCGCCGGCGGTGCCGCCGCCGCTGCCCCGGCAGCCGCCGGCGAGTCGAAGCCCAAGGCCATCGTACTGACCAAGGAGCACACGGCGCTGCTGGAGCGGCAGCGGATTGAGAAGGCGGGCGGCACGGTGGTCAACGGGCGCCTGGCGGGACGCATCCAGATCGCGCGGTCGTTTGGGGACGCAGCGTTTAAAAAGGTGGGAAGGGACCCCGGGAGTGCGGGTGGCGGGGATGACCAGGTGGGTGCTGGAATACCGGGAATGGATTCCCTCGGGTCCCTCGATTGGGTCTTGGGCAGGTGTGGGTGGCCAGCTCTGGGTCCTCCGTGCGCTCTGTGCGCTCCCCAGGGAGGGAGGGAGGGAACTGTAAACTGGTTCATGCCATCTGGGTGCGCACCATCTGGGCGCAGATGGAATGAACCAGATCGGGCGGGAGGCGGTTTTAGGGGAGCCACACCGACAAGCCGCGATGGACTTGCTTGCACCTGAGCTCACCGCAACGCCCCATCTATCCCGCCCCCTTTTTCCCTGCGAGGGCAGCTGGGCTGCTCCAGCACTCCCGACGTCATGGCCTTTCCGCTGACCCCCCGCGACGCCTTCCTGCTTCTGGGCTGCGACGGCTTCTGGGGGGTGAGTGCGGTACCTGGGGTCGTGCGGCAGGTCGCCGAGCCGGTCCGGTCGCCAAGGCGTTTGGAGGCGGGGGCGGGTGTGGATGTGAGGTGCTGCTTGGGTGTGTCGCGGCTGCGTCAGACGCCGACGGGCGTGGGCGCGGGCGAGAGAAAAAGGAAGCGGCGGCCCCTGCACCAACCGCCTTGTCCCGGCCCCTGCACTTCCCTCCCTGGCCTCCCGCCCGCCCGCCGCGCTGCTTCCTCTGGGTGGTGGTGGTGGTGGTGGTGCTGGCTGCGCGTTTTCCCACGCCGCACCTGCCTCCTGCCTCCTGCCACCCGCCAGGTCTTCGGCGCGCAGGAAGCGGTGGACAGTGCGCAGTCTCTGCTGGCCGAGGGTCTGGCCGCCAAGGCCGTCACCAACCGGCTGCTCAACATTGCGGTGCGGGAGAAGCGCTGCAAGGACAACTGCAGCGTGATGCTGGTGCGGTTCGGGCCGGCGGCGGCGCCCGCGCCGGCAGCGGCCCAGCAACCGCAGCCAGGGAGCGGCTGCTCGGCATCCGGTTGAGAGACGGATCCAAGCGACACTTGTCAGCATCCATCCAGACATCCAGCTATCTACCCAGCCATCCAGCTGAACACCCCGAGATGGTCAGCAGCCCTTCCTGCAGGGTGGTGGTGGTGGTAATGGAAGATGAAACCGCAGCAATGGGACCGAGGCGATGCAAGCGGCCCCCCCAGGCCCTGCAATACGTACCGACGTGCCCGATACCGTACCAAAAGTGAGCAGCGGCAACCGCGTGGTGATGGTGGTGGTGGTGGTGGGAAGCCCGGGTAGGACGACGGTTTTGGCTGGGCGGGGCTGGGCCGGGTGCAGGCACGGGCGTGGGCGCGGACAGGTCGGGAAGGTTCGACGTGGAAGGCGTGCGGGTGGGCGCGGGCTTGGGTCGGTGGTTCGGTGGGCGTGGCACCGCCGGACGGCTTCACTTTTGAGGCATTGGGGAAGCCTCGGGCTGCGTGAGCGTTTCGACTGTCAGCGGCCCGGTCAGCTTCTTCTTCGTTTCTAATTCTGTGAGGGTCATTCAAGGTTGGCCCGTCATTCGGCCTTTTGCACGCGTTCACGACAACGCCGGTGACAAGTGCAGCCTCAAGTGAAGAGAAGCCATCCGCCGAGGAACTGCGAGCGAGATCCCAACCCTCAAATCCCAGACACACCGGTAGAAGTGAATGCAACAGGTCACCTACATACCGGTATTGGCCCGGACATATATGAGTGGAAGGGCCCGGCTGACGCCGCTCAATGGCATCGTCATCGAAAGCGTTCTAGCTTTTAGAGGCTGAAAAATCTAAGGGGACTCACAAGCAAAAGCACTGCCGAATCCCAGGCGCGCCGGGGCGCGCCTGCCACACCCTGCCTCGCGGCGTCGTGGGCGGCATCCGGCATAGCGCAGCGCGTGCCCTACCGTCAGCCGGCGCAATGTGGGCCGCGCCGAAGCACAGCACGTGGAGGCGACCCCACCGCCCACATCGGCCCTCCGTGAACTGCGGAAAGGGCGGCGCTGCGCCACATCTCAAGTTCCCAACATCGCCGATCTGTCGGGAGACTCATACGCCGTTACGCCCCCTTCCCGGCGACCACCTCATAAGGGAGTCGGTGTACCCCTCGAGAGCGTCTCCCCCTTGAGAGGCTGGGTCACGTCAAATACACCGTCACGAGACAACAGCATGTGCCGGACATCCCCCTCACCGTTGGTCACGAAAGGCGCGTTGTTCACAAGGGGTGCTTGTACCGGTATTACGAAAGGTGGCCGTTCC
Source organism: Pleodorina starrii (assembly GCA_030267565.1). Taxonomy (NCBI): domain Eukaryota; kingdom Viridiplantae; phylum Chlorophyta; class Chlorophyceae; order Chlamydomonadales; family Volvocaceae; genus Pleodorina; species Pleodorina starrii. Next base: position 2,001,020 of record BRXU01000005.1, on the reverse strand, counting down.
GTTCACGATTGATGGCTGTCCACGAAAGGTGACGCGACGACGATGGTACGTGCACCATACAAGCAAAAGCGCAACGACGATGCGGCGGGATTGCGGGCGGTGCCACGAGGATAGGATCGGCTGCTGCAAGCGGCGGTGTGATAGAGCCGTAGGCTCTACGTACCGTAGGTTTGCAAACCAGGGCAGACCACCGACTCAACGTACCGCAGACCTCGTAGTTGGGTGACGATGGGAGTGGCCCCTGCCAGGCCCCAGACCAGAGCAGCTGATCCTGGGTGGCTCACGGGGCCAATCGATCCTCTCTGCGCGCGTTTGCGCGAAGACCGGCGTTCCGCGACCAGTCACACACTGGGAACGTCGAAATGACGGTTCAGTCTCCGTTCCGACAACAGCAGTGGACGAAGAGAGCCGCGTGGAAGCTGATGTGCTTAGGGAGGGAGGCTTAGCATATTGCCGCCGAGCCTGCTGAGTTTGGCGTCCTCTGCGTTTATCGGGACGGACGTCGGGGGCTGCGTCAGTCGTCCGAAAACCATCTAAACCACCGGCGAAAGCCGCTCCAGGCTGTTCAAATTCGCGCGCGACTTCAAGACGAGTAGGCTCACAGTGTTATGTTCATCATCATCATCGCTCGGGAGTAACAAGCTTTGCCTCATTAATTAAGCAAGATCCGTAACTGGCGGCACCTGGTCGGCACCAGCGCCCGTCGCCGCGTTTCGTTCGCGATGTGTCGTCTCGCGATGAGAGTGCTGCGGTTCCGCCTGAACGCCGACGAGCGCCGAGCGCCGAGCAGCGCTTGGTCGACGTGAAGGGGTATAAACACAGTTTTTTTGTTTTGTACTTCTTCGACGGTTGTGGGGCGGCGGCGCTCCGGGGTAATGCTGTGTCTGCCCAATCTGCCCAGATTCGAGAAGTTTCGAGGGTGGGGAGCGAATCGGTCGCCACCTGGGTGAGAAAGCCTGTCCACGCCCCGTCACAAGCATGGATATAATTATGCGGAAAAAAGAGAGCCGGACACGGTTACGGTACGTCGCTTGCGCCCCACACAACTGTTTACTTTGGACGGCACGGCATTGCCTTGCCAGGCCTTGCCTGTCCCTGCCTGTCCCTGCCTGTCTGCGATATGCTCGCGTTGCTCGGCAGGAAGCATTTCGCGCCTCAGCCGCATTTGGGCAACGGCAAGGCTGGCATTTCGTTAGATATCGTGCCGTACTACGCCGCGCGAAGCGCTCATGAGAGCTTTGTCGGCGCTGAGTGTGATGTGTGACGATAACAGCCCGGCGAGGCCTGCGAGAGTCGAGCTGGAGTCCTTTCTGTTATTTGCGAACTGGGAAAGGAAGTACTTCATTACCATGGCCAAACGTGAACGTACGCACGTACCGAAAGTCGCCAAATAATTTCGGTCGTAGCAAAGCGCTGCCCTCGCACACGCGTTCAAGGCAGGACATGATAAGCAGTCCCCACGAAACTTACAAAGATTGGCGATGGCGTCCGATAAGGGATCCGTGAGCCGTTAGAGGCTTCAAGCAGCGAAATTTCGCCACGCGGGAAGTTTTGGCGTCATTTTACAGTACTTCCGTCGCCGATCGGGTACCTCTGATTTTGCAGCTGAGATTATTCCCAGACATATTATGAACATGTTTTGTTTGGTGGGCATTCCAGGTGACTCCTACTTGAATCCAAGCAAGCTTTGCACTTTCGCTTGGCAGCGATTGACATCCTTTCATTATGTCATTCTCAATAAATAATGCCAAAATAGAGCTACCGACCAAGCTTACAAACCGCGTCTCGCAGCATAGGACCTTCGCTCTTATCTCCGGACGACAGCAGCTGGGAGAAGTTTTCGGTCAGCTCAGACCATAAGTAAGGTGCAAATAATAATGCTACGAAAATGATTGGCATATGGACTGGATTTGTAGCGCAGAGATAGAGAGGACTTTGACTGACTACGAACATTATGAGGGAACTTGGCAACTTGCTGCGGCGACTTGTCTTTGTTGCTCCGACGCAACGAACTGAGGCATTACTTGTAGGAAGTTCGTTCCGTTACCTGCGGGAGGCATCGAGCTGACAGCTGGGCAGGTTCAAGCTGCAGCTGCAACTTCCGGTCTTAACCTGGCGACGCCGCATCTGGCCCGACAGCAATTCCGCTGTCCGTGAATGCGCAACATCATTAGCCAATGTGCATGGGCTGGCACGTGTGATTCCGACAGCTCAGCGTAGCCGTCATGCTTGCGTCGGCCGTAGCCATCGCCCTACTGGGCTTCGCATGCGTCGTCTTGGCCATCACCGCCTGGCTAATATGGAGGAGCCGGGCAAAGGCTCTCAAACAGAAAGCCGGCCAGGAGGCCGGCAAGGATATGAAGGACCTCATCTACCAATCGGCCTACACCATGGGCCCATCGGCTTCCGCGACCGCACGGAACACCAGAAACATCGTCGACTGCAAAGAAATGGCCTTTGTCGTTACTGGTAAGTCTCTGTTGATATAAACTGTCGTTGCGCTGGCGTATACGGCCAGTTTGGCCCCCGGCGTGCGGCGGCTCCGCCAGCTCCGTCACACCTGGCTGACTGACTGCGCTCCAATGCCACACCGCTCGCTCCACGGGTTGCAACGCATCAAGTCCCACGTCCCATCTTCCCAGCATACGTTGTACGAAACCCGCTCAATGCGCAAGCATGGTAACCTCAATTACCCCGCGTGGTGCCTGCAGATATTGAGGGGTCGACGCAGCTGTCGGTGGCAGGGCGGGCGGTGTACAATTCTCTTCTCGCCATTCACGACCAACTGATGCGGGAGGGAATCGCCAAGTTCCACGGGTGGGTAGCGGAGCGGGTCCGTGGGCGGGATGGCGTGTTCGGTGGGTGCGTGGCCAGGCGGGTCGGTACTTGGTAGGTACCGGTAGGTGGGCGGGATGGCGGTTTTGTGGGCAGGCGTGCGGGTCGGCGGGCGGGTGGCGGGCGGGTGGGTGGATGATTGAAGGAGCAACCAAGAAATCGGGCGGGTATTTGTCGATTTGTGGCGGAGCTCACGCGCACTCACTGTGAGAGGGGGGCCCGAACATGGGCGTGAGAGCCGCAGCATGGGGCGCCCAGCACTGGCCGAAGCGGCAAACGAAGGACTGGAAAGCAACCACGTCCCGGGCAGGATGTGGGGGTGGCGCCCAGCCACTGCAGCCCCTCACGGGGTGGCAGCAGGCCATGCAGCCCCCCCCTCCCGCACGGGATGCAACCTGTCCCCAGAAGAACACTGGGAAGGCCACCGCACCGCACGCTCGCGCACCCGGAAGGGGACGCGCGTCGCAAAGAAACCTCGCCGCCAGCCATTCAAGGCGACAAATCGCCGACAAATGCAACCTCGCAACGACGCGAAGCTCTCCGCGCGATCGCTGGGCGTACCGTTACGTTACGCTGGGCGCAGGACGCAGATCGTGACGGAAGGCGACAGCTTCCTGGTGGCGTTCCACGGCGTGGCGGAGGCGGTGGCGTTCTGCCTGGAGCTTCAGTTCAAGCTGCTGGACACGCCCTGGCCTCGCGCCGTGCTTCGCCTGCCGGGATGCCAGCCCGTCACCAACCCGGATGGCGACCTGGTCATGCGGGTGGGTAATATGACCAATATCGTATGGAAAAAAGTGCAGCGAGCCGCGCAGCCGCAGCGGGTGGGTGCGGCAGCCGGATGGGTGCTCATGTCCTGTGCGGGTCGGAGGGGGTTGAGGGGAAAGGAAAGGGGATCACAGAGTGGCTCTGCCAGATTCTTTTTTGCCCGCAGCCCACAGCTCACACTCGCCGTCGTTCTGTGGTGCCTCGTCCCCTCGCCCCCTCGCCCTCCTCCCAGGGTCCCCGCGTGCGCATGGGCGTGCACTGGGCGCTGCCGGGCCTAGTAGCCTGCAGGCCGCACGCCCTGACAAAGGCACCCATGGTGGTGGGTATCGCGGTATCCATAGCGCAGGAGGTAAGCAAGGCGCCTGCTGCTGCTGCTGTTGTTGTTGTTTTGGAAGTGGGCTCCAGAAGCGTAGGGCCGGCGGGCCAGCTGGCCGTGCGCTGCAGCAGAGACCACCGTTGAAAAAGGGGCTGCGTTTGGAAGGAGCCTGCCGGCTCAGCAACGCCCCTGGCGCACCGTCTGGGTCCACCAGGAGGGAAAGACCAACTCCCTTCACGAGGACTTGCAGCTGTGCGGCTTGGCAGTCATATTGGGGCCCCTCTGCTGGCACGGGCGGGCGGGAGGGCAGCGGGGCCTGGGCCTCACACTGACCGAAGCCTTGGCGCCTTAGCGCGTTAAAAACCTGTACAACGACGGAGGGCCAGGGCCGCTGGCTGCTCCGTGCCGCCCGTGCCATGAGCAACAAAGCGCAACGCCGATGACGCATCCCGCCCGGCCCTAAAACCCTTAAACCCTAAAACCTGTGTGACCAGATCAGCGACGCGGCGCACGGCGGCCAGATCCTCCTGTCCCAAGAGGCCTGGAGCCAGCTTCGCTGCCAGATGCCGCGCGCGGGCTTCCCCGTCGTGCGGCGGCTGGGGCTGTTCCAGCTTGCGGCCGATGAGGGCAAGCCCTGCTGGCTGTACACGGTGGATGGGTCGCTGCTGCGGCCGCTGCAGCGGGAGCTGCCGCCGCCGCGGAGGCTCGTGCAGGTCTGGCCCCCGCCAGGTGGGACTGGGAGCGGTTGGAAGGCCCAGGTGGTGGGACGTGGGGGTTGTGGGGTTGGGACTCGGGAGAGGAGGAAGGGAGGGTGGTGCTGAGGGAGGCTGGAGCTGGGCGCGCGTGTTGTGGGCGCGCGTGTGAGGGCGGGGGCGGGGCGGCGTCGTGGGATGGAGGCGTAGGTTGTGGTCGTCTGCCACTAGCGGTGGGCGGCGGGGCAGGAGGCGGAGATGGCGGTCAGGCAAGGCATCGGCACCGTTCTCCTCCCGCACCGGCATTGAGTGAGTGTCGTACGTGTGGTACATGGTCATCATGGGCATCATCAGCTCCTTCCGTGACGTCACGCCGCAACCCCTACGGAGCTGGACAAATCGATATTTTTGTTTTGTATGCGTACACACACAGACAGACACACACACACAAACACACATACACGCACGCCCGCAGGCGCCGCCATGGCTAGGGACTGGGGCCTCTACGTCACCGACCCGCCGGTGCCGCTGCCTGGGGGCTCCCAGGAGCTCACCTTCGTGTCGCTCCGCATGCGGCTGCCTACCGGCGCGCGCGGCCGTCGCCGCCGGTACTCCAACCCGTACCGCTCCTCCGCCAACCACTACCACCACCACCAGGTACGACAGACTGTACGACACACACACAAACGGCTGCGGCACGGCCGTGGCGAAGGCCCGTCCGTCCGGTCGGAGGACCATGGGCCTCCTGTGGGCCTCTTGTTTCCGGATGCGAACTGCAAGCCACGCCGTGGCTGTGGCGCAGTTCCAACATACGTAATGTCTCCGGCGCCGCTACAGTAGGGCCCCCTTGCAAAAAGCGGTCTTTCAGGCTGTGGCGGCGCAGGGCTGCTGTCCGCAGTGGCTGTTGGCGTATCGTATTGTCGTTGTTGGTTCGTGTCCTCCTTTCAGGCCTTGGGGCCCCGCGCCCAACCCGCCCTCCCCCTCTGCCCACGCCTGCTGCCGTGCCGGTTTTGCCGCCGTTTGGCGGTCTTGCATCCATCCGCACATCCGCAGGTTCCCAGCGGCGTGCTGCTGTCGCTGCAGCAGCTCTTCGTGAGGCAGGCACAGCAGTTCGAGGGGTACATGTTCGGCTCCGATGCGCTGACGGACCGACGGGGCTACTTCACGTTCGCCTTCGCCAGCCCGAGTGACGCGCTGCGCTTCTGTCACACGGTGCAGGTGAGGCCGCGGCAGCGCTGGGGGTGAACGCGGCTTCGGCAGGGGTGAATGCGGCCCGGGGCATACGGGCGGTGTGGTGCGGGTGCCGTGGGGGCAGCGGGGTTGCGGCACTCGGCACCGATTGCGCTCCTGAATGCCAGTCCAATCACAACCGGTCGTTTTGCTACCGCTACGCTGCGCCTTGTTTTCGTGTTTGTGGTGCGATGCTCAGCCCGTTGATCCTGGAGGGCCCGCACCTAACTGACACTGTCGCGGCCGAGACCTGCCGAGCGATACCGGTACCGTCAACACGGCAGACCGATTTGCCGTGCCCGCTTGCTGCCAGGTGTGTCTGATGTACAACCGCTGGCCCGACGCCGCCGCCGAGTACTTTGGCCAGACGCTCATTGGCATCGACGGCCGGCTGGTGTTCAAGGGCCCGCGGGTCGCCGCTTCCGTACACTGCGGATCCAATTACGACATCATGCCCATGGCGTCGTACCATCCCACCGCAGGTGCGTGGCCCCCCCCCCCAGGCGCTGCGCTGAACGTTGGGCTTGCCGGCCTCACTTGGGGCTATAGGGCTTTGCGACACTGGGCGCGTTTAATTACGGGCGGTCCAACCTGCTGCCCAACACACGGAAACACGGACGGGAAGGACGGGCGCCGTCGACTAGCGGGGCCGTCGATGCAACCAGGGCCGCGGCTCCCGGGTGCACAGCAGCCAGGCGCGCGCAGCCACACCCCCACGACTCCCGGAATCCGGTGCCGCTACGGTATCGTCTTCTGCTACGGTACCGTCTTCCAGTCCACAGGCCCCTTCCTCTAAATCTGTACTGTTGGAACCCCTGTCACTGATCCCCCGTGCCCCGGCCCTGGCCCTGGCCCCGTCCCGACCCTCCCGCAGCCCCGGGTGCGGACTATCGCGGCCCCGCGGTGGCGCTCTCTCGCGCCCTGGCGGATGCGGCGCGCGGCGGTCAAGTGCTTATGACGGAGGAGGCGTGGCAGGGCGTGCAGGACATGCTGCAGGTTGGTGTGCCGTGTGGCGCGGTGTGCAGTGTGGTGCGCGGGCGGCGGGCTCTGGGACCGCGAGCGCAAAGAACGCGGCAAAAAATAATAGGCGAGCGAAGCTACCTTATGCCGACGGTGTAATGCGGGCAGTGCAAGTGCCGTTTAACAACGCCGCGTTCTTTTGAGGATGTTTTGCGTTGTAGCGAGCCTGGATATGACATGAAGTCTCTGGCGCAGCGTCAGCTCGGCAGTCCCCCATGCAGCTACTGTAGGTCCTTCTGTCGTCTTGTCTGTCGAGCATGCCGAGCGGCCGCCCGACTCGGCCATGAGCAGAAAGCCAGAAACACAGCACAAAAGCGTTGCGTAAATATAAGTCTATACTTTGGAGATTTTCTACGACAAATACAAGGTTGGGTGTTGCTTTCGATAAATTCATGCGTCATGTTGTAACCGTCACAACCGTTTCTGACAAATCAGCGGCCTCGCCTAAACCTCGCCGGAACTCAGCGACCACATTGGCAGGGCGAAAGAGGGCTTGCTAGATCTGAGATTAGGTTACCTTTGATTATTTTGGCTGGGAGCGTCAGCGTCCGTCACGTGTAATGCCCCTAACCGTACTGCTACACCGGGCTCCGCCCTGTCCTCGCAGCTTTTTCCCAGTAACGTCCCAGCAACCAGCGAGGAAGCTGACACCCCTTGTCGCGCCGTCCCCTCAGGCCTTCCCAAGCGCCATGTACACCATCAACTTGGGCCTCCATGTCGTCTCCGACGACTTCCGCCGGCCGCGATACCTCTACGAGGTAAGCCGGCCTCCGCCCGCGCTACCCCTGCGGCCCAATGCCGCCCCGACGTAGCCAGATCCTTGGTTTGCGCCTGCCCCGTCCTGCCCTGCCATGTCCTGTCCCATGTCCTGCCTGCCTGGCCCTATCCCGTCCTTCCGCGTTTCCTGCCGTGTTTGCTGCCGTATTCCCCGCAGGTGATGCCGACGCTGCTGGCGGGTCGCTCCTTCAAGCCGCCCAACACGCTGCAGCAGCTGGAGCTGGGATACCGGGAGGCGCCCTCCGTGCACGAGCCCATGACCATAGTGTTCGTCAAGGTGGGTGGGCCCCTGGGTCCCGGGGTGTGGCCAACGACGGGGATATCCAGCGTGGGTTTCAGGTTCGTTTGTATTTCCATTTGGAAGGGGGTCATGGAGAGCGCCAGCTCACCCCACCGTCCCTCCGCGAAGCGGGCTCCCCCACGCACGCACGCGCGCACGCACGCTCCGCCCACCGCCCGCCCGCTGACATTGTTCATCATTCGCTTACTGTTTGTCCTTTGCTGTCACACGCCGGGGATGGGATTTCCGGGGCGCTACAGAAAGGACGTCTCCTCCTCCTTCCCTCTTACCTCTCTCCTTCCTTCCTTCTCCTTCCCCCCTTCTCCTCTTCCTTCCCTCCTTCCTCCCCACTACCTAAGGCGCCTCCTTGCTTCCGGGCTCCGGCCACAAGCCTCCCGAAAGGCGCCCTGGCACTCCCTCCCAACCCCTCAACCGTCTCTCTCCCCCTCCCAAGTCCCAAGCCCCCAATCCGCCGCCCCTTGCCCTCCAGGTCGCCAAGCCGGCTGCGGTGAGCAAGGCTGAGGCCAGCGCGGGGTACCTGTGCGAGGAGCAGGTTCTCGAGGCCATCACTGCCTACCAGATTGCGGTTGGGCAGTACGCCGCGCTGGCGCGTAGCTTGCTGCCAGCCTACGGCGGCTACGAGTGCAAGGAGCCGGAGCCCGGCAAATTTACCATGGCTTTCGGGTGGGTGGTTGGCGGGGCGGGGCGGGTGTCGTGTTGCGTTGCGACATGCAGTATGAGTGCAAGGAAAGTCCAAGGGGCATTCGTGCAGCCGCACATCGGGTTTTCGTCAGGCGAGGTGCCGCTGACTGCGCTCCGCCGCTCACCTGGCCCTTCGTCACTCAACCAACGAACCAAACCAATAACCAACCAACGAACCAACCAACCAATCGCAGGTCGTCTGCGCGACCATGGCACCCTTGTCTCCGTCCTAGTTCCTGAATCCCATCTCCCACTCAAGCTTCCGCCTGTCGGGCGCCTGCCCACCTGCCCCCGGACCTTCTTCACCCCCTCCCCTCACCCCCACCCGCAACCGCACCCGCAGCTGCCTCTCTGACGCCATCTCCTGGGCCTGCCACATGCACAAGGGCCTGCTGGACATCTCCTGGCCGACCGCATTGCTGCGGATGGAGGGGTGCGAGGAGCAGCTGGGTGACGCGGGGCAGCGGCTGTGGCGCGGTCTGCGGGTGCGCGTGGGCATGGCGTGCGGCTACATCAACGTCAAGAAGCCCATGAACACGGGTAGGAGGTTGGGTAGCGCCGAATGGGGTAGGGCGCGGCTGGGTGCGTCGTTAACGCGACCTGGGGGGCAATGACGAGGAGAAAGGGCAAGCGGGTCGTTGCGAGGATGCGCAGTGGATTGAGGGGGCCGGAGGCTGAAGGGGATGGATTGCCGCTGGTCCCGCCCCCGGCCCAGGCCCAGGCGAAACCCCCTCTCTCAAATGGCAGGTACCGGTAGCCGCGAGTGGGATGTGTGGGGTGTGCCGCGTGTCTTTGTGGCGTTCTTGACGCGTGCCTGCCCGTCCTGACGTCATCACAATGTCGTCGTCCAGCTGACGCGGAAAACGCCTCGGTCGGTCGGTCGGTCGGGCCATTCGCGCTCCGCAGGCCGCGCCGACTACTTTGGCGAGCTGGCCAACACGGCTGCGCGCGTGGCCGCCCTCGCCTCACCCGGCCAGATCCTCGTCGAGTCCTCCCAGGTCCGTCCGTCCGTCCGGGGTGGGGGGGTTGGCCGCCGGCGCCGCACCCGGGTCGGTGTATCCCGTGTCGTTAACGCAGCGGCAGTCAGCCCGAAACGGCCTCGCAGCACTGAGAAATTCGGGGCAATAAGGCTCGGGGCAATAAGGCTCGGGGCAATAAGGCTCGGGGCAATAAGGCTCGGGGCAATAAGGCTCGGGGCAATAAGGCTCGGGGCAATAAGGCTCGGGGCAATAAGGCTCGGGGCAATAAGGACGATGCCGCAGCGGCGGGCAGGACGGGCAGGAGACAGGGTAGCGCTGGGCGAGTTGCTGTGCCTCCTGCCGCACGAACCGCGCACACACTGCCCGGCAGCAACGAGGCTGCAGCCAGCAACGAGGGTGCCGATGATGTCGTACTCTCCGTACTTTCCGGATTTCTATCGCACCGCCGCCGCCGCCGCCTCTATGGACATTGGCAGGATTGTCGTGATTGCAGTAAGGCACGCCCATCACCGACCTACAATTCACGAGCCAGAAGTCCGCCCTCGCGGCTCTGCCCTTGCCTCCTTTCCACCTCGCCACGCCCCTTCCCGCTCGCTCCGCTCCGCCCAGGGAACCGTCACGATGCCCGACGGCTCCCCTCTGCTTCTGGAGGACAGCCCCACCTTCCTGCCCGTCAAGTGGGCCGCAGTGGCGGAGGCCCAAAGCGACGCCGCTGCGCGCCGATGCAGCGACGATTCGCAGCCCGACGGCGACGGCGGCGGCGGGGTGTACGGCGGTAGCACAGGCGGCGGCGCGCCGCCGCCGCCGCCGCTCCGAGTTGGCCGCCTGCGGCGCGCGAGCTACAGCGCAGCGCAAGGCGGCGGCGGCGAACGGAGCAGCGCCGGGCTAGCGACGCCGTTCCAACGCGTCATCAGGGCGGCCACCGCCGCCAGCGGCGGCGGCGGACCTGGCAGCGGCGCAGCGGAGGCGGCGGCGGGCATGGCCTCTCACACGCTCGCGTCGCTGCTGCCGGTCAATAGCAAGCGGCGGGCGTCGTTGCTGGAAGTGACGTCCCGGTCGCTGAGCATGGGGACGCAGCACTTGCTGGCCACCGCGCGGCGCAAGCAGCGGAGGAGCTCCGGCTGTAGCGTGGATGGCGGCGGCGGCGGCAGCGGCGGCGGCGGCTACCCGCAGCGGCAGCAGCGGGTGGAGGTAATCGAGCTGCGCGCGCTGGGCAAGTTCCTGCTGCGAGGGCTGGACAACCCCAAGGTTCTGTACCAGGTATGACACGTGCCGTACATTGTATGGCATCCCGAACGCACCGTACATTTGGTACCACCGACCCGCCGCGCTTACCGGTACCCGCACACGCTCCTGGCGGCCCCAAACTCCACAGCCGCCGCCAGCTGAGTACGGCAGTCCACCCACGTAGGGAAAGAAAACCCCTACAGCAAACTCCCGCTCCCGCTCCGCCCCGCTCTCCCGTCCACCTGCCCTGCCCACAACCCCTCCCGGAAGGCTCTCCCCGAGTCGCTTCGTGAGCGGTCCTACCCAATTGCCGCGGAGGCCTTGGTCAGCTTGCAGGGTGCCGTCACGGCCCCCCGCGGCGAGCCTTCCAGCCGCGGCGGCCTGCTGGGCCTGCTGCGCCGCACGGCGGGCCAGTTCGGCGGCCTGGTGGCGGGCGGTGCGACCCGCGGGTCATCGATGGTTATGGTGTTTGGCGGCGGCGGCCCGCGGGCGGGCGGCCGGCGCAGGGCCCGGGCGCGTGGCGCCTCGGAGGCTGGGGATCCGGGATTCAGTGGCGCGGGCGGGACCTCAACTGACGACGGCCTCGCGCTGTACAGGTCTGGTCGTTGTTTGGGGGCGGGCGGGTGGGACAGAGAGTGATATGCTCCTTTGGTGGGAGGTGGGAGTAGAAGATTCGAGGGAGGCAGATTCATGGGAAAGAAGATTTGAGGGAAGGAGAGTCATGGAAAGGAGATTCGCGGGTGAATTCGGGAACTGGAGATAGGGCGAGGCTACCTCTCAAAGCTCAGGACCAGTAGTCTTCATGTTGCGAATCTTTATGATACGCCCCCACAAAGGTGCAAGCATGTCTACGTGTGCCTGCGCCTGCGCCTGCGTGTGCATGTGCATGTGCGTGCGAACACACGGCCTTCCTTAGGCAATCAGCCGTGGGTCTTCAGGCGTTTGTTTTCCCCTGCGTCTTGTGCTCTCCCCTGCGTGTGCGTGTGCGTGTGCGCTGTTCGCATCCGCAGGGGCACGATCCGCCACGCGTCGGTCAACCTCCCGCAGCAGTTGGGCGGCCGCGTGCCGTCGTTACTCATGCGGGCGGCCCGCCACCACAGCACCATCACTGCAGCGCCGCACACCCGCACCCGCGCGCTGGCCAAGGTGCTCGCCGGAGCCGCGGCGGCGGCGGCGGCGGCGGGGACCAGACGAGCCAGAAGGGCCCTGTACGACACGGCGGACCCGCCAGCGACCGGCAGCGACAGCGCGTCGGCGTCGGCAGCGGCGGCCACCGACGGCGACTTCCCACGGCTCAGCCACTGCCGCAGTATCCAAAACATCCGGTACGTCGTTGTACGGCACGTCAGGGCAGGGAGCCAGGGACACGACTTTGCCTACTGCGCTTGCGCGCCAAGGAGCCGATGTTTTGTCAGCGGTGCTGGAAGGGTCTGGCTGGAAGTGCTGCGGGCAGTGATTTGGTGGCCCAGGGCGCTGCGTGTCGAGTATGGGGAGTGTGGCTGAGTGGGTGAGCGGCTCGGTGGACGCGCGCCGTGGGGCGCACGTCTCCACGCCGCGTCACACCTCGTTGGCCTGCCTGCCTGCACGCCTAACTGCGTGCCTACCTGCCTCCGTGCCTGCTTTGCTGTCTGCCTGCCTGCCTGCCTGCCTGCTTGCCTAATCAGGCTGCTCCCGCGCCGTCCTCGCCCGCGCTCTGATACCCACTCTGCCCGCGCCCGAGCTCCAGACGCAGCTGTTGGCCAGTAGTGCTTCACACTTCACACTTCACACACCAGAAGTGTCAAAGACCCCTGTCCCCTTCATCCGTCCCCCTCCCCCCGCGTCGCCTCCGTCCCGCCGCTGTGCTGTCGTCTTCCTTTCTTGCCTTCCCCGCGGCGTGTGCAGACTTGTGCCCCCCGAGGGAATGGCGACGACCAGGATGCGCCGCAGCAGCACCTCCCCCCGCCACGACCACCAGCCACCCCTCGCCGCCGCAACATTCCTCCTGCGCTCCGCCGACGGCGCGCTCATGCCGCAAGCGCAGCCGCACTGCTACGACGACAGGCAGTACGGCGGACAGTACGGACAGTACGACATCGGTGGTGAAGAACTTGGTCGTAGCTACGGTCATGACCATCTCTACTGCGGCGGGATCCTTCCGGGGTACGGCGGCGCGGCGGCGGCGATGACGACGGCGCCGACCATCCGGGAGTCAACGTCAGAGCTGCCTTCCCTGGAGCAATTGCACCGCCAGCAGCAACAGCAACAGCAACAGAACCCAGCAGGTCAGGCTGCGCTGCAGACTTGGCCGCCGCCGCCGCTGGCGCTGCCGACTGAGCTACGCGACGTGGCGGCTGCGGAAGACGAGGCGCAGCACCAGCCTTCCAGTCCGGGCGCGACGGCAGCTGGGGATTGCCGCACTGGCGAGGATGGCGCGTCGCCGCCGCCACCGCCGCCGCCGGTCTCCCTGGAGCGGCCGGTGGGGGCGTTCCGCCCTCAGGTAACGCCAGTCGATTCGCCACCGGCGCAGCTTCTTCTCCTTTTTCCAAAGCCCGCCCGTCGATGCTCTTTGAAAAAAAGGCCCTCTCGTTCGGGGCTCAGTTGTAGCGCTCTAGCTTCCATGACTGGGTGCGTAGGTGGGAACGGGAGCAGTAGTAGGGCTGCCGCCATGCAAAAGGTGTGCTGCTTCCGACTACGGTAACAAGGAATAAGACACGCAACCGCAATGCCTGCCGCCAGGGTCGGGCGCAAGGGTCGACACAAGGCGTTACGGCATTCCTGATGTGGCCCCAACGCACGCACCCAACGTCCCAACCCCACCTTAACCGATTCCTTGCACTTTTGTGCAACTTGTGCAAAATTGCAGGATGCGTCAGAGGCGCCACAGGGAGCCCAACGGAACGCCAGCGGCGTCGGTGTCGAGGTCGGCGTCGACGTCGGCGGACGTGCCGCTGAGGCAACCGTGCGGATCCTGCCCGACGCCGGCCTCGGCCTCGCCGCCGGGCCAGCGACGTGCTCGTCGCCGCCGCGGCTGTACGGCATGCGCATGACGGACATCTCCGCCTCCGCAGACATCACGAGCCGCGGACCGACGGATGACGGCGCCGACGGCGCCGCCACCGGCAACCTCGGCGGCGCCGGCGAGGTCCGTTTGCATCTGTCGTACAACGCCAGCGGCAGCGGCAGCGGCTCGGCGGCGGCACCTGCCGCTGGCAACGCCGCTCTCACCTTCACCGGCGGTGAGGCCGCAGCCGCAGCCGCTGGCAGCGGCGTCGGCGGCGGCCGCGGCGCCGCAGGCGCAGCTGTCGCGGTGGCGCTGAAGTCGGTGCTCGTGGCAACGCCGCCGTCGGCATCACTCAGTATCCCGATGTCCTTCTGCACCTACGAGCAGCTTCTGGACCCTGGACTGTCCATCAATGACAGCACCCTCAGCCCACCGCCGCACAGCCGTCTTTCTGACGCCGCCCTGCTGTCCTCCGGACCCCTGCCGGTACTCAACCCGCCACCACTGGGCTATCTCACCAACGCGATCGCGGCGGCGGAGGCGGCTGGCGCCGCCGCCGCCTGCGCCGCCGCTGCCGCCACGGTTGCCGCCGCCCTCGGGGCGACCGCCGATGAAACCTGCGGCGCGAAGGGTGGCCTTGAGGCCATGGGAGCCTCGCGGCAAGACCGCGCCGCCACGGGAGCTGCGGCGGCGGCAGTAGCGGCAGCGCCGATGGCGATGTCGTACAGCGCACCGGCTCAACACCTTGTCGCCGTCGCCAGGCAGGGGCCCGGCGGCTTTACGCCATCGCTCCAGAGCCCGTTTCTGCGTGCCGGCAGCCCCCCGTGGGACCGGACGCGGCTTCCGTCGCCCTTGGGCGCCGCCACCGTCACCTTATCAGGGGACAGCTTCACGGTTGGAGATGGCGGTGGTGGTGACGGCGGACGCCAAGTCACGCGCAACAATCTCGGTAGTCTCGGTCCACAGCCCCAGCAGCAGCAAATGGGCCTACAGGGCGCCGTGTCGTCGGGCCAGGTTCCGGAGCCGCATGCCAAGGTCAGCGGCGGCGGCAGCGGCGGCGGCGCCGCCGCCGCCGGTATCAGTGATGCGAAGCTGGCAGCGGCATCCCCAGCAGGGCGGCGCGGCTCCGGCCGCGGCGGCGCACCCGCACACCCGGCGGCAGCGGCGCTGAAATCGGAGGCGGAAACCGCTGCTGGCAGTACGGCGGCCTCCGCGGGTCCCAGCGTGACGCTCCGACTGCAGCCCAGTGGAACGCCAAGTGAGCTGAACAACATCGTTCTGCCCCAGGGCGCAGCCAGCGCTGCAGGTAGGCTGTGTGCGAGGGACCGCGGGGCCAGGCGACACAAGCACACAACGCATCCGTAGAACACACGGCCCGGCCACGTGCTGCCTGGCCTGGGTTTTTAGGGGATTTCCTTCGCCTTGGTCGTTATCGCTGCGGTGCACGGCATCAGCTGGCCCGCTTGATCAACCCCCGAGTGACCCTTCGGAGGCTCCGAAGTATACTGTAACAGCAGCAACAACAGCAACAACCGCAACCGCATACGGGACTGGCGCCCCGCGAAGCCGCGATACGACGGTTTCGCCGACTGTGCGCGCTTGCTAGCCTGCCGTGGCTGTTCGTCCAGAGGCCATCCCTTTCCCCCCATTCAAGTCACCGTAACTCAATGCCCTCCGAAACCATGTCCAACCTTCCATACACCCGCAGATTCAGCAAGCTCCCCTTGCTCCTCCGTCATCGCCCGCGCCGCACACATCGCCAAGGCCGCCTCCCCCGCCGCCGCTGCGCCCTCCGCCGCAGCCGCAGCCGCCGCCAGCGCCGCCGCCGGCCCCGTCGCCTCCGCTCCCGCTTCCGGCCATAAGGCCCGACTCTTCCAATCGCTCACCACCTGGACGCAGCGCTCGCTGTTCCGCGACCTCCGACGCAACGCCCGCCGCGATCCCGGAGATGCTCGCACCTCCGACACCGGCGGCGCCGGCGAGGCGACGCCCGCGTCAGCGGCCTGGTCGCCAGGCACCGCCGCCGCCACTGGCGGCGCCGGTGGCGGTAGCGGCGGCGGCGGCTCCGCATTTGCAGCATCTCCTCCCGGGGAGATGGAGCGGGAGAGGGAACGGGAGCGGGAGCGGGAGCGGGGCTTGCTGGCGGCGTCAGGGGGCCACTCGGGGGCGCTCTCCGACCTGCGCGTGCGGGCGGTGCTGCGGGCGGCTAACACGCATTCGGCCGGCGCCGCCGTGTCCCCCTCAGACAACGGCAGCCAGGCGCCTAGCGCCAGCGGCGGCAGCTGGCTGGCACCGGGTGAGCAGGGGCAGGGGGCAGCAGGGGCAGGGGCAGAAGGAGGAGCGCTGCTGCCCTGTAAGGACCTAATTCGGTGCGGGAAGCTGGATGATGGGCGCTGCGGCTCCAACGCCTCATGCGATTCAAGGTGCCGCAAGCTCGTGTAGGGGCTGGGGGGCGTGTGGGACCTTTAAGCATCCCCTCCCGCTGCCGCTCCCGCTGCCGCCGCTCCCGACCCCATCCTTCCGCCCTGTTGCAGGTGGTTTCATGGCGCTCCGAGAAGGCTCCCTGGGCCGGGGCAGGCCCTCCACCGTCGACGTCAGCGACGGCTCCTCCCTTGCCGCCCCCTGCCCGCGCCCGCGGGCTTCCTCCCAGCCGCTGGCGGCGGCGGCGGCGGCGGCGCTGCCGCGCACGCCCTCGCGCGCTTCCCTTGTGTGGCAGCTCCTGCGCAACGTCGGCTCCGGGCGCCATGCCAAGCAGCATCGCATCAGCGATGTCGGCGCGGCCGGCGGCGGCGGCGGCGGCAGCGGCGGCGGCGGCGACCACACCGCACCCGCGGTGCTGTCGGGCTCACCGAACCTCAGTGCCCTGGGTGCCTCGCAGCGCTCACGCTCCGCGCTACTGCCGCCGTTCCGATCCAATACGCACCACGCTGGCATGCTACAGCCGCCTTTACCTGCGGCGCAGACCGACCCACGGGTCACAACGCCAGCGCCGTCACCGGCACCAGCGCCGGCAGCCGCTGCCGACAGCGCTGCTGACAGCGTCGGCGATACGGTAACAGCCGCGGCGGCGGCGGCGTCCGTCCTTCGCCGTCGGCCCCGCGGCAGCCGCGCAGTACGATCGGTCGCGGATATGCTGCGTGGTGTGCGCATCAGCAAGCGCTCCGTTGCCGGCGGCGGCGCCGCCGGTGGCGGCGGCGACCGTGGCGGGAGCGTGATGTACAGCCCGCCGGGCAGCGCCCGCAGCCACGTACGGCAGAGCGGATCGCCCGCGCGCCGGAGCTTCAGCAGCAGCGCGTCCAGCATGTACAGCGGGAACGCAAGCCCGTATGTGACGATGGGCGGAATCGAACTTACGACCTCGGTGCGTGGGTTGTGGGAGGGACGGGGCCATGCGTGGGACGGCGTCCGGCGCGCAACGTCAGCGACATCACAATGAGCAGTTCATCTCCCGTGCACACGTGCTACTCCATCGCTCCCGCCTAAAAGTGTTTCGAAACCCTACATCCGCTTTCGTTGTTGTCGGTTTGGCTTGGCCGGACTGATGCGTTGGGGCGGCTGATGCGACCCAGCACCTCTGCTGCGCTGTGAAAGCTCGAAGGGCGTTGTGCAGCGGCACATCCAAGAAGCCACAAGCATCACTTTGCCAAATTTCGCGGCCCTGGTGCTGGTTGCTGCTGTGTTGCTGCTGCCCCTGCTGCCGCTACCACCGCCGCCACAGGGACATGCCATGACGGGAATCCTGGCCACCATGTTCGGCCGGGCCCGGCACCATCACAACAGCTCCAACAACGTTCAGCACCTACAGCCGCAGCAGCAGCAGCCGCAGCAGCAGCAGCCACAAGGTCACGTGTTCAACCCCGTCAATCGACGCCGCAGCTTGCACGTCGCACTCGGAGACGCGGCGCGACTGGTAGGCGGCCGTCCGTGGGTGATCGGAGCTGGGGTCACAAAGATGGAATGGGACACCGGAGATGGGATAAAACCCTGAGATGACCGCTTGTTACCGTGCCGATGGGGGATACACGAAGTAAGGAGCAGCCGCGCACGACTGGAGATGGGGCAAGGTGGATGCGGGCGGGGGCTGGAAAAAGGGGTCCTGCAGCTGGGGAGCGAGCCCGTACGGGTGCAAAGCAAAGGGAGGCAAGAGGAAGCAGAGCGGCCACTCCTCTTTCCACCCCTGACCCCTCCCCTTTCCAGGAACTCTTGCAGCGCTGCACGGCCGCGGGGGAGCCCTGCCCGGACCCCGCTGCCGCCGCGGCCTCAGATGCCGTTGGCAGCGGCCAGCAGGCCTTTGCCGCCGCCGTCGCGAGGACATACGTGGAACGCCGCCGCCGCCAGCAGCAGCAGCAGCAGCAGCCATCCCAGGCGCGGCCGGGCGTGTTGGAGTCCTGGGATGGAAGTCACACTCAGCCGCCGGTGGCTTCCCTGCACCGCCTGGCCTCCTTGGGCGATATCGCGGGTGGGTGGGGTGTGCTTTGGGTGCGTCGCACGAAACGCAAAACGGCGGCGGCGCCTCACAGCGACTGATGTTGTAAGGCTTGAAACCGCAGGCTTCAGAAGGCGGCGGCGCCAGACAAGACGGCGCGCACCCGCCCCAAAATGACATGCTTTTACACACTGTTTACTGTACATCGCTGTTGTACATCGCTGTTGTACATCGCTGTTGTACATCGCTGTTGCACGTCGCCCTGAACGTGTAATGCAGTGGCTCTGGGTTCAGGGCTGGGTGGTGAGCCCAGCGCGGAACCAACGCCTGCCGTACCCCTGCCGCGCCTGCCGTACCCCCGCTGGCAGCATCCTGGCTGGGCGTGTTGGCGCATGTTTGGCGTCCCGTTCACGTTTCACCCGTCTCTTTGGGGGCCTGGTGCCACGCTTCCCTGTGGTTCCTGCAGGTCTTGCGCAAGGCGAGTATCCGACCCCCGACGGCAGCAAGCTGTTGGCCACAAGCGTTGGCTTTGGCGGCGCCGCCTTCAACTGGGCCGCCGCGGAACATCCCGCCACGGCCGCCGCCGCCACCACCACCACCACCGCCCCTGCCCAATACCACCATCAACCTCTGGCGTCACCCGGCCGCGCTTCCAGAAGCCACCATCCCGCTGGCTCGACCGCCGTCAGCGTCGCTGCCGCCGCCGCCGCCGCCGCCCTCGCATCCGACGGCGCAGCGCGGCTGGGGCGCGCCAGCGTCGGCGCCAGCACGGCCGCGTGCCGTCGTACAAGCAGCGGCCCGCTGAACCGCAGCGGCTCCCTGTCGTCGGCGCGCGGCGCGCTCGCCGCCTTCAGCCTTCAGACCAACAGCGGCTCCGCCGGCTGCAACGCACACGCCGCCGCTGCCGTCCTGGGCCTGGATCCAGCGCACGGCGAGATGCGCTCCTTGGACGAGCTGGGGCCCGTCGAGTTCGGGTCGCCGCCCTTCACTCCGTCGCCGCTGCGCCCCGCGCATCCGAGCTCGCTGCTGTTGCGGAAATCATCCTGGGAGAGCGACGCGGCGGCTCAGCAGCAGATCCTGCCGCCGTCGCCGCTGGAGCCGCCGCCGCCGCCGCTGCTGCTGCAGCATTGCCCGGAGCAGCAGCAGCAGCAGCAGCAGCAGCAGCAGCAGCAGTTTGCGGGGTCCCATCAGCAGCAGCGGCTCGGATGGCGCCTCGGCGGCGGCGGCGCGGCGGTACAGCAGGCGCAGGCGGAGCGCGCTGGGGCGGCGGCGGGCTTCGTGTGGCGGCCGCGGTCCGCAGCTGACGGCGGGTCCATGCAGGTGCGTGCGCGGCAGAGGGTTTCACGGTTTTACGGTTTTGAGGTTTTAGGGGCAGATACCGGTGTCGTCCTGTCATCAGGCCATGCGTCCCGCCCGGACGCTGCGGTATCTTCTTGCTTTTACCCTCCCGAAGGCCCTTGAATCGGGGCTCGCCTTTGGATCGGGGTCGAATGCTCTGTACTGCAGCCCGCGGAGACCGTACCGTTGAACCGTTCCCGTCTCCGTCCCTCCGCTGCGGTATCTTCTGTACAATCCCGATCCCCGCCCCGTCCTCTTCAGGCTGGCGTGCTCATCCAATCCTCCTCCGTGCACGGCATGACGTCGCCGGTGTACTCCCGCCGCAGCATCGGCATCTGCAACGGCGCCGCCGCCGCCGCCGCCGCCGCCGCCACGCCACCGGCGGTCAGCCCTTCGGCCACTCCCGTCACAGCAACACCCCAGGGCCCCGCATCCCCCGCCTTCAGCCTCTCCACTCCAGCCAGTCCGCAATACTCTGGGGCGAGGCCCCGGTCTGCTGCACCCGATCCGGTGCCCCTGGCGCCGGACCAGCAGCAGCGGCAGCAGCAGCGGCAGCAGCAGCAGCAGCGGTCGCCCAGCATTGTGCGCGGCGGCGCCGGCGGCGCCACCGCCCGAACGGCTTCCGTGCCGTTCCCCGGAGCCGCCACTGGCCCAGGTCTGGCTGCGTTGGCGTTGCTGTCGGCGTCAGCGTCGGTGCACGGCGCGCCACGCTCAACGGCCGGCCGCTGCGGCCGGCTGTCTGCTCCCAACGGGTTGGACTTGATGGACGCGGACTTCGCTCCGCCGGCCGGGACGGCAGGCGACCTTCGAAGGACCATCGGCTGCCGTACAGACGATTTCATGATGGTACACGCACGCGCCATGGCGGCGGCGGCCTGCCAGTCGCAGCCGCCGCCGCTTTCCGAAATGGCCGTCGCCGTCGCCGCTGGCGGCGGTGGCGGGTTCCGCAGCGTCAGCACTACGGCGAGCTCCGTCAGGGCCGTACACGCCCGCCGGGCGACGGCGGCAGCCATGGGTGGCGGCGGCGGCGACGGCGGCGGCGATGGTGACGGCGGCCAGCAGCGGGGTCCGCGTGTCATCGAGGCGGCGCTTCCCGGGCCGAGCCATCCGCTGTACTACAATACACCCATGTCGGAATGGGACGAGCCTGAGGCGGTCGCCGCAGTGAACGCCGCCGCGGAGGTGGCGGCGCAGGCGTCCGGCGCGGCGTCAACGCGGCGCGCCTCCACCTTCAGCCGCAGGAGCGCTCGGCGGCTGGCTGCCGCCCAACAACAACAACAACAACAGCAACAACAGCAACAACAGCAACAACAGCAACAACAGCAACAACAGCAACAGCAACAGCAGCAGCAGCAATCTAATGCCGCAGTCAGTGCGACACCGCCGTCGCCGACGCCAGTGCCGTCCGCAGCCGCACGGGCGGCGACGAGCCCGGCGCCGGGACTGACCCAACCGAGCCGCACATGTGCATCTTCGTTTGGCCCCTTTCACCTGGCGGCAGGGGGCGTGTGGCCTCTTCGGCCACTGTCACCGCAGCGACAACAGCAGCAGCAGCAGCAGCAGCAGCAGCCACAACAGCAGCTGCTGCAGCAGCACTTGGATCGCTGCGCGCCGCCATCACCCTCACTGCTGCTGCAGTCAACGCCCGCCCTGTCGGACCCCAACCGACAACGAGAGGTTGTTGGTATGGGGCGCACCAGCTTGCAGAGCGATTGTATCGGCTCCACCGGTTGCTACGGCGGTGGCGGTGGCGGTGGCGGTGGCGGCGAAGCGGCCACCGGCAGTGCCCCCGGCTCTCACCACTCGATCGGCCATCCACCATCACCCCAGCAGCCGCAGCAGATGCAGCAGCAGCTGCTGTTGCAGCATCAACTTCACCAGCATCAGGAGCCGCGTGGCCGCCAGCTGCCCCACAAGGCCCGCACTTCACCCGTGCTGTCGCCGGGTGGCAGCCCCAGGGTACCGGAGGCACCACCGCCGGGGGCTGCTGCCGCCGGCGGCGCCGGGGGCGGTAGCGGGCTTACTCCAGCCCCCGCTGCGGCTCCTGCCGCCGCCTCCATCGCGGCCGCCATTCCCGCGCCGCCACGGCCGTCGGCTGCCGTGTCGGTGGCGACTGGGGAGCCGGGTCAGGGTGCGCCATTTCCACTGCATCAAGACACGGCTGGGCCGCAGCACACACAGCAACACCCACAGCCGCAGCTACAGCATCCGCAGCAGCGGCGGCAGCAGCAGCCGCAGCAATCCCCGTTGGTCTTCGGAGGGTACTGGGTGCCGTCAACTTCGCCCTTCTATCAGCACCAGGACGCCGATTGGGACAGCGAGGTGGACAAACTGGTCGTGGCGGCGCAGGAGTCTGGTGCCGCCGCCGCTGGCGGTGCCGACTCTGAGGGGGAGCCGCAGGTGCATCGCGGGCGGGCTGAAACAGGGGGAGGGAAAGGGGCGCGATGACGTGCACCGCAAGGGCTGGTTCGGTGCTGCATCGCGGGCCAGCAGCCCTTCAGGCGCCTCTCTTTAGGCTGCTCGTCCCATGTGACCCATTGGGTCCGCACTCAACAGGACGCAGCCCGGTCCGCCTTTTGCGTCCGTGTTTCGCAAAGGAGTCTGCGCTTCCGGGATCTGGGCGTGTGTGAATCTAGGATCGCTGGCAAGGGGCAGCGCCAGCCGCCGCCTCAAAGGCCTGCCTGACACGGTCGTTGTCCATCGGTGTTACGGTGCCCCTTCTTGCCTAATGCGCGGCTCCCTGTGCCCTTGCCCTTGCCGAACGGTAACGGCCGTTGAGATCTTGAGAACCGGACGCTGTCCCACTTCGCCTGTTCGCCTGTCGTCTCTGGACCCGGTCGCCCGCAGAGCCTCAGCGCCATCTTGCGACGCACGGAGCTGGAGCTAACGGCGCAGCTGGGCCGCTGCAAGACACCCGAGGTGAGGTCAGCCGCGACCGGCGATGAACCGTCGTACAATGGACGGCCGTGATATTCTGATGTAGACTTACCGTGATAACCGTGGCCGGTGTTTTCTGCGTTTTTGGTTTCAACTTTGGCACATTAAACTTGCGAATCGATCTGATTCAATTCAATCTTTTCCGCTTTGGTTCGGTTTGGCTCGGCGTGGCCTGGCCTGCCTGCGCACGGCCCGCCATGCCGCGCCAAGGCACGCGCCTGTGTGTGTGCGTGTGCGTCCTGCAGCACACGTCCTGCATGCCACCCTCGTGCCTCGTCCCGCCGTGCACATGCGCAGCTGCGCACGCACACCCAGCCTAAACCCACCGCCCCAAACGCGTGCAGGAGGCGGGCAACATCTCCCACATCCTCCAGGCCATTCTCCAGCGGGGCGCCAGCCGCGCTCGCGGCGGCGGCCCGCCGGCGGCGGCGGCGGCGGCGGCGGCTGATGAGCCGCCACAGCTGCCGTCGCTGCCCACAATCACGACAATGTGGAATCCCCTGCACGTCATCTGGGACGCGGGGACGCGCGAGTCAGGGGACGAGGCCGAGCGCAGCCGCAGGTGGGGGCGACTTGCGGTCTTGGGGTTCGAAGGTTGACTTAAGGTTTTAGGGTTTGGCGATCGGCCCGCTCACGACCGCTGCGCCCCCTGCAGGCCGCCCGCCATCTCCCTGCAGCGGGATCCGGCACCTGTGCCGGCGCCGCATCTCACCCAGCCGCCGCCGCGTGCGTCGCGGGAGTCACAGCTGCGGCCGGAGCTTGACGTCGCGGCAGCCGACCGGGATGCCGGCTGGGAGGACAAGGCAGCGGCGGCGGCGGCGGCAGCGGCTGCCGAGTCGCTGTGCAGCGGTGGTGGTGGCGTCGACGACGACGACGGCTGCGGCGGCGGTGGCGACGGCAGCTCTTCTCCGGTGACGTTGCCCTTCCGTGTTCCCCCCGACCTCACCAACGCGAGCTCCATAGCAGGCGGTGAGCTCGGTGCCACCGACGGAAGTCAGCAGCGGCGGCATGGACAGCGGCAGCAGCGCCTGCAAGGGCCGCCAGACCAGGCTGGGCCGTCGCTTGGCCACCACTACTCCCTGCGGCCAATCCGTGCGTCCAGCAGCCTTTCCCGCTGCGCGAGCACAGGCGGCGGCGGTGACGACGGCGGCTGTGGTGACGGTGGTGGTGATGGCGGCAGCGGCGGCGCCACGGCGACACAAGCTGCCGCCGCAGCAGCAGAAGCGGCAGACAAGGAGCTGTGGTGCCTTTCCCAGCTTTTTAGCGGCGCAAGCGAGCGCAGCTGTGGCGCCGGGTCCCACCGTGGACGCCTTGGCATGAGCACTGGCCTCAGCGATGACGATGGCGGCGGAGGCGGCGGGGTCGGCGGCAGTGTTGGCGGCGGCGGCGAAGGCGGCGCTGCCGCCACGCCCTTCGTCTCTCTTCTGCCGTACTTCGGCTTGGGCAGCAGTGGCGCCACTACCCCCGCCGCCACGCCCTTTGCCAGCCCAGGAGCCAGCCACGCCGCCGGAAGCAGCAGTACGACACCCACCTTGCGCGGCGGCCTGGCGGCCGCCGCCGCCGCAGCTCGCTGCGCCTCCTCGTCGCTGTTTTCGGGCGCGGCGGCGGCCGCCGGCAGCGCCGGCGGCGCCGGCAGCGCCGCCGCCGCGGTGCTTTCGTCGTCGTCTTTGGCCGCGGCCACGGCCCTGCGTGCCCTCAGCCACACCGCCAGCTCCCGCGGCGGCCTCAGCGGGGCTGCCTCCCTGGTCGCGTCGCTAGGCGACGGCCTCGCCGGCTCCCCAGCAAGCGCCAGACTGGCGGGCTTGGAGGGCCTTGACATCGCGGCAAATGCGATAGCGCCGGCGTTTGCTGCGCCGTCGGGAGCCATGATGGTTTCGGCGCCGGCGTCAGCGTCAGACCGAACCGCGAGGCTGATCAACCGCCGCCGAAGCCAAGGCGCCTCGAATCTCGAGGCCGCTGCGCCGCTTGGCGGCGGTGGCAGCGGCAGCGGCGGCGGTGACAACTTGGCGGGCCTGGCGTCGCCGCTGGGCTGGCGGCGGCAGCGGCATCAGCCGCGCACTTACAGCGATGGGTTTTTAAACAGAGGCACGCAGGGCACCGAGTGTGACCCCGGCGCCGAGTTGGCCCACGGCGCCGTCAGTGATATGGAGGCCGGCGTCAGAGGCGAGGGGCTGGTGGCGGGAGTTCAGCAGAGCAGCGCGCGAGCTGAAAGGCCAAATTCGGAGTTGTGCAGTAGCGCGGACGACGGTGCGGAAGGTCCGGGGCACAACGGCGAGGTGGCGGCGGCAGCGGCGACGGCACCAGGCCGAACGCCGTCACCGACGGCTGCAGCAGCGGCGGCGACGGCGACGGCGGCGGCGGCGGCCGCAACGGCGCCACACGGGCTGCAGGGCGGGATAGAGCGGTGCTGGGCGGTTATTCCGGGCGTGGAGTCACGGCAGGACGTCCAACCTTCCGTCGCCGCCGCCGCCGCCGCTGCTGCCGCCAGTGCAAGCGATTTTGGTGTGCACAAGCACTCGCTGCAGTTCACCACCAGCTTCGACACCGAGGTCGACGGCGCCGCCGACGACTGTACGGATCGTCCGTCCCACACCGGCGTGTCGTACAGCGAGCGCACGTCGGCCTTCTCGCTGCGCTCGCTGCAGTCCGTCATCGATCGCAGCTCGGCCCCGACTTACGACGGCGCCGGTTGCGGCATCGGAGGCGGCGCGGACCGTTTGTCCAGCCAGTCGTACTACAGCCACATCTCCTGCCGTACGGATCTCACGGAGACGGAGTCCCAGGGCTGGCGCCAGCGGCGCAGGGTAGCGGGATCCGCTGCCTCGGGCGCCGGCCCGTCCCATTCAGCCTCCCACGGTCGTACACTGGGAACAGAGCACCACAGCTTGCGGAGTCTTTGGGTCCCCGGATCCCAGGTATCGGCGGACCAGCTTTGGACGCAGTCGGGCGATCTGACTGGCGGCTATGAAGACGGCGGTGGCGTCGGCGGCCTCAGCTCGTCACTGCTGTCGACAGTCCGCAGCAGGAGCCTCAACGCAAAGCTCGCGGCACAGCACCAGCCCTGGGCCACGACGGCGACGGAGCCGCCGTCGCCGGCAGCGGCGGCGCCGGTGGCGGTGACGGCGACGGCGAGCGCCGCCGCTGGCCCGCTGCCGTCGCTGACGGTGGTACGGTCCGGCCGCCGCACCGGCGCCGCCGCGATGGCTGTGGTGGCGGAGGCGGATCTGGAGGGCGATTCACCCAGGGTCACGGAAGGTGGTAAAGGAATCGAAAGCGGCGGCGGCGGCGGTGGAGGGCGTACTGGTGGTGGTGGTGGTGGTGGTGATGGCGACGGTGGTGGTGGTGGGTGTTGAGGATTGCTTCAGGGCCCTGGCCCTGAACCGGCGGTGCTACAGGGCTCCGTCCGGAGCACCGGCGGCACCGCACCCGCCGACGGCGGCGTGGCCACACCCGCCGACGGCGGCGAAACGCGTTGACTGCCGGCGGGCTGCCGTCCCGCCGACTCAAGGGCTCATCCCTGGAGGGAGATGCTCCGCATGCTCGCTGCCCTCCGCGGTCCGTGCGTGGGTGGGGTGGGGTGGGGTTCAGCACCGAGGAGGCACCACAGCACAGCGCAGCGGCGTTTCAGAAGAGCTTTCTTGCGGACATAAACGAACGGCGGCTTGGCGGGGTAGGGCCAGCGCATGCTGGAGGTGTTGTTGTTGTTGTTGTTGTTAGTGGGATCCAAACTCTAGAAGAGTAGAGCCAACGGGCCAGCTAGCCCTTCGTGCACTGCACTGCACCGGAGGCGACCAGGAACGAGCAAGCCCGGGGGGAAAGCTAAGAAACCCGCAACCACGGGGGAATTTGCCATGCGGCCTCCCAATCGGCGGCGGGCTCCGGCCCCCCACAAGGAGGCACACGGTGGTGGTGTTGGGGGAGAGGGGAGGGGTGTTGGGGGTGCACGCGCCATGGGCTGCTGCATCGGCTATGGGGCGAGCGAGCCGGGCGCTGGGGAGTTTTGGCAGTGGCTGAGTACGTCATTTACATTCTTGGGTTGGTCAACCCCCATAGCAGCTTTTTGTTGCGCACCCGCGGCGCTCTGGTACCGGTATGTGACCCTCATGAAGAGAGGTAAAACGAACTGTTGTTGGTGACATACTTTTGTTACGGTGGCAAGTGCCAAAAGACAAGAACAAGCACGTAATTATCCGTACCGTGAAACGCGATGATCCACCCCCACGACGCGCGACGGCCATTGCGATGATGCTAAGACAAAAGAGTCCGCGGACGTGTACATGACCTGCCGTGCCTACATTGCCGTGCCTGCCTACTTCGATCCATTCCATATAGACGCCTGCGACACACACACCCAACAAAAAGCAAGGACCAGCCCTGCAGACACGAGCGCGATGACGCGAGCGCGTCACCCCTGCACCACCCCTGCAATGCCACCTGTATAAAAAAACGACTACATGAGCACGAGGGGCACCTCTGATGGGCGCTACCCGTGCAGAGGCAAGCCTCGCTGATGAGGCGTCGCTACCACGCCGGCGGCGTGCCAACGCTACGACGCCGGCGGCGGCGGTGGCGGCGGCGAGGGCGTCTGGCCGTCCAGGGCCGACAGGCGCCGCCGCAGCTTCTCCTGTAGCTCGTTGTTGGCCGCCGCCGCCGCCCCGGGCGGCGTGGACGCCATGCCAGACATGCCGCCCGTCGGCGGCGTGGAGCGGCGCGGAGCGCCCGCCTGCATTACGTGCGCGGCAGCACCGTTGACAAGGGAAATGAAATGGGAACACACTCGTACCGTATCCTGGTGAGACCAAGCCCCTGGTCGGCGAGGGGATCCACGAGGGTTGGCTTACGGTACCATGCGCGGCGACGGCTCCACGGAGAGGGGCCAAACGGCGCTCAGTCACCAACCCACGGAGTACCGTAAAAATGACCAACGGATCCGATCTAAAAAGCAGATCGCTTAACACGGCCCGCGGCTCACCGGCGTGACAAAGCCGCCTGCCGGCGTCGCTGGCGCCGCAGAAGATGTGGAGGCCGAAGCGCCGGACGGACGAGCCCCCGGTTGCCTAGCGGTCGGCGACGGCGTAGCAAGCGGCTTCACTTGCCCAGCGGCGGCGGCGGCTCCCGGTTGAGGCACGGCAGACGCTGAGGCCTCTGGCCCGCCTCTGCCGTCGCCGCTACCGCCGCCGCTGCTGGTTGGCTGACGCTGCTGCTCTGCCCGCCGCTGCAGCGCCGCCGTCAGCTCTCCGCCGAACGGCGCGGCGGCGTTGCTCCAGGCGGGGGTCGTAGCCGGCGCCTCCGCCTCTGCGGCCTCCGCCGCCGCGGCCGCCTCCGCCTCCTCCATCTGTCCGGCAACACACGGGAAAGGCAGTGGCAGCGCGAGCGCAGTTGAGGTGGCATTCGTGCTGGCACGCAAGGCCAACCGGAACAGGCTTTGCAAGGTCATTGCATTTCAGGCAGTTGCTTTCGTAAGGTGCGGAGGGCGTGGAGGCTGCGCGGTACCGTTTGGCGACTGACTGAAGAAGCGGTGCGCGCGGGCCTGTTATGTTGCAAGTACCCTGACACGCCCCCATCGCCACCACCGTCACGCATTGCCCAGCCTCCTGTGTATGTGCCCAGTCTATTCGCTACGCGGTGCAGCCGCAACCGCAACCGATGGTACAGTCTCCCTGACACCGGGAACAAGCCGCTGCCGCTGCCGCTGCGCGCGTCGGCGCGTGTAGGGCCCCCGCGCGCCCTCACCTGCTTGGCGGCCGACTGCCGGCGCCTCAGCTTCTCCGCCAGCTCGCCCATCGCGTCGGCCGAGATCTTGGGCCCGGCGTCCGCCGCTGCCGGTGTGGCCTTGTGCGCCTCCATGGCCTCCTCCAGTGCCGCCTGCCGCTGCTGAAGAACGCCTGCAGTGCAGGGGCGGATAGGGGGCAGCGGATGACGCCCAATGAATGAATCCGGGTTCCGGGTGGCGCCCAACGAACCCGGGTGGTGCCCCACGCGTCAGGCAATCGGCGGATGGCGCCCCTCACCGCGTCTTGAGGACCCGTTTGACAGCGTCCTGCGCCGTGGCACAGGCCATATGCATCCAGCCGCGGCGCCCCCTGTCCTCCTTGCGTAGTCTACCTAAAAAACCCTAAAACCCATGCCGGATGGCCCCGGGCATGGTATCTTCCCCCTCAGGAGTGACTCACCCCCCAGCTCCTCGGCGTACACCGCATGAGAGCGGGTGGAGGGGGTGACCTGGTCCTTCTGGTCCGTCCCGTCTAGGGCTGACTTGCCCTGCAGGGCGCAGGGGGGTCCACGCCAGGCCGTCGGGAGGAGTAAAGATGAAAGCGCAGCGATGGGCGGCGGGCGGCGGGGGGCGGGGAGTGCAGCAGGCTAAAGGATCCGAAATCGCGAGCCGAGAGGACAGTCTCGAGCGAACGGGCGGGCGGTGAAAGGGGCGAAATCAAGTCGATTTAGGGCAAACCCTCGGGCACAAAGCCCTGAACAAAGGCAAGCAAAAACAGGCAAATGTAGGCAAAGGACGATGCGGAAGGACAAGGAGGCGGCGCGCCGTTTCTTGCAAGCGCCGATGTCCGAGAGAAAGGCCGAGCCGAGCCGAGCCGCGTCGTCCCTCCCAACCAACCGCCACCGGTAGCAGGATAGGCCCCGGCGCAGCACCGCACATGAGAGCCCCGATCAGGTCAGAACCTGGAAGCCCGCCAGCTGCCGCGGCCCGCCGCACCCTTGTTCTACTTTTACAACAACCATCCATCTACTTAATACTACTTTCACAAAGCCATCTATCGTGATTACCGCCGGACCGGAGCGCTCTCCTCGCGCCCCCGGTGCCGCACCTTCTTGGCGCTGAGCTCCGCCTGCCAGGGGCTAGGCGCGGGGATGCCGCCGTTGGCCGCATCGTCCTCGCCCTTGCGAACCTTGAACCGCATCACCTGGCGGCGGGGAATGCAGAGAGAGAGAGAGGGCCAGCGAAGGACAGCGCGGGGAAGGGAGGAAGCATCGTCGGATATTGTGTGTGAGCATATGTGTGTGTGTATGTGTGTGCGTCGGCAGAATGAGAGCAGGAGTGAAGCGCGTGCGGGTGTTTTCAGTGCACAAGTGCTGCCATCCCCGGTAATGATCACGTGCGCCCGTGACCACGTACGGCATGGCATGTACACGACACCGCAAGTTTGCGCCCTCCAGGCGTCGAGTCTACGCACGATGCCCCTCAGGCACCCACGCGCTCGCGTTCCTGCGCGTGCGGTGCCGCCCGCCGAGCCAGCGCGCCGTGCCGACAGCGCTTGGACGGCCATTGCGTGTGGCGCACCGCGACCGGCACACCCACCCACCCACCCACCCACCTCCGCCAGGTTCGACGCGTCCTTCTTCTCCACTTTGCTGTAGTGGATCTCCCGAGCCGCCGGGCTGCCCGTCGCCTGCGGTGGCGGCGGCGGGACGAGAGCGGCAACCACCCCCACCCCCATCATCATCATCATCATCATCAACAGCAGCAGCAGGCTCTCAAAGGCGGAGACCGAGGCCCGCCCTCCTGAAGCTGGCAACGCACGACGCAGAACGCACCCGCCCCCCGAATGTTCCTGGCGTATCTGCTGCTGCTGCTGGGGGTCGCGGAGGCGCAGGATGCCACCGCGATGTGCAAAGCGGTGTGTAAAGCCGCGCGGGCGCAAGCAGGGAGCCCGGCAGCCGCCCGCCTGGGCCCAGCTGGCCCGCGGAAAGGCCGGAAGGCCCCCGCGCCCGGAGGTGCCGTCAAAAGCCCGGTCGCGCAGGACGCCTGCGACCCTAAGGTTTGGCACCCTTTGTTTGGCACCCCCGACTTGTGCCCAAGAAGGCAAAGCAACGAGCCACGGAGGCAAAAGCCGCATCATCGGTTCCCTCAGCCACCACCCATGTGCCCAGCAAGCCCCGCATTTCACAAGCCTCCGTTCCACCGCCGCGGCCTCATCTTCCCCACCATCTTCCCCCGCCTCCGTCCTGATTCCCCTGCCCCCGCCTCCGCCCCGACCTTGAGGATGGAGTCCCGCTGCAGCCGCGGCAGCACCAGGCCCGCGCCCAGCGCCGGAGTTCCGCCGTACTTGCCCAGAATCCTGTCGTACATGGCGCGACACGCGCGTCGTACGCGCACATAAACACACGCGGGGGCCGGTCGGTCGGCGTGGGTCGACGCAAGCCAAAGCCAGCGTGGGTCGATGTGGGTCGAGACTGACGCGGCTAGGCCGGGCCGGGCTGAACTCTAGCCAACAACCCGGGCCGGCCTTTTGCAGACATCGCCGGTGCCAGGGGACGACGGGCCTGGTGGCCAAGACCGGGTGGGGGCACGGCGAGCTTGAGAGTCTGCTGCTCTGGTAGCGACCACACCCCCGCCCCAATCGCGACCGGCGCCATGTGCTCCCCTCGCCGTCTGGGCCTCAGCTCGGGGTCTTCCGCTGCACCTCGTAGTCAGCAGCTTCCGCCGCCGTCCCTTGACTGCTTGTTAGGCGAACCTCGCCATTAAAAAAATGACCCACCTCGCCCCCTGCGCGGTGGGCCTACAGCAGGCCCCTACAGGTGAAACCACACCCCTTTTTCCTGAGCCCCTCCCTAGCCGCCCTGGAGCAACCCACTTGGCCTGCTTCTCCAGTTTGAACTTGAGCAGCTCCGGGTGCACAATCTTGCTGGACTTGCGCCGCTGGCCGGCGGGCATCGCCGTCGCGGTCGCCGCCGCCGCATCGGAATCCGCTGCCGCCGCCGAGCCCGACGTCGACGCCTCGTCGCCGCCGCCGCTGCCCTCGCCGTCCTCGGGCTGCAGCGGTGTACGAATACATACAGCCACACGACGGGAATGCAGTGGAGCATCTCAACGAGGAGGAGGAGGAGGAGATGGGGGATGGATGTGGACATGACGAGATAAGCCCGGGGGCAGGCGGGCAGCAGTAGGTGGCGCGCCGTGTATGCGTGTGCCGCTCGGCGGTCGGTGGGGGCCATAGAGTGTCAGTTGCAGTTGTCTACGCGATGGGCAGACTGCCGGCTGTCGGCTGCGCGCTGGTCGGGCCGTTGCTGGCGCGCTGTGGGGTTGAGTAGCCGGCGAGCTGAGAGGTCGGGATGGGGATGAGCGCCGAGGATGGGGATTCAGATACGAGCCTGCTGCTGCATACACCATCGGGACACGAGCAGCGGGGCAGCGGAGCTCATGCAGGGCCATGCAAGGCGGCGCAGCGCCGAGAGGCGCGCCAGGCGGGGATGGTCGGTTCGAGGCAGGGAGGGGGGCAAGACGGCCGGCCGGCACGCAGGCTGGCAGCAGGGCCGTCATACGCTCACCTGTCCGTTGCCCCCCGCGAGCTCTGAAGTGGGTTGAAGCCGGGCGCGCCGTGGGCGCGTCGAAAGGGCCGCAAGACGCCGCCGCCCCGTCCGACGTGCACGGCCACGTCACAGCGGCGTGACGACCGCGGCGCCAGACATGCGGTGAAGTGACATTAACGCCCGAGCGGGAGGGAGCGCAAGCTCATGGGATGGGTTGAGGACGGTGGCGGGGATGGTGATGTATGATGTTGTGAACGGGGCTGTGGGCCATACCGTATGCATGGCGGGGGAGGGGTATGGATTGTGGTGTGGCTTAGACCGCAGGGTTCCTGGCGGGGCGGCAGGGCGTAGATGGCTCGTGGCGGGGCGGCACACCGCGGCGCGAGCGCGGCCCGCCTGGTGCCCTCCTGACGCTCAGGTGGCGGACGTTGGATGTTCTGGCCGCAGACCATGCATGACCGGACGCTGCCCGCACCAGCGCATACACGGCTCGTGGTGGCAGTCTTAAGGCTGCGTAACATGGGGGTGCCAGACTCAGAGGGTCCCAGCCGCTCGTCAAGTACGTGGTGTACTCTTGCTTGGTCACCGTGTCCGTGGCCTGCTCTTGCTGTCGTCTACTGCGGCCGGGGAGGCCCGCAAGCAAGAGCCGGCTGTCTACCTTGGAAAGCCAGCTGATTTGCCTCATTCCGCACTGCCTCCACGTAAGCGTGCGCCCGCTCGTGAAAGGTGGTGAACAGCTGCAGCTGCTGCTCATGAAAAGCTTTG
This sequence comes from Pleodorina starrii, assembly GCA_030267565.1. NCBI lineage: Eukaryota > Viridiplantae > Chlorophyta > Chlorophyceae > Chlamydomonadales > Volvocaceae > Pleodorina > Pleodorina starrii. The sequence goes on along the minus strand of BRXU01000005.1, from coordinate 1,968,483 downwards.
CCTTTCGCTGCCTCGTCCAGAACGTCCAAGAGCCACTCGTCATCTGGCTGCTTGCTGCGCAAGTTGTTCGATAACAAAATGCCGCGTCTCAAGCTCGAAGTGAGCGAACTCGCGCGTTGGCGCCCCAGGTCACCGGCCTGACGAAGCACCACGCAGATGATCTGACCTGTTTAGGGCCTCCACGACCTTTCCCAAGACTGCAGAGTGGCGCTCACATGCTCGCTGAAGCGTGAAAAGCGTCTCGCGCGCTTCATCCAGGCAAAAGTCGTCCTCAGCTTCCAAAGGGTTCATATTAATAGGATTTAAACGTCTGCCACCAGTAGCTAGCTAGGCATTGGGCTTGCTGAAACAACCTGCCAACAGGACAACGCAGGGTGACACCGAGATATGCGATGTTGAAAAACAGCTTCCTGCACGCGATGGTTTAATCCAGAAGTTATGTGCTGATACCGTGTTTGCCTGGTATTGATATTTCTGTGACCGCACAGCTACAGACACTGTGAAATCTGAAATGGTAATATGGTATGCTCGGAATGCTCGTTGGTGGTTGGTTCTCAACCGCTGCAACCACCGTCTGACCAAAAGGCGCTTCAAAGAAAACCCTTCCCGATTTCGGGAATCCCCAATCCCGCAGGGGCCTTGCACGTGATTGATACTGCATATGTATGCTTCCGCATACAGATAAGGCTTACGAGGTGGACATTTTTGATTGGCCCGTCCGTCCACGCGCTGCGTTGTACCAACTGCTGTGTCGGCAGCTAGCTCCTTACAGGCGCTCCTCATCGTGAGATCGCGTTACACAGCAATAAAGTCTGCTTGTGACTTCAGGTGTACTGATAGTTCGGTTCCAACGCGTTCGCAGGTACCTGTAGGGATGGCTGGATTGGGGCGAATCGTGGCCCACCGGAGTATTCTGCTGCCCAGGGCCTCTCAGGGGCCATACCGCATGATGGCGCAGGTGCAAACGGTGGAGTCAGATTTAACATAAAAGGGTTTAAATCGAACGAACGCGAGCACGCAATCAAACACTTGATCTAAGCCTACCTAATGGCCAGTACGGTGTACAGCAACACCGTGCCACCTTCACAGCACAGACGTGCAACCCGCGCTGCAGGCGCTGCTCCGTGCATCATGAGAATGCATGGCTGAATCCACCTTTCAGCACATGCCCGATCGGAAGATGCCCAGACAGTATATATCTCGGATTCTATCCAGGATACTACAATCATCCCCCCTCAGATTGGGCGCGTCCTCTCGTCCTACGTGTTGTACCATGACCTATCAGAATAGGTACCCAGCCGGGGTTGTCTGACCAGGACAACTTTCATGGTAAACCCAGGATACAACAACTATCCTCCCTACAGATGAGGCGTCCTCGCCGAGTAGATTCCGTTCCGAATGGGGCCCGCCACCTCCCATCGCCCAATAGCATGCAGTCGTGGACCTGCCACCTCCACGTCAGAAACTGCACCAGTCGGGTATCGTACCCGGGTAGGCTGGTCTCGACACCAAATGTTGTACCATGACCTATCAGAATAGGTGCCCAGCCGGGGTTGTCTGACTAGGACAACTTTCATGATACACCAAGGATACAACACTACGGTCCAGGGTGCTGCCACCTCCCTGACTTGGACCTTTGTTACATCGTACTCGGACGGACTCGCCTGATGGTGGGGCCTACTACCTTCCATACATCAACAAGCATGCAGAAAACTGCCCACATGTAAGGATGTTAGGCCCAAAGGGCCGCGCGTCCAGTTGGAAACGGCCCAACGGTTCCCAAGACGTTATTTCACGACAAGGGCCTTATGGCGCTTGCAACCAACTCAGTTGAATTACTGAAACTCCATACCTAACGGTATCTTTCGATACCACCATTCTATGGACACTAACCTAACGGCGTTGGCGCCTATAGGGACCTAGCTTCGTTACACCACAGCACCCAGAGAGGGAAGGGGATTCGAGCCCGCCGTGCCTGCATGCCCGTGCGGGCCGCCAGATACCAATCAACAGGATCCAGAGGGGAGCCAATAATTTACACCTGACTGTAGATAGGATTATAATGCTGGCATGGGGAGCTTGCGCCCCGCAGTCACGTGGCTGGTATGGCATGTGCCGCATAACCCGTATAAGTGGGACCGAAAGACCTTTATTAAAAGCGGTGAGCCGCCATAACACCCAGGGCCACCGAACGAAGGATATACGACAACCAATTAGTGAGCTGCAAAAGGTCGTTACACACACAAACACACACACGTATACACACCCACGCACATGCACACACGCACGTGGGCGACCCTTCAGGGCGGGGCCTCCCTGATGAGCGCTTCGCGCTGGGATCCCTCCTTGTAGGATTGACAAGCAAAATGAGAAGAACGTGTACCGGCGCAACGCGTTACGTACACCGCGAGCCAGACCTCCGCAATTTAGGTGCGAGCACTCCTGCATATACCGTATGCCCAGACAGCATCACTGACTTTCGCGGCAGACTTGCGTGTATTGCCAGGTAATAAGTATGGCTAACGGGGCTTGTATGTGCAGCGTTGGAATGCGTGTGCGTGGTGCCCCGAAGTCGGGCGATCGAGTCCGCCGCAAAGACTCTGGTGAATGCCGGCTTCATTGCGTGAACGTAAATGCGGCCAGAAGCTTTCCAGAATGTCGTTGAATGATAAGAAATCATCCTAAACGGTGTCGAGGTAGAGCGATAAAACAAAGAGCTGCCGGGTTCCGCTTTACGTACGTACGATAATTGGACCGCGACTACCTCTGACTACTACCAGCGATCAACGCGGCGTTTATTACACTAATTAACCAACCAGGCCTGTAAAAGTGCATCACAGAAGTACATCATCCGAGAAAATGAAAGGCTATCGATTCCACCAGATTCCACGCAGCTCATCTGAAGCCAAGCCTCCGAAACATTTGAAGCCGACCGCAGACATACAGACAGGCTGGCAACCGACAAACTATCTTGATAAAATAAAAAATATGATGAAATTTAAAGATAGGCATGCAGGCAGGGTCTTACCCGACACGCAACGCCGAACCCAAGCCGCTCCGCGGCGGGCCTGCGGGGGCTCCGCGCCAAAAAATGCGTGATGGGATCCTCGCAATAGCTTATCCTGTACTGACATAGTCTGCTGGCAACAGTATATGGCTGCGAATTTAGCCGCCTGATCCAGCATTTATTACGATACTGCCTGACTGGACTCACAGCTGATGATTTACGCACGGCACTACCCCTTGTTACCGCCGCCGCCAAGAGAAAGCCACCGATCAGTATGCAAGAAGGATACGACATTGATACTAGCTAGGTCAGCATACCAGCAGGGTATACCATTGCTTCTGCCGGGCGACTACAGAGGCCATTCTCGCCCATCGTGCCCGTGCCCGTGCGCGTGCCCGTGCAGGGTATTTCTCGTATCCTTTCTGGCCGGGCAGATGACTAGTACGTAGCTAGCAGTATCTTCCTCGCGCAATACGGCGGCGTTACATTGCTTCCCTGCGCCCTGCAGACGTACCTCTGTAACGTACCGACACTGTCGAAAAAATACAGACGCAGTATGGGGGCTCGGCGCTCGGCGTGCTCATCAAGAAGCTGACACCCCCTTTTTCGATGTTGTACGTAGCGCGTACGTAAAGGTCGATTGCGCGAGTTTGCGGCCAGACGACGGCCGGCCCTAATGTGCAAAGGCACACAAGGCTTTCGTCACGGCTTTGCTTTAGCTCAACCCTTGCCATTCGGGCAGTAATGATGGAGGGTAGGTGAATCAGGGCAGGCGCGTGCCAGCCCTCGCGCTCAAGTGCTCTTCCACACATGCAATTCGAGCAGAGAGCACGCGCCGGCATCATTGATTGCATCCGCAGGCGTAAACGGGGTCGCCTATCTTCCGGCAACCTAGCTACCGCAGCAGCACAGCAGGCGGTCAATCCATACATCACGCAAGGCAGCACCGCCGATAGGATGCGAGAGTTACAATGAGGAACCACTAGGGTCCTGCGCTGGCGCTTTCTGAGTCAACTCAGACCGTCACGGGCCTGCCGACTGCAGGCCAGCCCCACCCCCCTCGTGTCCGCTCAGCATTGAGGGGGGGTTGGTCCCACGGGACCCACCGGCGGTTAGTGATAGGGCACTGCCTAGTGTGGCAGCCTGGATGGCACGGATAAGGCCGTTCGCGTCCGATAGACCGATAGCCGATAGACCTGACCATTCCCTCCCCCCAACTGAAACTGCCATGCCACGACCTGGCGCGGAGAATGGAGGTAGAGAGGGGGCTCGCTATATAAAGCAAATGCCAGAGTCCCGGCGGCAGGCCCCCGTCCCCTTAAACCACGCCAGAGCGTGCTCGGTGTAACAAGAATAATAGAGAGGGGGAGCAATGGTTCACCGGTCTATCCGATAAATGAGCCGACCGTGACGAAGGGTTGGCCCAATACAGCATGGCTGGCAACTGCTGCCCTCTGCATCCTCGGCACCCAGCGGGAGATCAACTGGCACACGCGCTTAAGTCCCGTGCCCAGGATTCCAGGCGCCCAGGGATTAAACCGCATCGTCAGCACGGCCGTGTGGAAGACACTCATTGCCTGCTGGGTTTCACTCTGAACGGTGTGCCGCTCAGAAGAGCAGCAGCTAGCGAGTTGCTGGCTGGGCTGCGTACTTCCATGCATACACGATCGCAAAGGACAGCCGCCTGCTTGCCGGCCTGCCTGCTAGGTGCTAGCTAGGCGGCCATGGACAGCCCAACAGCACGGATGAGCGGCCGGCGGGCGGGCGCGCAAAAGGCCGTGCTGTCATGGTCGTGCCCCAAGCTTTGCTTATTCCGTTTGCCGGCACAACTAACCCCAACCTGATGAGCTCCAGCCAGCTACGCCGCCGATTTCTTACGCACAGCGGCACACCGGCAACCATTTCTGCTCCAAAGCTGTGTATTTTGATACAAGTGATCAGGCTTATGCAGGACAGCCATTACAGACGGAAGCGGCGAAGAAATTGAGATGCGTGCAGGCTACAAATTGTGCACGTTACGATCCTCTGTTCTAATTCACATAAATCCTTTCATTAACACAAATAATAACGGGGAGAGGCATGCGCCTTAACGATGCAAAGGGAGGTTTGGAAGCAAACCTTGTAAATTTATTGTATTGCGCTCGTCTTAAAATGTGCAAACTTCGACACAGCCCGTGTTAAGCGAAGTCCTTGATGTAAGCTCAAATATTATATTGATTCAATTAGACGCGCATTATTCCAAACGGGTCGGCGCACAAACTGCACGCCGCTGACTAAAAAACAGACTTCAGCAATGCCAGGGGATCCGCAGTACTAGCAGTGATAACTTGATTATTGTATTCTGTGTATTATGTATGATGATGCTTTAACAAGAATGTTCTACAATGCCGGCGGTTTAATAACTCAAACAGGCACCATGTCCGCCAGGGGCACATTTCTTGCCTCAATCAAAAGAAGAGTTACAGTGACTTCCTCACGCCTTCCAGCAAAGACGAGCCTTGCTGATGATGATGATGTTACAAGCTTCAGTGAGCTCGTACGGTTCAAACGAACCCGAAGGCTCATGAACCGCCTCAGTCAAGCAAAAGGAACAAAAAGATAGGATAAAAAAAATCAACCGTAGCAGAAAGGGCATAAAGACACCATAAGACAGATACGTCACAAAAGCGCAACATGACCTGAGAAGGAGTCTCCATCGACTCTACGCGGCGATGCGCTCGCGCCGTAAGCAAAACATGTCATAAACAACCTTTGCAAGACCGCGCTGATCGTCTATTTGCATGACGTCGCAAACACTCGCTCCCTCCGGTACACCCAGGTCCCAAAGCTTCTGCCGCGCTGACACGAGAGCAGAACACTCCAACAGGAAGTGCTTCTCGTCCTCGACGGCACCATTAATGCGACACGCCTTGCACACACGCAACTCCCTGGCTCGATTACTCTCGCTATTAACCGCCAGGTCTGATACGCATAACCGAGCCTTGCCCGTTCATGAAGAACCTCGTCGGCCGTACGATTGCCCGTTTATGATCCGGTACTGTACACCAAGCTTCACATCTTTTTGCTGGCTACGCTTGTTTGCAAGTGGCTTGAAGGTTAGGCCGCCTTCTAATGGCCCACAAGTTCTCTGAACTCCGATTCTGGCAACTTTAGTTGGATTGTACGCCGTATTGCACCATCTTTCTCGTTAATGAGTGCAATAATTTTTGTTATGGTATATTAAGCATTCAGGAGGGTTTGACGTGGGCCTAGCTTGCTCGGGCAGCCCACGCCAAAGTCGCGGTTCGTCACTCAGCTTCTTCAGGCAAGTCCCTGTAGTTTGTTTCACCGGGACAAATTATATAGGAGATTTGAACAGTGAAGTGGTAAGAATACCCGTCTCGACGGCAACCCGGGCTTCGACTCGTCTTGGGCCCCCATGCCTCCTTGAGCTGTTCGGCATGCATGTAGACGCCGACAGACGCCAGTTTCCGACATGTGAGCTGCGATAATGTTCTTGGCCCTTGCAAGGCGCCAAGACCACGTGCAATTGGGACGCTCGCCTCTAAATCACGCTGCACACCCCTGAGCGGGCAGCCATACCTCTTGGACTGGTGGAGGACAACACCTTCTTGGTCTTGAAGCCGATCTGGACCACCGTAGAGGGCGAGGGGCGGGCCGAGCGACGGGAGCAGTCGCTGCTGGGGCACGTCGGACCACCACGGACCTTTGAACGAGCGCTGGCAATGCCTTCGGCGGTGAGTCGGATGGGTTGAATGGTTTGGCCACAATTCCACGGCTGCTGTGCATTGCTTAAGCATATGCACGCGGCCATGGTTCGATTTAAATGCAGTAGGCGATTGCAGCCCATGCAAGCGTTAGCACCGGACAGCCAGGTGTTCCAGATGGGGCGTGGGTGCTTCTGTTTCCGGCAGCCCTGGCCGGGCGGCAGCGGCCTGCCCGGGACCGGTCTCCGCCTGCAGGCAGGTCAACCGAGCTCGCCGCGCGGTCGGACAAAGACCCTTTGCGGTAGTTCCCAGCGCAAAACACACCCTTGGAAAAACAGCCACGCTCAGGCCGCGCAAGATTTCTGCCAGCTGTTCTGCTGGCGCGGCCGGACGCGCCAGCGCCGGCAGTCTGTCATAGGACGCCTTTTCCTCGACCCACGGATGCACCTGGAAAGCGCGCAAACGCATCAACAAACTTGAATTGCTGGCTGAACTGACGCTGTGGCGGGCGGAGACCGGAGTATTCAGCAAAACGCGCGTGTCTGCTGCCTGCCTGCCGCGGGAACGCGTGGGCCGGCCTGCCAGCGGGGGCGCAGTCGCGGCATCTGCGCGGGATTGGGCGAGACGGCTGTACATTCCAGCTAGCAGCAGCGTTTGCGGATCTGCTCGCTCCTTCCTGCTGCTAGCTGTCACTTCCAGCCGCACACACACACGGGGTTGTGTTGTCTGGGCGGGATCTCGTGCTGTTCTTTTGCTGTCGCGCGGTCGCGCGTCCTCATCCGTCTGGATTGGTCTGGCGGCGACGCGCGCAGTCGCTGCGTTCGTTTCCAGTCGATCGTGGTAAGGTGACATGTACGTTCGGTAAGTATATATTTTCTGGGTTTAGGCTCCGCTCGAGAACGCCGTCTCCGTCCCTTCACCGCGGTATCTGGTTTCTCTCACACACACACGCACATACACGCGCGCCCGAGCCTTTAATCCTGAAGGCGTCGCGGCCGCACAAGCAAGGTGCTCATCAATAGGTGCATCGCTGGGCCCGCCTGTTGCAAGGAAGCAGCTGCTGGCCGCTCATCCACATCCCCTGCGTGCCTATCCCCTCGGCTGCTGGATGAACCGGTCGTCGTGTTGCAACGGCGGGCGGGGGCTAAAGAAGCACCCCGCCCTTGCTCAGCGGGCCCACGCACCAACGGTGCTTCGCGCCTTGCGTGGGGCATGGCAAGCACCAGCAGGGCAGCAGACGCAACAACCGAACCCGACAGCTAGCTATCTACATACGTACGTAGCTGTTTGCTTGTTGCACCCGCGGCCTTTCTCCTGACGCTTGATTGGAGTTTATTATACAGTATCATTGCGGCTCAATGTATATATATATATATATACGATTAACTGACGCTCGTGGCTGCTGCTTTTTTCGCCTCCCTCACGGTTGGCATTGCTATGCGCAGGTAATGAATGGCGAGCGGGTTGGCCACTAGCTTGCTTGGGAGCAGTAGAATCCCGCGCTCGACCGCGGGGGCCCGGGCGGGCCGGCGGCGGGTTGCGAGCACGTCGCAAGCGGCGGTCACCGAGCTGCCGCCGGCTGCTACGTACATCTGCCTTTTGCTGTAGCTGAAGTCGCGAGGGCCGGCAGCTTGATCCAGCCCGTCATCCATCGATATCGCCCGTCGTTGCCGCCGCCGCCGTCGCCATGCGTGTCTTCCTGGGGTGATGGAGCGCGACATAAACTATCTTTACAGCAGCTGTTAGCCCCTCATACGTACGTGCATTACGTAAAAAGCTTTTGATGCCTGCGCTCTGGTAGCAGCATTAGCAGCAGCAGCAGCAGCCGTGCCAGCTAGCTAGCATTACCATAAAAAATACGTGCTTTGGTGTGGTTTGGGCGAGCGACTGCTGCAGCATTATCTGCTTGCGCCGTTACATGGAGTCCATCTCGCCTCAGGAAAATCAGACAGCAGCCACATCAGCAGTAGCAGTACCCGACACACAGGCAGCAGCAGCAGTAGCACCAGCAGCAGCAGCTGAGTCAGGCGGTGCACCCAATGGCGTTGGCGCCGGTACTGCGGACGGTTTATTAGATCGCGCCAAGCGCCCGCAGCAGCGACGCCCGCGACCCGTCGGCGGCGAGGACGACGAAACGGGAGATGGCGGCGGCGGTGGCGCATCACGGCCTGCAGAGGAGCAGCGGAAGGCCGCCGGCGAGCAGCAGCAGCAGCAGCAGCGTGTGACGGCAACAGGAACAGGGTTGGCGCAGCACGGCGCCGCCGGCTCGGACTCGCCGCGTTTGTCCGTGTCGGCACGCGCCGAAGCAGCTGCCGGGGCTCAAAACCTCTCGAATGGCACCGCTAGACTTGACGACGTGTCCCACGGCTGGCAGCAGCAGCAGCTACAGCTGCAGCTTCCGCAGCAGGGGCGGCAAGAGCAGCAGCAGCAGCAGCAGCAGCAGCAGCAGCAGCAGCAGCAGCAGCAGCAGCAGCAGCAGCAGCAGCAGCACGATCAACAAGAGCACGATGAGGACGGTGTTGGCGAGGGAGGCGGTTGCGGCAAGCAGCAGACACTTGCAGGTGTGCGCATGGGAGGAGGGAGGGAGATGTAATGCATATCATGCTGCTGTCTGGCAGAGTAGGCGTGCACGCGCGCATTCCATTGATTGATCTGGGTCGGTGGGTCAGCAGTGCACCAAAGCCTGCTCACGATGCCACTGAGCAGCAGCAGTGCATCGCATGGTTTATATCGAGTGCGCCCTTGCTTGCTTGCCCGCTTGCACGGCGTAAATCACGCGCAAAATAAATGGAATGTCAGTCGTAGTTATTAAAAGCGTTATTACGTACCGCACAAAGAGCGATGCGTGCGGGGCTCCCGCCGCACATTGGTGTACGTACTCCGCACCTATCCAGCAGTCAGCAGTGGATTTCGCTGCTGCTGCGCGACCCTCAGTGCGCCTGCCTGCTGTACCGTCTCACGCACTGTCTCAGGCGGCGGCAGAGCCGCGTGCATATGAGCTGCATGACTGGGCGCGCAGTGTTGAATTTGGGCGGTCCATCCATCCCAGGCAGCAGCCGATTAAGCAGTCCATCCTAGTACTTCATCCGTTAGCCCGAGGCAAGGCGGCGTCCGGCCGTGCCTGCCTGATGTCGCATCGCGCGTGAGCACTGAAGCATAAGGGGAACTGAACTGAAAGTCCGTTTGCATGAACCGCGTACTTTTGCTTGGGGTCGGGCGGTGTCGAGGCCAAGGAAATGCGGTGGCGTGAAGGGCTTTGTTGCTGTCGCCAGTTCGTCCTGGACTCCGAGTGAATGCAGACGTGACGGGGTCACACGGGGTTACACGGGGTCACACGGCGCGAGCGCACTTACACACCGCATCACTTGGCAGAGGGTCGAAGGGATATCAGCTGGCGGCGATCGATCTATTAAGCAGCAGGCTTGCATGTTTCAGGGGCCGAGGGGGCAGAACTTCGACTTGCTTTCTGTCGACCTGATTTCCAGACGGGCAGCAGCAGCAGCCACTAGTCCGACGCTTGCGTGCTTGCGAGGGTGAGGGCGAGCCTGCTACCTTGGCTTGCCTTGCTTGGCTAGCGGTTTCCGGGGCGTTCTGGTCACGCCTGCAGCTCGACAGATGGCACATACAGGAGGCGGCAGATGATCTCACAAGTAGTGCTTTTGGTGTCATAACCTCTATCCGGTACATTTTGGCTGGCTGGGTTGGTTTTGCTCTCTCGTATATGGCGCCAAGCAGCCTGGACCCTGGAGGGCGTTGACGAACCTGGGGTGCTTGTTCGCCATCTACGTACGCTGTACTGCGCTGCTGCCGACACTGGCGCTGCTGCTGTTACCGTACCGCTGTCGCATGTATGCAGGGCTCAACGCAACGATGAATGGTGTTGCCGGCGCTACCGCCGTTGCACCAGGCGCCGCCGCCAATGGTGACAACGGCCACGGTGAAAGCCAGCTGCTGGCGGGGCCGGTGCGGCCGTCGACCCATGATCTGCTGCAGCCGCCGACGCGGGACGGCGCCGGCGGCCACCGCCTCGGCGGCGGCAGCGGCGGTCCACCCGCGGCGGCGATCACCAGCAGAGGAGGCAAGCAGCTAGCGGCTGCCGCCTCTGCCACTGCAACGCTGCGGGCAGCCGCGGCGGCAGCCGGAGACTCCGCTGAAGATGTTCCCAGCGACGACGACGATGGCGGCAGTGGCGGCAGCAGGTCCCTGAAGCAGCGGCGTCTGCTGGATCCGGGAACCGGCGCTCGGGCTGCTGCTGGCGCAGCCGGCGGC